>LUCH01000070.1:128629-296798 GCA_013368495.1 Paragonimus heterotremus
CACTTCCTACTTTTTTGGAAGTTAGCCCTGATTAAACTAATGCATAGCCTATGAGTGTGCCTAGGTTATGTAAGATTTTTGTTTAGTATTTGAATAAATTATGGGCCACTCGTTATATTGACGGTGAATTTTGCTCATCAATCATGCTACTTTTAAAACCTGCGAATCACCGTTTTAGCGTTTTCCGTCGCAAAGACATTTCCAACGCATAAAGCATGCGGATAGCTCGATTGTTCTTAACCGCCCAAACAACAAACGAAAATCTTACATAATCTAGGCACACTCATAGGCTATGCATTAGTTTAATCAGGGCTAACTTCCAAAAAGTAGGAAGTGTAAAATCAATTTGTGGTTGCTTTGAATAGAGCATTCTCCGTTCAACGAGAAGATGGGTGTTTACGGTTATGACCCCAACGTTTCACCATTCATCGCCTGTATACAGTATCGTTCGGCATGATCAACAAAGCTAGCACAATGGTCCCCGGTGACGTCGCACATAGCAGAAATGACTACTCTTCCAATGGTCACCATTATCAACTCATGTTGACTTTACACATCTTGAGGATCTCCGTTTATTATTGTCTGGTGGTGCACCTGTATTTGCCTTTTAACTCTTACTTTCACCATACTCCAAACATTCTCAATTGGATTCAATATGGGCGAATAGGGTCCTCCATTATATAACTTCCCAGCAAACACACTTTCCAGGTCAGTGTGACACGGTACGTGGTCGCATACTGGCACAACGTTTGACATGGGTGTGCTGATCTTCATCTGATCTAGCAGGGTTCGTAGCCAGCCCTTAAAATCGTTGCTGTTGTATTCTCTCCGCCTCGTCGTATAGCTTACTATCAAACTGGATTTCGTAGCTCCAATCAACTGGAGATTACGGCCTCGTCTGTTTGTTATAGAGGCACATGCTCTCGTTCCTTTTAGTGAGCGTCCAACTGACCTCGTACAAAACAAATTGAAGTTTATCTCATCTATCCAGCAAATGGTCTTTGAATTTGCATAACACTCAATCAGTCGATATGCAAACAGTCGCCGTAGCTCCAACTTATCATTTGAGTTCATGCCAACGGGCATTTGGCACAGTTTCTTGACAGTTATGCATCGGCTATCCAAGTATCGACTGACCGTTGTGGTCGACAACTCCTTCTCGAACTCAGCCTTGACGCGTAATCTCAAAAACTGCAGTGTCACCATCGGGTCTATGGAAATCCACTCCAACATCATATCAATCTCAGATTTTGTCAGAATCTTGATTCCATGTCCTTTGCGAGGTTGAGCTTCATGAGTGGTGCAATCCACATGAAGCTACTTGCAAGCAGTATTCCACTTGACTTCGTTCAGAACGGCAACCATAAGCCAGTCATCGCCCCTTTCGAATGCTTCGATAATACGTCTGCGTGTTTCGGGACTGATGCGAGTGTAATTGCGTCCGTCAGCCAGGTACACAAGAGAACTAATGAAAATGTTCTCACAAACTAATCCACTCTCATATTACAGCTCATCCCTATTGAACGTGAGATCCACAGAACCAATCCGGTCCACAGTTTAATGAATTAGTAAGGACAGGGTTGGATGATCTGTGCTCCACTTTGACTGCTAACCCTGTTCTCATTAGGCAAAGCCGCTGACACCCCTTGAATAACCCGTACAACTTCCTCTATCAAAGTAGCCAATGTGAAGTGCTCTAATTAAGATTGATTGTCCCTTCCGCCTAGTTTGACCAATCGCGTTCTTGCCGTTACGTCCGAGAGCCTAACGTGGAAATTCTAATGCACCAAAATCATTTGCTTTTGCATGAAATGGAAAATCTTGTGCCTAAAATGGAAACCGATATGTAAAATGGTATAGAACGATATAGTAGCGAACAGGACTTGTTTTATATGTTTGATCGTCAGGCTTATTACATCGCAATAAATATGAATATTAATAAATAGAGTGAGTCGATATGTTGATCGCTGCCGAGGGAATTGGTATCAGATTGCGCAACCCTGACTTCTTCGCTCAGAAAAACTTTGTGCTGACACTTTACCTTTCCCTGGCTCACAATCGATCAAGCTCACGATTTGGAACAGTGATTTCGTAACTGACAACAAACACGCCGTCCGTAACCTCTACTGTCCATTTGTCTGACTCAAGCTAGTTACTGTTTTTCTTATTCATTGTGTTGTAGTTAGCCCGATGATCAAACACGGAAAATAGGTCTTGTTCTCTACTCTGTCGTTCTCATGACTTCAATGGGTATTTTCGGACGATTGAAAAATTCTAATAACGTGATCAGTCATTCTCAGGAAATTATCTCGTAGGATTAGAATTAACTGACAATTTTGTGGGGCCCGAAACATTCAAACAAGTTTAAACTATTATTTCTGCTATAAAGATAATATATTGAGCACTTTATATGCCATATTGGTTGTTTTGCTATAACTGTCCAGTTAACAGTTCGCGTGATGAGCTTTAATGAGAAAAAATAATCACCGGTTGATTACTCGGCATAGTGTGGTTTACTGAAAAGTTGTGAGACAAAAGTAAATAACATTCATTCAAGTTACTTACATACGGATGTTGATTAATTGAAATGGTCGCTGGGAACTCAAACCATTCTGTATTATGCGAGCTTCTTCGACCACAGAATGCTTCTGACTGATACACACTTGGTATATTCCAGGCCAGGGTCTCGAAGTCTTCCAAAAATGCAACGTTATCTCCTTTAGGGTTGATGAGTTGTTTGGGACAAAGATTGATGCTGCAGGCCTCGTAAGCACGTTTGATCTTCATCGTAGTTCAAGAGAGAAAGTGTTTTAAATATGGTGTGCACCAACAGTTGGTTTGTAATCAACAGACAACAAATGAACCAGAAGTAGAATAACGGGCGTGCTGAATGAGATTGTGTTAAAAACTCGTGTTTATGCAAAGAGAGATCATTAGAATATTTGGATTTTTGATGTGTGAAAATAGTCTAATACATTAATGATATGTTTTGCAAATCCCCTCTGTGGTAATCTCTATATCCGGTTACTCTCTCTTAAGATACATTCTTTTACTTGTGAAGACGTTAGTCAGCATGTTAAAACATTTGGGAGACCTACAGTTTATAAGAATATATTGTAACGTTTGAATAGTATGACCGGCTGTGTGTACATTTTTTAAAGCTAAGATAATTTGGATATCATATTGTGTACGCCCTCACTAAAGGTTGAATATACACATGAACCCACGAGTTAAAAAGTTACCTGGTCAACATTACCGTCGATTGTATAGGTAAACGGAGATGGTGCCCCATTGTAGGATGGTCGAATTTGTTGAGTGATGCCGAGAATTCCTTTCTGAATAACTTTGACAATAGATTTCGTGGATGTTGTGGGGAACAGACTTAATTCAAGCAGTGGTAATGATCCTGAAATGGACGAATGTGACAGATCAAGTCAGTTCTGATATTTTCCTGCTGAAGACATGGAAAGCACAAACCATAAGATAACTTACTCACAGATAGATGCTACAATGTGCCTGTGACCTCACCAAACTACTACGTACATTAGGTAAAGACAATTTAAAGATATCTTTCAGAATAATAACAACTTATATGACTCAATGCACGTAATCGTGTAGACGTACTACGATGCTGTTCTATGGTACTTGTGGTTGGAGTACGAGCTTGCAGACATCGGCACAATGTTTTGCTCAATTAAACTCATGATTTAGCTGCAAAATTGTTAGGACGTTCATTTCCTAACGTCCAAAAGCTGCCTCCGTCCTTGAGAAAAAGATTGACTTTGTCCTAGTTAGCGGACCTGCGCAGAGTGCCCGAGAGTTGATCTTGGCTAGTTTTCACCCGTCTGACTTTTTATTCCGCTGCGCACATCACTGACCTAAACCAGTTGTTCCGGCAACTGTCCTTCTTTAAGGCCATTGCGCATCATACAAGTACTTTGTATTTGTCGTCTTTGTCGCACACTTTTTGGGGCGGAGCAAAGCTCTTTTTTTACGCGACTTGTGGCTTGCCCTGAGAGCGAATACCGGGACAGTCGCAGTACTATTCGGGACCCGGATTTTTGTGTTAGCAATTACCGGAACGAGAATCCGGATTATGCCAAACGTATTACGATAGCAAGGACGAACCAGCGTACCGTTTAGGAGTGTTTACAACAAAAATATACCTCATTAACGATGAACGAGTACCCTTTATTGATGATTTCTGTTGACGTCGTCGCTGAAACTGATGTATTAGCAGGCCAATGAACATTCATGGTTAGTTTAACAATTTTCGTGTTCATCGAACTAGGTTTTATCTTCTATTCCTTCTGTTAATCAGTCTGAGTGGAGTAACAGTTTGAATACGCCCTATATTACTAAGGATTTCCCATTATTGAGAGCATCATTTTATGCGCCACCCGCTTGACCTTAGTTGTAATTCTGACCATTGGGAAAACCCCGACATCTGTTCCGCTGACATACTATTTTCTGTTTAGATTTATTTTACGATTGAAAAATTGCCTTATTCTGATCAACTCACCAAGATCCAAAGGAAACGTCACTTGAAATATAAGCGAGCCATTCGTGTGATTATTCACCACATGCACTTGAATGTCTGTCACATGAACCATCTGGATTAAATAATTTCTGAGCACATCTTCTTCCATTTGGCCTCTTTCAAGCTTTGCTGTAATAAAGAGGAAAGAATTTTTTCGTAAGAAAAACTGGTAAACATTGCACTGTTGCTGAAATGCGATGAAGTAATCTTACCCTAATCGATTTTAAAAGTCGTTCTGTAAACTGTTCGTCGCGAGTGATTTCGTCCTTAGTTCAATTCATTAGATAGTCGAAAGAAGGTTTTCCATCGATGACCTATTCGTTAACCAATCTTGTTTCAGGATGAGCAGTACATTGGGTCAATACCAAATATAATTTCTGTTTTTATCTGAAGTGCGGACAAGTGTCGACTCGGTGGTTACATGAACGTATGTGGAGATGAGCATGATGAAGTAACCGTCTACGACTCTGTTAAAACAGGTAATATAGTTTGACAATATGTAGTAAATTATGCTGATCCAAACTAAATCCTTTCGTACACGAAAACATCTAGGTCCGTTTTTTATATGTTTTTTTCTAATCTCTCATTAAATTGTCATTAGTGTGTAAAAACGGCAGCTTAGTGTGAAATGCTAGCTTGCTTCTGCAGTCATTCACGTGTAATCATTTTTGTCCCGGTGTAATTGCTGAATTTTATTTGGTTCCTTCGATAGGATTGTTGATCGTTGTTTGACTGTTTGTTCAAATTGCTTACCATACAAACGAGTTTCCACGTGCCTTCCGCATTCTACTAAATTTCCACAATCGTTTACTTTTAGTTGGTTGCAGTGGTCGAAACAATGGGTTGTGTATCAGTGGAAAAATAATCTATCAACGTTTCATCGTATTTGATCATGTCACTTTTAATGCCTTGTTACTCATATTTTGTATGCACTGTACCACTGATGTTAATTTAATTCCTATTATTTTGACAACATATTCGTATTAATGTCAAGTTTATGTGACAATTTGAGTCAGAACACATGTATGGAGAATAAGTTTGAATATCTTTGAGGTAGGATGAAGTTTCTGTGACTGTTCCTTTTATTATTTACGTGCCTTAACTGATAAAGCGCTTACTTTGTGTGAGCATGCTGTATTTGAAACTGTTTCAGAACCAACCGGAGACAAGAATTATTACAACAGAAATATTTGGTATGATAACATTTTGTAAATAACATACCTCTGAAACTAAAATTGCTAGAGAATAATTGTCCTGTAAAGTAGCAACACTGAACGCTTACGTGTACATGCGCCGTAAAGACATAACTTGAAATAATCAACGCTCTTTGGAATGTGCACTTCCACTATTTCAGGTATTCCGGAAACATTTTTATCCAACAGTCGGGTGAAATCCATTTCCTTTTAAAACAAAAAGAAAAATAAGGGAGCGGTCATTTTTTAGATAAATTAATTGTTTTCTGGTGTCTAGCACTAAATGCAATATTTTGAAAATTTTTGGCACCGTCCATATTTCAGAGTTGATTATAAGACTGGTCTTTCGAGTTGGGAAAGTGGTACACTCGACTAAATTCAGGCTGGCGACGGGTAAGTTAGATACATATGTTACGGGTTCTCTGGTTGTTAAACTGTCGCACACAAGGAGGCGGCTGTAATCCCTCATCGCACTACATAGGATCAAGCGCACTGTCATCGTGAGGGGGGAATTTGCCCAGTTGGATTGCGGAAGTACTTCCCGAATGGCTTTTCCGAGAGTCGTCCATTATCTTCAGATTAAAGAACTGACCCTTGAATTGACATTCCAAAGGTGCCAGATCATGCAACTCCTGGCCTTATGTCGTTGGTAAAAATAGACTGCATGGAACACGTTGTGTTCCTTATACGTTCAGCGGGGTGCGTAACTTATAGAATATTATGCATCCCATGCGAGAATGTACGCTATAAGAAACCAACCTAATGAATGGTATTTACTTGCATCTAGACGGATCTCGCAAACCTTATTCTTACAGTTTAATTTCGGTACCGGTGTGCACTTGAGACTTGGTATGTTATCCAGCTTGAAATCAGCGCGGCAATGGCTAACACATTAACGTCCTAAACATGTACACCACGTAGACCGTTTTGAAGCAAAAATTCATACTACTGTTAGACTTAATCAGTAACGAAGCCAAATCTAACGCATATTCAGTTTGGGAGGACAATGACAAATCAATCTTGCTGGAGTAGTTACGTCCATATCTGAGTAGTGTTCAAATTATTGTACAAAGCAATGCTGAACTCAATAGGTGCTTAGGAAAAATACTGGTCGACTGTTCTATATACTTGTTCTGCATAACCACACCAACTGATAAAGTGACACGCACCAAAGAGTGACGCTAATTAGATTAGTATCAGTTTCTGTTGCACCTCTGTAGTCAAGTGGATTAATAACACACAGAGTTTTACTTCCTCGATTATATTTTACCGGAAGAACGGGAAACGTTAAGTGAACTGTAACAGAATGCGCGTTTGAAAAAAACAAAATATGTGAGACTACCGTATGTGATGCATGAATATGAGAAAACCTGGATCTATTTTACAGTTTTGCGAAAGTGATATTATAAAGGTGAACCAAACGAAACCAGTACACACATTTCAGGTAAGCTACGATCCACCTCAACCGTGGTTACCAATCATAACTTGTAATCCTGAAGTCATATCTCAGTATGTGACAGTCCCAAATAAAATATAGGAGTGTGTGTATTTGGGTTGCATCGTAAGAGAATACACTGTAGGTAAATGAATAAGCTTATACCAGGCACAATGTGTCGGCTGAATTAGAATGAGTTATACGTGTGTTTTGTTATCAGAGAAGCGGTCAGTAATATTCAGAGAAAATCTCGAGTATAGTGATTTATTTAGAAAGTAGCATGCTGAGAAGTATATTGCAATAAAAAAGCTTTACTCGATTGTGAATGCGTTATAGCCGATATTCTTTCTTGTGTTTATAATTCAGTACAGTTTACGTCATCAGCTATTCTAACTTAATGAGTTTTTCCTTGCTGAACTAAATAAACTGTAACCGATAAATCAACAAGCTTTTCAGCAATGTCACTAATGTTATGGTATACGGCATGAAGACATATCACACGTCCACCCATAGTTGTTCTTTCTAAGTCACATTTCACTAGCTGACACACGATTTCCGTTAATGCACTCGAGTTTGTGTCAGAATGAAAAGCGGTCATTTCTATTTCACGTTCCCTCTAACTAAGAATTTGTAACGCTTCTGTCTACATGTACACGAAACAGGAGGGCTGCAGAAGATGACGACCCTGAATGATATAGGGTATTCTAGCAGTGGTCTGATGATTTTCCGAATGTCTGTTAAATATGGGATCTGAGTGTATGCACTAGTGCTGCAATATGCTTCCCAAAACCTTCTATTACTCATACTTCAACAGTTTTCTGTCCTTATTAAACCATTTGTAATGTGCTTAGAACGCGCAGCATCCTAGTCTCCTGCCCATGGTTTATCAATCCAAGGATTCAAATTGTACTCACAAAAGTTAAATTTATCTGCTAATCGATCTCGCATTTTCAATTTTCAACTTTTAGTAATTACGCTGAGTAATGCGACTATGACAGAAAGTTATAGGACAAATTCACTCACCAAATACTGTAACGATGATCGCCGTTCTACCACACAAACAGATCGACTGTGAAAACAACCATACGAAATCTTCTACTGTATATCGAAAATCTACGTATTGTTTTACTGCTTCATAATAAAACAAAGTTAGGATGACCTTCAACCGTACAAGAACCTTGGACTGTTCTTACTAATTGTCCCAAATAAGAGGAGACTAGAAACTGTGAGTACAAATCTATGGAAATCCGACCAGAGCGTAAAATCCATACTGATTAGCCGGATATCAGTGAAATAAACCTATCAACATAAAGTTTTCTGATACGACTTCCACACATTTTGAGTCACATGTGTTCCACTTTATTGAAGTCGTACGATATATTGATGAATGTGAAGAGTGAAATTACACGCAAGTCAAACTCTGTTGAGACTTGCCGTCATATACACTTTGAAGTGACTTGCTGAATTTGAGAGTCCAGTAAGGTGTTCAATATTAATTTACAGTGTGAAGAAAATTCTGAGAGAATCGAGTTGTTTCTAGGATAGAAAACCACAGACTACTGCAGTTATTGCTGAACATAAGAGTTACGTATGTTAGCGTCATTTTACAGGTGTTCATCAGTTTCTTATAAAACAATCTCCGTAATTGTGGGCTTCAATTTTCATATATACTCATCATGACTACAATGATTATCAACTAAGAGACACCACCTATTGTATAGCATCGCATTGCTTGTTCGTCCATTCAAGTTCGTCAATTCTTCTTAGTCACATTGGATTACTTTCAGTTCGTTAGGAGCAACGAGGATTTTCAACAGGAAACAAAACCTATGGGTCAATTAAAATATGCTCACTTGCACTTCGTGGACGCTTGGTGAATAGACACGAAGACGTTGCCTCGTTGGAATGGAAAGTGGAGATTGTAATGAGCTGATTGTTGTGTTGTATATTTTGACGCACAATTTGACCTGGTCATTTTGTGAGGTTCGTAAGTCTAAAGCGTACCTGTAAATCGGAGCACAACAATGAATGTAGCAATGTTGTTTAGGAGCAGTTCGTAAAATCACATACTCTCAGTGTTTTAATGCTTTTTTCAACACAGTTAATCTGAGGACTTTACGTTCACCGATCTGGGTATAATCACCGTACTTCATAGCTTAACATATCTACGTTGCATACTTGTCACACTCAGTCGCTTTTTTCAGCCTCACTGGTTATACGTTTTATGACGTTCTGTAGCATGTTTTCTTCGCTCACCCATTAAGTTTGAATTTCTGTTTAAAGATTCCCTTGCTTTGCTTACTTTTGATAAAAAAATATCTCACACACAACTGCACGTTTTGACGTTCGAAATGACTTCAGTTTCAGGAAGGAACGATATATCAAGTTCGTTGGAAACCCCAGCTTGATAACCCATTATCTTTAAAGCGGATCTTCGAAGTATAAAACTTTGTTAGTGAGCAGAGTTCATATGCCTCTCGAAGAAGACTGAGATTGCTTACACATCTGACTAATGCACCGATTTTTTTACCGTCGGGCATTGTTTTTTCCGGACTAAATGCAATTACTGCCCATTACTTAGTAGTTGTCACACGTGATGGATGCACCCCAAGAACAAACCTTTTAGATGTGGGTTTGCAGAAAAAAAGTGTTTTGGAATTCGACCACCTTAAGTGGAACAGTAGAAATATGAAAACAGACACTTCTGTCTGGATCCACAATTCAGTTGGTATTTTTAAGTATTTACAGAACATGGCATTCTGTGAAAACTGTCTCCAGCTAAACTAGAAACCGGTCATAACTACGAAAGATATACAGTTTATAATGTTTTCCGTATAGTTGCAAATATGGGTTAGAATAATTGGTATTTCATGAGATCGGAAAAAATATGTATTTCCACATATGTTGATATTCTGTTCACTTCCACCAATCATTAGCGTAAAACATACAGTATATATATATATATATATATATATATATATATATATATATATATCAAGCAAATAGAGACAGACAGTGAATAGATAAACATACATTCACATCCCGTTTCATACAATCGTGACCACGGCAACAACATGGGTTGCCTCAGCTTTATTCGTGCACACAAAGGCAACTGATCGGCTTGTAAAAGCAAAGACTACCCTAATATCAGTCAATTCAGGTCCTGATTGTGCATATATACTTTGAATGAGCTAAACGAATCAAATGTATGCCCAGTTGTCATTTTCTTAACGATCGATGGTGCTAGGTCTCGATTTGCTTGCTTCGGTCGTCTGGGGATGCGTTCAGTCATTTGCTGCAATAGGTCTCAGTCTGTTCTGCCTATGTAGATGCCTTCACAGCTGAACGGGTGGGCGACGTGAGTGGTAACACAATTGGGCAAGGCGCCTTCATAATTGTGGAGAACCGGCAGTTTTGTTGTTTGAACATAATACACCTGTATGACCGTATACGTGTGATTTGGAGCTGAAGTTAAGTTGTCTGAGATCGTTTGCCGGAGGTCCCCATTTAATTGCAAACCAGAAATATATACTTGTTTCCGTCCGTTCGAACAGACTGGCTGTTCTGTTTCATTGTGTTCTGTACATTAATAAGACTTCCAGGATGACTACCTGCCATCAAGGTTAGCGTTCAACCACAAGTAGATATATTACTGTGTTGAAAACAAGTAAAGTGTTTATCGGTCCAACATCGCAAAGTAAAGATAGACTAATGGGAATAGTGTCAAGATGCTTGAAAAACAAACCAAAATAATGTCACCAAAACTGAGAATAACATCAGAGTAACGCCGTATAAAAAGTGTGACGATATTGATCGGGACTTGCTCCCCACTTATTGTTCTGTTGTTCACGAGACATAACCGGCTTAGTTCTGAGATAGGAGACTAACGGACGTCTTCTTAGGAATGATTAGCCCACTATTATAACAGAAATCTCGTCAAGATTATTAACATGGATTGTAAGCAGCGAGTAGCCAAATCGCAGTAGCAAACAGCTTTCAAGAAGTAGGTATTCTTCAATCTCCATTGAAAAAGACTAGACGCGGCAAGTAAGGAAAGTCTTAGTTCAAGGTCGCATTTGCCCAGGTGAGGAAGGTTGTTTGCTTCTTCTTACTGGCTAGTTTGTTTTCCACCGCGCTGGCCTTTCTTATTCAGGAAACTCTACCTGTAATGCCATGTAGCAGTTTATTTGGTCTTAACCAGAACAGGTAGAACATTACAGTAAAGAGAAGTGAAACATGCGTCCAGATCGTTTGTACCAACGAAAATATGGACTGCACTGCAATATCATATTTGGAGCATAGACACAATATCACCGATAGCTAAATACTTGATCATAACAAGTCAGTGGTTGCCCTGACGTTGTTTCGTGATCATAGCTTCACGCTGTTGGCAGTGTCCAAATTTCACAAACAGGCTACCTGTTGGGAAACAGAACTGATCAGTATGATTTTGTAGCTACAAAGATGAAACCATTTACATTCACCCAAGTGTGTACAGTGTTCATTCATTGCCAATCAGCCTACCTCAAATCTATACGGCTGAGCGATCTATGTAATCAACCGTGACCAGTTTGCAGCTGTCTTGAAAAAGTGGAAAATATAACTCAGTGGATTAAAAAGCTAGTACAGCGTACGTTTTTTTTGTGTAAATCAAGTAATCTGTTCTGAATAATTACACAAAATGCTTGCAATCCAATATACACCATCTGTCTTGACATGCACGGTATACCAGTGTAGTGAAGCTGAGCGATCGTGTTATACTACTCATATCGCGGCTATTCAGTAGCAGGTGCAGAACACATATTTTGACATCGTACAAACCGCAGGAAAGATGCAGGAAGGATCATCATAGTGCAGCATCGCACATAATGGTCCGTACTACTTAATGTAACTGAGTATTGACGTCTGTGGTAGCCGAGACAGTCTGGGACCGAATACCGCGTGCAAATGTGTGGTTTTCTGTCTGGTTTTGTTTAAGTGCCTAACTCGTGTATTGCTTTGTCGAATAAATAACCCTTGTGCCATCCGCGTTCTTGGATAACAACACCAATACATGAATTTAAGCACACATATTTAACATTTATTCCATTCAATAAACGTTACAACCAGAATTGAACGAAAGTTAAATTTCGATAACCACTACTTTCGTTCTAAACAAGCTTGTTTTGTATTCCATAAGCAACCTCGTCCCAGTTTTTACACAGATTATTCCAAATGTAGTTTAAAATTAGTACACGATACATACGTCGTTAGCATTTTGAGGGTAACACTTACATTTCGTCTTTACGAATGTACACCTTTTCTGTCTCTGTTTCCAGATTGTGAATCAACCGTTTCTGTAAGGAATATAAGAACATCTCAAAATTACTATTAACGAAAGATTAAACTACAGTTTTGTAAAATATTTGCGCATTACGAGTAATGTGTACAAACGGTTGATATGGGCTGTTGAGTAATCTGAGATGAATGATATGTTTAACTGGAGGCAGCTTTGCCAATCAAATCAAATTCTGCTTTCGATTTATTTGGAAAGAAATTGTTTAGGTTTACTTTTTATCCCTGTTAACGTATATTAATAGTATGTATTTGTAGGTGAATTGCACGTTGAGTAGTCGAACCTATTATGCTCATTGTTAACATTCTCACAAGAGAGAGTACCACATCTTAGGTCTATTGTGAACATGAATATGCACTTTTTATGACAGCAAAAGAAAAATGAACGCTGTTTCGTTTTTTTTTCATTCACAATATTCCGAAAAGACAATTTGCTCGTTTTTACTGAGTAACTTGCCGTATCGTTGTCCAACAGTCCGCCAAACAGACGGTAATCTGAAGATCCCTCCACAAAAAAGCGATAAAACGAATTTCTCGGAGACACAAACATGGCGTACAATCGATATATTTCTCCTGAGAATGAATGGTGTTGAACGTCGTTTGTGATCATTGGTTCGTCAGCCCATCGTTCAGAGATGAGCAGATCACCGGAATTAATGTTCACATTATCACTGACTGACGATCCTGGAAGGGATTGCCAGATTTGTATTCGTACGCCTCGGTTACCTAGAAAATAATCAAGCAAAATGCATTCAAGTGGATGTTGGTAAATTTTCACGAAGTTTGTCAAAAAAAGCTGAACCTGTGACAGAGACAAACTACAGATGCACATGCCAAAAGGTGTCTAATTTGTCTGGTTTTTTGAAACACAGGTTCAATGCTGTATAAGCTGACATAGTCAGATCTGTGCAACAACTCTAACAGTCGATTCCGATTGAATGAATTAAGCATGTAGATGATTTTTAATACTGATGTAAGCAAAATCCAACATGCACCTTCAAAGTTTCATGCCAACTTGTGCGTACCACAACTGCACACTGAGTTACACGCGGTACACGCGTCGTGTACCAAGTTATCAAAATGAGAAGACCAAAACAGTAGTGGTCTAAGTGGCGATTACTAATCTCAGTTTGTTAGAAAACAACACACAATATAAAGGGACAATCTTTTTTTTTGACTTCCTTTCGGCGACTCGCGTTTTGCTCTTCGATTGGCTCATTCTATGTTGCGTTCCACAACTTTGCGGTTAGCAACTGGGTTATTTTAGTCTGACCTGTGTTCAGACAACTTGATATAGTGGCTGGTCGCTGTATTTGATTGGTAGGCGCCGACCAATCATAACCCCGTCTGCACCAGTCTGTGGCTGAATTTCTCCCATTCAGGAAACTGCTCCAGTTCAATCCAATTACACTTACGAGTGAACAGTGCGAACGTTCTTGATTAGTTGATGTAAATCGGACAAAATGGTGTATAATCTGGTTTACTTACATACACGTCTCATTCACGTGAGGTTATCGTTGTAATTTGTAGCATCCGTACTGCTTGAATACTCTTTCCTAGCCTACCCGTCAACTGTTGCGCATTTGATGCACCCGAGAAAGAAGTCACAAGCATATATTTTGGTTATACTAAATTGTCACTATTGTGAGTAACGTGTTGAATTTAGCGCCCTTACCACTCAGCTTACACATGTGTAATCAAACCACATTTAGGCAGCTTATTGCACGGTAATTTATTGCAATATATTTAGACACAGACCATGTTTAAACCATTGGCACTGGACTATTCCATCTACGGCATAGAACATGAACGTTTAAAAACTTTTTCGTTGGTTCAAGCTCTTGTCTTTACAGCACCGGGAATATTTTCGTTTTCGACGATTAAACTGTTACTCTGCATTTTTGGTCAAACCGCATTTGTGCAAGAATTGGCACTCAATTATTCTACCATCATTTCCTCTCAGCAACTTTGCTTCGGCAGAAAACTGCAAGTTCTCAAATTTTTGGGATTAAGCTTGCTGATTAAAAAGATCAGACTACTACTTTGTTCATCAATCGAATGAAGTTATTAGTTGTCATTTGGATGATCACGAGTGTGGTTTGAATGGACCATTTCTGGTACGTACGTACCTACATACATAGGAGGATTAAAACAGTAAGCAAACTTAATGGTTGTTTCTCAGTTAGAGATTAGTATCTTATGGGACAACTGATTTGGTTGGGTTTTCGTCTCATCTATACGGAGAGTCGCCATTTACCATTTAAAAACGGTTGGGCTTATTCCTAGCTTAGTACGCTAGTTTTTGCTGTGAGTGGAGGTATGTGTGTAGCAGAATAATGCAACGCGATATTTGGCGTGCTTATAATTTGGTAGGTCACATTATCTATAGCAATAGTTGTACAGGAAGGTTGGTTTGCGTGGTTTGTCGAATTATATACAATAAGAGTGGGGTTTTTATAAATCAGAGGTACAACCTATCGTTAGTGTTAATGATGAGCAGAGACCTTGAGAGTGGGGCATAATCACGGAAGTTAGACTGTGTGGCACAACAGCTAATTATGGCAAGTATCATTCAATATTTTTTTTATACAGAAAGTAGCCACCAATAATAATCACCAACAACATGATTGTAAAAACGGTGTCATGTAATTTTTCCTGATTGTCATAAAGAAGAACAGTCCAAAAGAGAAACGTTTTTCATAAAAGAAGTCAAATGGGTCATAGGATCACATTATGTGGATTAAAATAAACGCAAATTTGACGCTAACAAACAACATTCTAGGTGATCTTCTAAAACAGATTATCCTGACTACCAGTGTGTACAAACAGTAAGCCATTCATTACTCAATGATGCTATACAGGTGTAAGAACAGTTGTCAAAACATGTGTGGTCGAGTCGAAGCAGTTCACAGTGTTTTTTGGCTAGGGAGAATTTTCCTGTGTTCTGGTAAGTCGACAGCAAGACCAGGTGCTTATCTGACGCGGTCCATTAGCATCACTAGTATGGTTGAACAGTAGAACAAAGAGATCAGTCAGCGACGTCATATTAACAAATCGGGTAGATTTGTGTCACCCCTCAATTGAAACAACGAGTTTCAAAACCCATTCGTTAGAGACGACCAAAGTTTAGACGTTGTTATTGTGTCACAACGGATACCACCTAAGAATGGTGGTGCACTCACCATCAATGCAATTTAATAAACGTTTTGTTCACGATTTGATACTACGTTTGTCAATTTCACTAAGTCAACTAGTTGATACTCATCGTTCAAATGGCGCCATGCTTGTTAATTTGCATCGATTCGTTTGACCGCGTCAAAATACGCTTTGTCCGTTTATTCCGTTTTACAAGGATACGCTATGGGGTGATTGCTTCGTGAAATTTTGGTGTTCAGTTTGACGGGATATCGCTGAAAGGGAGACAGTTTTGTTTGATCAAAATAATCTAGCCTGGTCAATGAAAACATGTCGATATGTTCTGAACCCATGTTTATAACGAATCTGGATTATGATAGACTCAAAATGCCCTACTAAACTGCCAATTATTACATTGTGCCGCGAACCACATGAGCGTAGGTAAACATGTAAATCTTGTAGAGTCCATTTCCTCCGATGCCTTAAGAACATTATCTCAACAGAATAATCAAGTTAACAAATGGAGAATCACCTCATAGTATGCACATAACAGAGGATTTTCACTCGTTTCAGTCTCAAAAAATAAAATGTCAGAAAATGTTTACAAGTGAATTTGGGCAGTATGACCACTAAAAGAACCGTGCTGTGGACCACCGGACGGATATGCCAAGCAAAATTTTGGAACTGCTTTGAAAATAATTTTGACGATTATGGTTTACCACAGGCTATAAACAATCATCATGCAAACTTGTGGCATTTTTGTTTGTTCTTGAGGAATCAACCTCACGATGAGAATTTTTAAAACATAAGTTGCAAAGTTCTTGCTTTCAACACTGTATTATCGGCTTTCCTGATTTAGCCACTCACTTTCCAGGTGTCACTGTCACGTGATTATTGCGGTTCTACGGCAAACCTAATGCATAATCCAAAAATATATCGATCTGGACCACAAATCATTAAAACGCTATCTGTATCTTTCGTGTCGCTTGGCCAGATTGCTTGTCAGTAGGGAGGACACATATTGTGTTCTCATCGGCCATTTAATGGATGATATGACAAAAACTACCACAGTGCGATGAGTCCAACGTGTGCAATACCTGGATACATTGTTCTTTGGACCTCGGTTCGATTGAGATGTGGCAACTGGCAACTTATCAAAGTTCCGTTTGATTTCACTTCTAGGCATCGGTGATCTCCTACGTAGATACGGAGTGTCGTGCTCCGAATGTGATCAGTCATCTCTATGTTGATGGTTGCGCCTCCAAGCTCACCGCTGCTGTTTGGCCAGACTCGTTGAATTACTGAAGCAAGGAGATAAAGTAGTATTTAGTTCACGTTCGAAGTTATCAGTTACCTAATGACTAAGATCGAAGGGCGGACTCTGACACGATGATTTTTTTTACAAAGGTTATGCAAAGAATGGAAAATTGATTACTTGAGTGTTTGTGTTCGTCAATTTTATTTCAGCTTAATTCATTAGTAGATGCCCATTTTGCACTAGTAGAGAAATCAGATGTACTTATTTGTAAGCGTAAGACGATACTAAGTTCATGGGTAGATGCAATGTATTTGCCTGAATGTTCTGTCAATGTGTACACGACGGACGAAACCAAGTTATTTTAATGTTGTGCACCGTATTTCAGATGGTTTCAGATGAAGTTTTGACACGGCAATGTCAGTGTTTTCTGGTTCAAGACTATCAATATATAGATTGAGGCAATGAGAATTTCTGGCAAGTCCACAGGAGTTGTTAATAAAGATGTGTATGCTTGATCGTTTTTAAACCTATTGGTAATTTAGCAGACATTTTTACCAAAAGTGAAGAATGCCGAACGTAGTTTACAAAAGTTTGTTCTGAAGCTAGCGCAATCAGTGTTAATAGTTCGGAGGAACCCTGATTGTAAAAATCTGGAATTTGACCCGATTTGAACCGACTACAGAGATAACATGTCTGAATGCGTCAAGAGGCATACCAGCTAAACCACGAAGCATGTCTGTAGGTCGGGGATTTCAGATTTGGATTGGAAGAAATCCTGCGAGGACTTCGATACCCTGGTGATGCCTTTTACATGATACAGTTGAACAGTTAGTGACCGAGTCCAATTATGAAATTTCCGAGTATCAGGCGTGGGTCTGTAGCTCAGCTGGCAGATCATTTGTCGCGGATGGACATACTGTTTTTTGTTGCAGGTTCGATTCCCGCTGAAACCCGGGTTTTTCCTTTTGATGTTTGTTTAAAATCAATTAATCTGTCAAGCCACTGACTGAAAATTCTCCATTTGTTCTATTTTATCAAACCATCTCAGTTTTTGAGAAAACTGCAACTTGATATTCTTTTCATGCACTATAACCCATTCAACTCAACCTATCACGCTATATAACAACCTCATATACAATGAGTGCAGTTGTTTGATTCGGCGCACTTCGCCAGTATACAAGCTACTGAAGTTACCTTGTTTTGCTGCTTTTATGACAGATGTACAAGTTTTACTGTGGCTTCCGCTTTGTAGCATACGTACTTAACGGTTTTGTTAGATAATCCGTTTCTTGTACTGCGCATACAGTTTCGGAAATATTTGCATTACGTTTGTTTCAGTTTGGCTTATAATAAAGCTTTTTTCCATTCGGTAAATAACTACGACACTTTTCTCCATTCAACATGGCCTTTGATGGTAACATTTGCCAACAATGGTTAGAAAACATATTGTCCATTACGTTTCTTAACTCCTATGCGTACCACTAACGTGATGCATTGCAAAACAAGAAATATTTCGAAACCAAACGTGAAATGGCCAGTATACTAACATACACAGATCTGCTGCCATAAAACACTGGTGAACCTCGGCCCAATCTTAGAGATTCTCGGTCGGAAAAATTTATTGATGAAACATGTTATGAGTCAAACCCTAATTTCCTACTGCTACGCTAATGGCGGACGGTCACAGTGAGATATTCATTGTACGAAAAATGGTTACGAAACCAACTAACTGCCAAATTTTTATCGTTCGAAAGAAACCTGTATTTACGTAACTCCTACATAAGGGAGATATAGCCACTGAAAAAATATATTCATACACCAGTCACTTATAGAAAACTTCCGAGCTTCATTCATTCTCATATGTGTCTAGAATAGGGTTTCATGTTAGCTATCTGTTTGTTATCAGTCAGTGTTTGTGTGCTTTTCGTTGTACTGCTCTTTCACAGCAGAGCATGTTCTTGGACATCCGGAAACTCAGTTGAACGAACCAAAAAGTGTCCTTCGAGTATTGTAGGAACCCGGGCCACAAACGCAATCACTGGTGCTGTCATCTCATATCTTGCTTTGAGCAATCATCTAGTAGACCTGTAGATAGCACTTTGGGCTTAACCCGACTTTTCAATGGATAAGTCCGTGTTGGTGCTGCTGTACACTCTCGTAAGGGTCGAATCAAGCACTATTCAATTGTACAACTCTGTGTTTGTTAAGAAATCCGTTCACCGAACTATATTACTCATACGATCCCACTTTTTGCAGTCGCATTCATCGAGAAAATTCTCCAACGTTATGAGACGTAAGCCCATCCAGAACAGGGAGCGAGTGAGACATTCTTACTGCTTTGATTCTGATTTAATAAATATCGTAATCACTATTACTTAACGGAAAACATATTCGGCATTTCTCTGCTAATTGCGCACTACTCGTTACCGCACAAGTACAGTGTGGTTAACTGCTAATTATACAAACTACCTTGTTCTACAATTTTATGGAACTCTGTTTGGTAATCAGCACTTTTCTAGTTGGTTGCGAGCCAGAGATCATGGTCAATCAAGCTCTCGATCATTCATGACAGTGGTCAGTTGTTCCGCTTCCTTTTATTTAGCTGTTCTCTTACAGTTTAGGACTGAAGTTTGCAACAGATTACACGGAGCGAATCCCCAAGTGGTTAAAACGGGCGACTAATCAACGCGGAATAAAATTTCAGCAGCCAGTATCGAAACGCCTAATCACAACAGTACCGTGCACCCACTCTCTGTCAGCAGAAGGTACTGACACAATCAACGAGTTTATTGTGGTCAAGAATCCGTTTTATCCAAAACATTATGTACCACTGAGTTGTTGGTTTTAGTTTTTATGTTACTGTGACCCGAATCAACACAACTGAATGTTTTATATTACCACGTAGAACCGAGACTGAGGGAACGTTCATCTTACGTTTTTTAAACCGCGACCAATCACTGTCTTTCACCCTTGCGTTGCAGAGTCGGCGGTCTTGCAGTCTCTGAAGAAGAGGCCCGAATTGAAGATAAACTAACTGATCGAATCGTGACGTATTGTCTCTTGCTGTTTCTCACCCTTTCCTTACTCTAGTATTAGTGGTATCTGTTCTCGAAAACGGTTATTGGCGAACTCTTTTACTTCCTCTCAACAGGGCTATTACAACATTATCAACTTTTGAGACGTAACAAAGTGCGTGCACCTACTATGTGTATATTTTTGCCATCTTTATGAACTGAAGAGGAATCCAGCGTTTCTTTAATTTTGTTCATTAAAAAAACAAGTTTATTATTTTGAAAGAATTCGTTGCTAATTTTCAATTTAGTCAGGTTGGTAAATAATAAATTGAAATCTGGCTGTTGCGTTTTAAAATGCAACTAACTACAAGTTTAGGACATTTTAAAAGTCGCCCATCGTAGGTACTCAGTATTCTTCCTCTGTGGGCGTTATATGAAATCATAACTTTTCTCATTTTGTAATGTCTTGATATCACTCTGGTTTACCTCTATGTAAATTTAAAGCGTCCCAAGTGAATTAGTTGGGTTTCTACGGCGAACAGAGTCGCAAAGCTTAGGTGCACATAGATAAGCTGAAAAACACAGGGGTTGATTAGTTCTTACAGGCTGAGGTGATGCGGTCCCCTCAGGGCTGGACAGCAAACTAAATTAGCTCGCCTAAACCGAACTACCTGGGACTACTTGATTTGACATCAAGAGACGCCATAGTGATATCGAAACACCTTAACCTGGAAAGACTGTAGATGTTTTATCGCACGTCCGACTAAAGTGTCATCCAGATCAAACCAGTGCTAACTGACGCATATTAAAATTATTCCTAGTTGGAAATTATTGTTGTAATGTGTACTGTTCCTTGTATGAGTAGTGTAATAACCAACTTGGACTTATCCTTTCAGTGGTTGTAATATTCCACAATATTCTACCGTCTATGTTTCTAGCGCCCTGATAAGCGAGGTGTAATCGTGTTGCATAAAGACTTTGGCCCTATTTTTCCGAGTGCCGCATATCAAGTGCTCCATGTCAAGAACACACGTTCGCCTGCATCGTTCTAGCTTTCTGACTCTGGCGCTTTCTGGCTGTTTTAAATCACCAACTTTATCAAATGACACTGTTACAAGCGGTTCCGCCACTCAAATACACGCTCACATTCCGTCTTTCGTCCACACCGACTCGCTGGTTGTGCATTACGTGTGTTCACGTTAGTTTAGGACCCAAACACACAAGTGCACAATTCCTGAATATTAAGCACTTGAACATGAACCAATCTCTGTTTAAGTATAAGTTGTTTCTCAGGATATAGGACGAATGTTGCTTGCTGTAATACGTCAGTGGACCAGATCTATAGCAATAACTCAAAATAAAACGCACATCCACAAATGGTTTGGTGTTCCGTCAGTTTATCGAAAACAGATCCAAACATAATCATCTGATAACCTGTGGTCAAAATGCAAACAATATCTCAGTTCGACATCGTTGCGTAAGATTATCTCCATTAGGCTTCATGTGAGGCAAAACAATGATTTGCAGCGTAAGGTGAATTTTATACTTAAACCCATCGTTACTCATCAACTAATGTTCAAAACAATCTTTTTGCCAATCATTAAACCAGCAAATTAAAAAGCAAACATTCACATCTGATCAACACTTGCTGCCAAAATTAAACATACCTGCAAAAGACTGTAACATGAAAGGTTGATCCGATCGACCGATCCGATATACGTCTTTGTCAAACAGAACTCTGTGGACAAATACAGTAATGTCAATATAACAGTATACTGCACAGTTACAAAGTACTCAAGTCCATTTACCTTCATTTGGTAAGTTGTTGACATTATTTGTTAAGCCTGGTGTAGATGACCACCTGATCTTTTTCTATCGAGTGACCGTTTTGAAGTCCATTCTGAAAGACATTCCTGCGTGTGATGTTACCTCTGCTATGCGCACATTAGAAAGCTGATGATGCCATGTCAGCAAGACATATCAAGGCTTGACAGTTTGCCATGTTCTAAAGCGAGTATCAACCTGGCAATAAAATCTGCACTTGGGAAGTTCTCGTCTGAGAAGAGATTATTTGGTATCATACTTTGTCACTCCAGAGGGGTTGTTAACGTCCTCCAACTCATGATTCTCATGATTCTACTGACCAGTCTACCAAGGCGGTTTGAAGATACAATATTGAATAGTCCACTCCACATTAGTTAAGAAAACTGTCACTACAATCAGGTAGAAACTTTCCAAATGATAACGAATATTTAATCAGAAAGAGAAGCGATTGTTCCGGTATTGATACTTACAACCGGTAGAAGAACTAGCCGAAGGATGGACTCACCTTCCATTTCCGTACGACGAGATTATGGTCAGGTTATGCAGACCTATTTTGTAAGGAGATTAAATAAACCAGTCGATCTTACCAATCCTTTCAGCTGTTACTTGGCAGAAAATGATCGTTGACTGCTTCCTCAAGTCTGTCGTAGCATAGTTTCTGAAATGGAGTAGAATGGTCATTATTTTTGTACTTAAATGGATTTCGAATAAAACAGTTTCGTCTTCGTGCGTTTTCATTTTACCCGTTTTATAGTTGGCTGTAAATCAAGCAGATTAGTTTTGTCATCACATTTTGCTATTTTCTGTTCTGAACCATACTCGTGGGTATCATGGCTTGGGTTGTCATTGATCCCGACACCAACCTATCAGGTAACAGGTTTATACATAATTGTGAACTTATGAATGGGGAAAATATTTCCATGGGATTGATTATCGGATGACGATTTATTAATTAAGTAGGCCAATGTTCATGACCTTTTCAAAATGAACGTGTGAAACTGTACTTTCGTTTATTCGTGCAGCCTCAATGCTTTCTGCAAGTTTTGTTTCTTAAAACCGTGTGGATATAAGCCTAACCAGTCGTGTTATTAGGGTAGATACATTTCGTGTGCATGTGCATATATTTTCGATGGCCCGTTTTGAAAAACACTGTATTCTAGACCCCAGCTTGTATAAGACCTTGCTAGTAATGTATATCTACCATTAAAAGCCTGTTTGTCTGAGTAGTTTAAAAGATCGTCATTTTCCATCAGTGCTTGGTGTCGTCGCATCATCAATAGCTGATATCACACGCTCACTTTCCAATATGGTCAGTAGTTTTATGACAGAATGCGGCTTACCACACACGTACGTGTTACGTGTTTTTATCGTCTGGATTTATCAATGACTTCTGTAAAATGCATCAGATGAAATGCACGTGTTTGAGTGTGACCAGATAAAATAATTTAGACACTATAACCAGATTGTTACAGAAGTATATCGTGTTGACCTAAAATGCAGATAGGCATTTCATCGGTGTACATCGAGCGTACAACCTAAGAAGCTGGAAGGGCAACTGTTTAACCATTTTCCGAACAAACAAATAGAATTTGATATCACACTGTTATGTTCCCGAGAAAATAAAATGCAAAGAAGCACGGAGGTGAAGAAGAATAGTCGGAGAAGAGATAATTATCACTCACTTCTAGCTGCGCCCGGTTTCTACTACCATAAACCACAGTATTTTTACCTGATGAGTTCGGGTTTGAAATATTCATACAAGCTGGTGACACACGACGTGCTGGCGAAGAAGTGATACTCTTTTAAGATCACCTTCATAGTCTTCACTGTTCAAGATAACTTAAATTCTCTTGTCTGACAGGAGGTGAAGCCTGTTTTGATATCAGTCTTTTGTTTGTAAATTATTTTGGACACTGCCATCATGACATCTTCAGCCAAGTGACTGTGCAACAAAGCATTCATGTCATACAGACAGCAGAGCCTTAAACAGCGCATGACTATTTCATAGACAATTGCAGTAAAAAAAAAGCAATAGGTTGACACAGAGGATCTCATAAAAGTGAGAAAGAGCATAGGTCGTTGCAAACAACAGTTGGACAGTGACTGAGTGTTAACCAATAAGTGGTAATAAGCACCCTATCCGATGTTGTTCATGTGATGTTTTTTTGACATGAAACCGTCCGTTGTGTGCTGCATAGTACATACTCAAAGTACACTCAAGAGGTGGATTCCAGTCCAAGAGCTTGTAAAGTCTGTATGCCAGTCTAGCCACTGTAAATTCACTTGACACACTCGACAATATTACAAATAGTAGTTCGTGATCAAGTAGTTACTACACACCATCTACATTTAAGTGACCTCATGCTTCGTCCCAGTGAGAAAATTGTCAAAGCTGACAAGGAAATCTTTCGAATATTTTCGAATAGAAGAGTTCCCGAAAATAATAGTAGGCGTCATAAAATTTTGCAACTCATGTACAATAAAAATTTCCACTCAATGTGAAGTTACACTTCTGCATGAAAATCAGGGAGAACCGAGTGTTATTGTAGGGCATTTCATAAATGTAACCAAACACATCGGCGTTCAGCTCAAAGTCCTGTAAACCGTCGTTACATGTTTTTGCAAAATCCATGATGAACAGAGCGGGTTTCGAGGTTGAATGAAACACTGTTTAAACTTAGTTCATATACGATTGCAATTCTCGGATCTGGGTATAATTTTCAATAATATTCATCAGTCGTTTTTGAACTGATGTTAGCACATATTACTTCCAGGAGGCTTAGTATGAACTTATTGGTAAACACGGTCGTTCCACTAATATGTGAAATACAGTTCAACAGTTGGTCGTAGTAAAGCTGTACCAGCACTGACGAATTCCGATTTGACGCAAGTCTCCGAAAGTGCCAGCTGAAAGGCTAGCCGAAATGGGGTAGGTGTACTCAAACAAGAGTGGATATCAACCTATACTAAACAGTTATCTGACTTGAGCATTTAACCATGATCTGATATTGCTGTTTATATAGGCAATAGTTTGGAAATTGATAGTGTATTAACCACAATGAACCGACAATTTTAAGTTTTTTGCACACGACGATAAAACCTTACTTTATTAAATTTCGCAGTAATCATGTTTAAAAATTCTACGTCGCAAACGGTCGGACAAAAAACTCAAGTTGGTAAGTTCAATCAGGACAATATAACTCCACATCTCATCGTAAGTACTTGCGCGTAATGTTTGTCTTACTTTGTGAGTTCATCTTCAGGCTGAATAGTGCACTCCGATTTTCCAAGCAATATTCTGTTGAAGAACGAGATAAATATGAATGGTAAACAAAGTTTCTTCAGACATTTCCTAAAGCCGATTTCTACTTATTTCTGAACATAAGCCATTCGCTTACTTCCTATATACGATCAGTTCTCACCAAATGACAGACAGTCAGGTAAACAGTTAAAGGAAACCTGGATTGTAATAAAAATTTTTAGAAACTGTTTTGAAGTAAGCATATCTGACGTATTGCTGCGGCTTTTACGTTTAGACCGATTATTCCAACAAGCAACATTTGAAAAGGAAAGCCAAACTCAAATTTTGCTATCGCTTAAGCTCATCATTAACGAATAGCTTGTATGTGGGGAGCAGTGATACACAGGTTTGCGTGATTTTAATGTTATTGGGTTGACAGTTACTATTGTGGCATCTT
This sequence comes from Paragonimus heterotremus, assembly GCA_013368495.1. Taxonomy (NCBI): domain Eukaryota; kingdom Metazoa; phylum Platyhelminthes; class Trematoda; order Plagiorchiida; family Troglotrematidae; genus Paragonimus; species Paragonimus heterotremus. Next base: position 154,061 of record LUCH01000070.1, read on the forward strand.
AAGTGACGAAGTAATACACTAGTGATGCGGTATGTCGTGAACAACATTCTAGGTACCGTACTTCCTTATGTGTGCAACAGATGCAAATGCCGAATTGCATGCGCTTGCCATGAACATTGATGTATGAAGTCCAAATATTTGCAGAGATTGTTTGAAATATGGATTAAAAATTACCCGAAATTGATAGCAGCTGTCACATTCTCATAAACTTCACACTCGGACCCTTCCAAAAAGAAGTAGTAGACTTGCACTGCGTTCTGTTTAGAGATGGTTCAGCAATTTAATGATATCTGTGATTTCAACTTGGAGAGAAATCCTGGTTGAGAGATCATTGATTAGAGCCAACAGGACGGTAACTGTCCGCTATCACGGCGATCGGGCATCCTGATCATTACTCACACGCGGAAGTGTTCGAGCGTTCAAATATGATAATTCATTCTTGCGCAATGTGAGGTCGACGGCGCGGTGGTAAACACAGTGGTAACCTGGCACTCATCAGCCTACTTACAATAGTCTGTTGGTTAATGACGCAACCTGGTTAGAATGTGGGTTTAAGTTCAAATGTGAGTCCTAGCAAATCTACGTATCACAAGTGAAATCCCTCAGGGTCTAACCTGCATTCTGGTATTTGGAATTGGCTGGAGAAGTGTTTTTCTTTGACATGTCATAACCTCCCTTCTAGCAAATCGGTTATCACAAGAGTAAATGAATTTCAATCTTGATGACAGAGTTTTATAACACTGGGAATAACCTGAGAACCTTTGTTCGAGAATAGCCCTTTTTTAAAAAAGAACCGTATTTCTGTCGTCAGCCCTCACTGCTTAAGAGGAAACCTTTCCAAATACATTAAAAATGTCAAGTTTTGGATTGAATTGACATAGTTTCTTGGAGCAGCAGTGTCGGAACATGTTTTTCTGTGCTTCAGAAAAATGTTGTGAGTTCACTGATTAAGAAACCTCAGAGTACGAACGTTCTTTTGCCATCAATCGGTAACTCCGCCAGCCGTTTAATCATTTGTTGAAGTTTCCGCTCACAATATATGAGAATCTTCTCAGTATATACTACACAGTGGCTAGTAGCTTATTAGTTCAACAAAACGGACAGTCATTGTAACCTCAATACAATCCTTACTTTGAACGTAACCAATGTAACTGCAATAATTTGTCCATATCGTGACAATATTCCGTGTAGAAATCACTAAATGCTGAAACTTCAACAAAACGGTTCGACTTGTAGCAAACTCGTATGAGACAAATCCGGTTCCTTTATGTTTGTTATGCATATGTTTAGTTATTGTGAACTGCCTGATTCATTTTTCTACCGGGTGGTCAGATCAATCAGACAGAAAAATGACAAACCACTCTAGAGAAATCAAACAATGCACGATAGAAGGGACAGTTCCCTCATACATGAAAATAATGCAAAGGACGTCCCGCCTGAAACAGATCAATATGCTCTCTCGGTTCGGTTATCTAATGGACAAGACGTGCAACTTTGACAAAACAGATGTGTAAAGATATGTGTTATATCAGTTTATCTTACGTTTTACACTTCGTAAGGCCTTGTTTTTTTATTCATAATACCATTTACTACAGTTAGTTTCCTTGATAAATTTCGAACGAATGGTATGTGAAAGTTGTAGCCCCTAAAAACATATTTTACACAATGTGTTCACGTGCAAGTATACCAGCAATTTTTCACATCTGACCAGAGTTAAACAAGGAGAAAATCATGGAGCCATTTTTGTGTTCAAACGAATGTTAGGGATTAAAAGTCGAACTTTTATAGGCTAGGACCGTTGACTGTTACCATAGCTGTGATTTACAAACCGTGTTGTAGAGTGCATGATTCAAACTCAGTAGATATTTGAATGGTATGGCGAATTTTTCGGGCTATTTTGATGCACGAAGCTAAATCGCAAAGATGGCTAACTCAGTAACGAAGTATAGGTCATTTATCATTTGACCTGTTACTCATTAATTCATCAGGAAATTTTGGCTATTTTTCATACTGTCGGACAAGCGTTTTTCCAGTTATCGTTACACTCCTAATGTTCATGTCTCAATCGACTGTTCACTTATGTAATACACGAATTTCTTTTTGCTAAACTGTGATCATACGGCCATTGTTAGCTGCACGTTCACATGTGATCTGAATGTACCAAGGTCCCGTTTTGATTTGACTGAAAAAGTACAAATATAGAATTATAAACATTTTGTTTTTGTCATCTTACTTGTAGGCGTTTTGCAGGCTGTCTACAATCTTTTCTTCGCTTTTCGACTGTAACGGATTCGTATCCATTTGAATCTCGATCATTAGAGCTGTGTCTTGGAAATGAACAAAGATTAGGAACAAATGAGTTTAAATAAATGACTGGCAGTGTTTAATGATCAGACAAAACCAAAAACACGAGAATACAGAAAAGTAGTCGAAAGTTCAAATGGAACAATTCGGTCGAACTTAATGAGTGGCCAGTGGTGCAGCAGTTGATACGGCTGCTTCAAGAAAACATGCCATTGTCATCTCTAATTACACTGATTTTGAGACAGGCGCTCTTTTGTCTTCCCTATTTATCTGATTAGCTGACTATTTCGGAAAAGTTTATTGATTTTGGTTCATTTCGATCCGGAAGACGGAGCCCCTTTGAACAAGTTGAATGGGGCAGTCAGAAGAAAAGGATTATGAGACCAGTACCTTCCGCACACCCTTGTCGGTCGGGCGGATTTTCACTGACGCTCACAGATACACCAGTACGATGGTTGAGAATCATTTGTTTCTGAGCGCGTAAAGCCGGCTGTTGACGGTATCCCAGTAAAACATGAACATATTTGACCGTTTGCAAATTGTAAACATTCTTCCTGATCGTGAACAATGTTGCATTACTTGCACTATGACTCGTGGTTGATAAGTATTAAGCGATGGGTGAAGCGACCTCTCTTTCTCATTGAGCGTTACTCACCAGCGGATGGGTTGATTCATCCCTTAATCACTCGCAATACGCTCCTTGGTATTGGTTGCAAGCATGTTTTCGGTTCTGTCAGTGTGCTCCCATAGCAGCAGAAAATAGTTTGATGCAATGATTGATAGAAAGCGTTGGGTTTCGCATTTGGACTGGCAATGAAGACAACTGAGTAGTTTGTGAAAGTCAAACGAGTTAAGCCACACAAAACACGTTTAAAAGTGACTATAAGTATGTTTCCAAATCGTTGAACAGACCGTTTTAAGGGAAGTTAGATATCGACTGTCTTTTCAGGTATTTCCACAGTTGTACGTTTTTGCTTCCAAGCCGGTCACATGCATACGACTGACGAGAGAGTTCTATATGGCTTCACTTAAGCTAGTCGCAACTGTTCTTGGTTTTTTCAGTAAAACATTGAGAAGGTTTAAAAAATATGTGAAAATGACTGTTTTCGATGCATTCAAACCCTCATAAGGTTACCCCGTAAACGAAATTGTGCTCAGTCTGAAAGGTTTTCCGCTCATTTGGCGATAAAAACAGTAAAGCTTAATGGCTTCAGTGTTTTTCATTTCAAAGCTGTCGAATGCATATTGCTGTAAATGGAAAATGAACATTCGACTTGAGTTGTGGCGAGGAACTCAAATTATAGGACTGTCCGATTCACTAGTATGTCGGGTAACTGCAACAAAAGCAGATCCAGGCAAAAACTGTAAGTAGGAACGTCGAATTATCATGTGTGTACGTGATATCATAATAAGTTGCAGTCAGTGCTTTTGGTCCGATCAACTTGACTAATCCCTAACTGACCAGTCCACCAGTCAAGTGACAGTCAAAGCGGAAGTTATCCAATGTCTATGACGTAAGTTAACACTGCCATACAGTTGACAATGCTAACATGCCTTTAATTCCATAGTGTGTCATCTAAATTACTGGAACAAGAACAGTATTGTTTGATGTTTTCAAATCACATAGCCGCCACATTTCAAATGACACTTCCTTCTTTTTGTGTGCAGTTAATAACAATACAAATTGTTGTCTGGCCATGAGGAGATAAACGGTTCGGTTGATTGCGTCTAACGGTTTTTGTCTTTCGTTCTTACAAGTTTCATTTATTCTAGCGACTCAATTAAATCGTTAAGTATACCTTGGTGATCTTTTTGCTTATCAAATCTAAGGAGGTCAAGTAAACTTTTGGATAAAAGTATGACCTAGTGCCAAGATTTAACGATTGTTTAACCTGATGAATTCTAACTGAAATTATTTTTTTGTATCCAACTTAAGTGGCAGTCACATCACTAGAAATGTCAGTTGAATATCCGCGAAACTATATTCTGTGTGTGTCGTTAATTAATTATTGTTGATCTCGACAATAGTGTTCGTGACAATCCACCACTTGTCTAAAGAGTACTTGTTTTGTTATTCTTTCCGGACATATATTTTGATTCCAAATGATAGTCTTCTCTTCGAGCTACTGATAAGTAGCTTGGTAGGTTTAACAATTTAGAAGACGCCCACTTGCGAAAAATCTGGACTTCGGCTGGATTCGGACCAGCGACAGAAACAAGTTTTCTCTTTATTTTGATCACCAAACTGATCGTCCAGAGTTTTGTGTCCTACCCCAGACATTTATTCTGGATGATCTTTCCTATCATGGTTAGCAATAATCATAGGGAATAGTGGTTTTCCTCATAAGTCCAAGTGGATGATTCGTTAGACAAAAAAGTGCTCGACTGTTAAAATGTTATGTGAACTTCGTAAACAATGCGGAATGTTATTTACTTCCATCTTTAATGCATTTGTAACTTACGAAGGAGACCATTTTGTGGTGATACTCGCTTCACGACCGGTAAGTTACGTTCATCCGCCTTGAAAAGAGACCATTAGAATGAATATTTGGTGGTTAGGCTATGAGTTTGTCTTGGAGGTAACTTGATGAGTTGAATACATTACTTTTGTGATAACCACTCGTTTACTAATCACTGTACAGACTGTTGGTTATATACATATATTACTGCGCTGTTCATAACGAAAGATAGGCAGAATTTCAGACAATTCCAAAAATTCAATGCGAATGAGTGTCTGCCTAGATGGACACGAAGCATAACTATTTGACACCTATCTAACGTGACATATACGCTATGTACACTAACTGATCGGGATTTAATAATGCGTAGGAGCCAAGTTTCAGGATGAAATTTATCAAGATTGTAATGTACCCTGAAGTGCCAACCATAGTCACAGCAGTAGCAATGTTTCATTAATGAGTTTGGCTCAATTTCTTACTGAATATTAGGTAACTGTCTAAACGTGGCCAAACAGTGTACTTTTAGCGAATGTTCTGAAGACCCACTTTCAGACAAAACAATTCTAACAGAGCCAGTTGCTAAGATTGGATGGTAGAGTAGAACTGTCTTTAGCTTGGGTACTTCCGACTGAACGAACAGAAATTTGTATATAAATTGACCAGTTTGATCATTTAGATGAGAAATTTTCTACGGCAGCATCCATTGCAGGGCAGAAAACCCCACTTCGTTTTTATAAGGTTTTACAGCCCGAAATTCGTTTTTCCTTGCAGTGACATTTCTAATATAACAGCACCGGTTGCAAGGGTGGTGACGAACATGAATGTCATTCGATCTTCCTTGGAGTTTGTAAACTTACTGTATAGGGACTTTTGCATGGACTGTGTCCGTAAGTCTCGTTAATTATTAAAGCACGGCTATACATATATATGTCAGGCACATCTTGTTTCACTATGCATCGACTGGGATTTCAAATCAGCATACTACGGTATACTAAATCAGTCCTTCTTACCCAATGAATCCCTTCAGGGGAATTCGTCTCCGGTGCGTACTGTAGGCCCTGAAACTGCTTCCTGGTACCACTTTTACATCCACTTGGCTTCACTATTTATTAAACTGGACAAGTTTTATCACCGGTTTCCGGCAAAATCCACCTACAGTATGCATCACTGGGACTTAGTATAAGGCAGAAGTGCGGGATGGTGAACTGTCTGTCCCCAAAGTGATTGTGATGAGAAAATCGATTAAGGAGATGGTGTACCTCTTCATTTGCGATCGCAACTGAGGACTTCCAGTATTCGTGATAGGGTGCTTCTGCTTTTTCCAGAATCAGTTCGGCAACTAGTTGACGTAATTTAAAACTTCATTTGTTTGAAAGTCGAGGCTCCTAAGGAGTAGAAACCAAACGTTTGATAAGGTTGAAACACTCAACCTGGAACGGGCACCTACTGGAAAAAATTGAGCTTGCGTTTGTTGAGTATGCCATGTGACGTAATCGCTTCGTTTCCGTTATCACGGGGGGGGGACGATTATGCTATCAACGCGGTCTGGCTGAGAAGCCGAAGGTGAATCCTGAGCGACCCAACACCAAAGTATCAGCACACACAAAGAATACGGTTGGTATTCCGGAAATACAAACCTATGAATAATTTACCAAATCAGATGCAGATGTGGCTAACACTCTGGGTATACAGTATGTAGGCGTGCGCAACTGCAAATCACAAGCGACCCTTGACAGCATAGGCAACAACTTCACTAAATTGCCCCCAGACTGTAGCGTCAAAAGTAGGAAACAAATTGAAGAAACTACTAACTCACAATCACCTGATCAAGACTTAATATATCTCGTCGTTTCGGAAAACCACGTCAGAAAATTAGTAAGACAGCTAGCAGCATTTTTCAACCACTCCTTATCAGCTGGCCGTCTACCGAAAGCCTGGAAACAGCCCACAATCACACTTATCTTCAAAGGTGAGTGCAACGATAACTCATCAAACTGTCGACCACTACTGTTGCTATTAACCTCCTTGAAAGTATTGGATAGCTCATTAATTGCCTTCCTCCGAGCTGAGGCTGAATACCTCCAACAAATCACCTATGAACAACACGGCTATCGTACTGTAGTGGGGACGAGCGATCGAATTATACAACTCACACCACTACCATTCAGCAGTGATACAGAAACATGGATTTTGGCATCGAAGTAGCCGCGAGGAGATACAAGAAGAGGCACTGGAGTGCAATGTGATATGATATAGTTCTTGGTGCGTAAAGGAATTGAGCATCAGCTTCTTCGGCAACCGTGATGTTCTGAGACCAATCCCGTAAGCAGTTGAGTGTTTTTGTTTATTGTCATTTTGAAGCGCATAACCCATATACTGGTTTCTGAGTAAACGACCATTGCGACATCCGCGTTCTTGGCTCAGAACATTAAGAGATACCCGCGTCACGAATCTTTCGATTGCTTGGTATATTTGGATGAAGACTGCAGACGCAGGATTAGTCTAAGGAAGTGGTTTATCTTGACTTTACCAAAGTCGTCATCTGTGTTGCTCATTCCATCTTGCTACGGAGACTGAATAGTTGTGGCCTTGATGAGCTCTCACTCACCTGACTGAACGTTAATTCAACTTCAAGATGAGTAGACAGCTGTTTGAGTGGTTCCCAGACAACAAAAGGTATCAGATGTGCTTGGTTGCTTGAATAATTGCGTCGTCATTTGTGAATTACCCCATGAATTCGCCAAACTACCAGCCGTGCTCTGGTTAACAGTTGCTAACGTTTTCTATCTAGGCCGTCGATGTGACACTGGCCTTAGTGCAGAGAACATTGTACGAAGTCACACAACGCGAGGTCTTTCTAAATGGCTATGAACGTTAGGTTGGATGTGCAAACGATTTTCGAACTTATCGAGGAACACATTAATTCAACTGGACATAATCCTGCCGCAGTGACTGATGCAGTGAAATATTTCTACTTTCTTTCACCAGCTGAAGGGGACGACTTTTCAGTTTTAATCAGAAAAAGACTTTGATTGCAACGAGACGAACCTACAACACCGTGAAGGTGGTATTTACTGAGAAGACTACTCAACTACCGACCTTGACGAGGAAACACCTAGTCATGTCGATTTGTCACCGGTGTTTGTAGATGTAATTATGCTGGCCACACATCAAGACAACTGGGGACGCGCAGCAGTGAACATTGTCCAGAATGGCTACGTTCCACCGGAAATGACGTCACCCGAAGTGCAATCACAAAACACTTACATCGAGTCTGTGGTGATGTTGCATTTCATATCATATCGCTCAAGAATGAAGCAAAGTCTACGATTTGCATAGGCTGTTACCATTCGTTGAAAAAACAAGCTTCTATTTGTCCAGAAACAAATGGTTATCAATTTATCACGGTCTCGGTAAGTTTGTCCTATTCCCCAGAACTCCCATTGTTCTGAACGTTTCCATGTTAATTTCCACGTTGTACCCGTTCAACAGTTTTGTTTTCCGTATGGTTAAAAAGTATTTATTAGTAGTGGGGAATTTCGATTTTCACACAGATTGAACATCAACCATAACTGATCGCAACTACTGCATCCCCATAGATCTTCTAGTTGGCTCCTTTTGAAAAAGAAGCATTAGACTCAAGTTTCGCCCAACTGCTGTTAATATTTCACCCACCCCTCACTTAAATTCACATGACCATTTGCCCTTGTAACATAACTGTATTTGGCTGCTTCATGTTGGGTCATTTGAATGCCCTGTCCTTGAGTCTGGATCATTTTAATCTCACTCATCACTCTCCCTTTCTTCACCATTGTTGCTACGTATGATTGCCATATACTGAGTACATTAATTTCGCCGTTGCAGCGGATGAGATGCGAACGAAATGTCCGTCCAGAAGATATCTCACACTTTACTGGCGGCCTTTTTCAGATTTTTAAATTGTTTGTAATGCGTTGCACAACAGATTATCAGTGATTTCTTAGCTTGCCTCCAAAGAATGATGTATATTTGCAGTTCGACATATTAGCAGTATTTGTATGGTTTAGGTTGCACGGAATATTCCTTTTTCCGTGCCACGACTTGTCTACAAATCTGACAGCTTTCTGCTGCTGAATGTCAACCAAGGTTCGGCTCTTAAAGTGCACTAGTGCAATCTATGTGTTCACAAAACCTTGGGGATTTATTGTCATTACAAATCAACTATCTGGTCTAAAACGTTGACTACTCCACTTTACAAGATAACAGTCATTATGCATTAATACTTATTTATTGGTTTGGCTTTCTGATGGTTAGAGTTTAAATGCCATCAGAATTTCACAAGGCGGGAATTGTACAGAAAGATGACGGAGTTTATCATATGAATGAGGATGTGTTGATCGCAAGGAAGGACATCACGTTTTTAAGCGAACGTTCGTTAAGATTTGTTAGGATGCTTAGTTAAGTTACTGTTTGTACTTAACGTGGGTTGGTCGCGTTGACATTTTATTTCCTGACAGCCTGTTACGTGTTTCCTACGCAGGGTCAGCCGATTTCCCATATAGGTTAGGACGTTCTGTTTTGCAGTGGAACTGTTGAGTAACTGATTTAAGATGTGAGATCTTTGTTCCCTTGGTGTGGCTTTGCAATCCGACCAGTACACCAAATGTTTTTGGGCCTACTTTTTCTGTCTCTAATATACATCCGCCCCAAATCCGGATTTTGCACAGTCAGCTAATTTTTTAACTATCCAACAGCTTTGTGTGTTGCAGCTTAAATAAGTACGCATCTGATAAATATTTGGTAACAGTCTTTTAAATTGTGAACGCTTTAAGTAGAATGGTAATGGAAGTGTGTTAAAATAGCGATTGGGTTTTAAAATGTCGCATGCTATATGTGCGTGATGATAGAAAGTGAGCTGATAGCACACCACAAGACGTGGAGATTGCCATTTTCGCAAAATTGATTAACTTCGTTAGACTTGATTTATTATGGCTGACTTTTGGCACACAATCAAAATTCTCCTTAAACGTCAGCATAGTAGAAAGGGCATGACTTCAAAATGGGTGTTTTGGTAAATTTTCACCCGTTTTTAGCATGAAGTTTATGCACACAGTTCTCGTGGCATTAAAATTAAGCGGTGTGTACTGAATGAATTCCATTCACAGTTGCCGGGGTTAGGATTCACAGCTTCGCTGAAGACAGATTTCGGGTAACAGCCATCTCAGATTTTGTAGGAAAAAGTGACCGAATGCCAACCGTACGAATATGATCACAAAGACGATCGGTTTCAAACGCGGTTTGCGACGCTACTACATATGAAAAAAAGCAACCTTCATTCCAAATTTTCTACAGCTAGGGACTTGCAGAACTGAGCTATAGTGTGACAGTTGCATTCACAACCAGTTAGCAGGAACACCCTAAACCTGATAAAAGCACTTTCAGCAGTTTGTTGAAATCAGATGTACGGGATGTGGAAAACTGTAGGGTGAGTAGAACAAATTAGGATAAACTAACTTGAACCGAACAAGTACACCCTTTACCACGTTGATATGATAATTATCCACTGTACAGGTTATACCACAGCAGTACTTCACTCAGTTCCCCTAAACTATTTTTCATTACTTGGATAATGTATTTGTAAGTAGTTCATTATCGTTCAAATAATCGGAAGGAGGACGAAATTAATAAGCTTTCGTCCATAAAAACAGAATCCATTAGCGTCGTGAGCATAATACGGCGCATTAGAATCAAATCACTTATACCACGAAAAGTCACACGTTGCAGGCAGATGTGAATCGGGAAGGTGCAAGGCATGTTTTACTTCATGGGTTATGATAAACCGATAGTCACCTGAAAATGGGTGGTCACCGCTGTTTTGTATAATACACACTCAGTGAAGTGAGATCAGTCTGAACTCCACCAAGACTAATGATGTAATATTGTGACTCCAAAAATAACAAATAGTGGCTTTCTGTCAGTCAACTTAAGGTCTGTGGAGATCAATTGGAAAAATAAAGCTTGCTGCTTACAGTTCAACTTCACAAGCTTGTGTCCTTCAAGGAAGAGTTTCAGCAACGAGATGCGGCCTTGTATTTATCAGCACACATCGCTTCTAACGGTTCATGGTGTCATTTATGGGAAACACATTTGAATACAGTTCGCGTGTTTTTGTGGTAAAATTTTATTTGACTCACTAGGTATTCCAACCAAGACGCGAATGTTGACTTAGAGCGAGCCGACTGGTCGTCATTTTATAATGTACCACCAGCGAATAATTGTATTGTTACGCTGTTATCTATTCGCTATGTTGGATGATAATCAGTGGAATAAACAAGACACCTTTAATTGCATTTGCGTTACATCTGCCGGTCAACGGAAGGCTGTGATTTCTATAATACTGAGTCAACCCAATAAATTATCGTTCCTCCGTCATATCTAGAAATTGTTCACTGCAATAAAGGCAAGATATTCCTCCTAGTATATGCACGGTGGAGTAGATTTCAAGTAGAATCTCAGGGACTATTCGCTGTCTCCAGTTCCGGTCATCATGGGTATTCGAGGAACAGAACTTCAGTGTTCATTCCAGGATATACAGTTCAGGCAGTGCCCAATCTGTCATCATTTATTGGGACGCAAAACGGCTGTATGCAAACAGGATGACAGACTTAAGGGCCAACACAATCCATGAAACGAACTAAATTTGCACTCAACTCTTTTTCAAACTTGGTAAAGTCACCAACCAGCGACCGATGGAAGCGGGAAAATTGTTTCGAAACCGACGTCTGTCTGTCCAGACACCACGAAATCCGCCTATAGCAAACCTGACATCCGTGACTTTTATGGCCTCTGCAACCACACATTTAAACGTGCGTCTAAGCTCTTGTCAAATTACCCGGAAATTCTCTGGAACAAATTCGTGTGGTGTGCACAGCATAGAATATGTTGGTTGCGGGAACGCTAATCAATATTGTATGGCTATTAGTCGGACATAATTTACAGTTCATGGATGACGTCATTTCACTGTGCGTTCATTAGCACTAGAGAGAAATAAATCGCTAACGAATGAACCTTCAGCTTAGTTTACAAAATTTCGTCGACATAATTAAGATTGTTATAATTGTGGAAACTTCCTAACGCTGTTTACTGTGTGTCGATAATAATGTTACTGAACTGAACGGCTCTTAGTACATGTTTTAATAACCAAACATTAAATAGGGCTAACAATTGCGGATTAGTGAACTGTGAGTTCAACACTACGAATACATGAACCAGCGGAGAAAACGATAACGTGCAAATGTGTGGCTTACCCAAATGAAGCAGCCCTTTCCGCCACACATATGTTCTTTCGACAAAACATTTCCACCCAAAGACAAACGAACTTCACATTTGTCGATAGTTGTTTGCCTGAAATCGGATATTACCGCAGAATACTCATATTTTATGCTGTGAACAATGCTTATGTGAAAATTTATTTATTTTTATACGTATACGGACCCCCTAAAAATATCTCGTCAGTTTCTGTTTTTTTAATTTGAAGGGTAACAGTGACAAACTACTACGGTGTCTACCTCATAAACAAGCTGTGATCATTAGTTGATAATACAGTTTCTTTGCTCAACAGTAGCGTTGGTGGATTCCAACGTGAACTGTTCGAGAAATTCTACCGGGGCAATTGATCCTATGGATCATTTAGTAGCTTTCATATGAGACAGTGGGAGTGATTGGTAAACAAGTCCAAATGTTATATTTCCGAGCTCAAGAGGTGGCTTCGTAGCTCAGCTTGTAGAGCGTTTGCCTGCTTTGGACATGATGTTTCTGTCAGTGGTTCGAATTCAGCCAAAGCCTTGACTTTTCACAAATGGTTCTCACCTATATTACAGTTTCCTTGACCGGAGGTCGGTAATGATAGTGTATTTTCAGCTTACCGTACGAAATGCGCGAGAAGCAAACCATGAATACTTCTGGGTGGGAAGTAACCACCACACACCTCAGTACGGAAGATTGGGGCCATTGATTCCAGTTGAATGTGATTGTAAAGAACGTAAAACCAATGAGTTTTAGAAGTATGGCAGTTGTTTAGTTAAGTCGTGGTAATAAAAGTTATTCAGTATCCCCGATGAGTTCGTCAGATTCTGCGATAACCCATGCTATTCATGTGTTGCTTCTTGTGCATTTGATACGTTTAGTTAAAAGTACACTTCGATTACTGACCTCAACTCACCGAAAACTCTACTGACGAGTAACAGCTTATAACATGTCTATGATTGTGGGCACGGTACGGGTTAGTTACCATTATCTTCCGAATTGTCCAAAACTAGGAAGAGGTGGAATTGCTTTACGTTAAGTGACATGTTCTTTTCTAGAACGGGGTTGTCATCATTCCGGAAGACTTTCTACCGTCATTGTACTCATGCTATTGAATGTGCCTGAGTATTACTACTGTTGGCAGCCGGATACGTGCATCCGGACAACAGGTTGCATTCTGTTCATTCCAGTTTGTGTAGACATGCAAATAGTACACTGATAGTCCTAAACCTTTGTGGATCACAGAGTTCAACAAGGGTCGCCGCTTTAATATAAATATTCAATTTTGAGGTTATATTTTGATGGATACCACATCGATACAGTTGTTCCACCTCGTTTTGTACTAGAACCACCGTTGTTCCACATATTCAAGTTTTAAAATTCCATGGTGTGTCAGTTCTCTGATGCGGCTAGATGGTAAGTGTTTGAAGCTTTCACCTAGAGTTAACACCTCTGTTAACAGCGAAATGCTGTGCAGGGATCTGGACGTGATTAGTAAACATTATAAAGTGCCAACGTGATCCAAACTGGGCCGAACGTTGGCTGATGACTAGACTATCATTACTTCTGCAGGCAGATATTAAACGACCAAAGAATAGATCATTAACCGTGAGCCTAATTGGACTTAGACACAACTAACTCGGGCGTATTATAGCTGTTTGTACTTTCCCTTCTGTGTAAATAGTAGGGATTTTGGTAGGTAGAACTTCAACAGACTACTGATTACAGCTGTCTCACTCATTTACAATTTTCGTTCAACTCCTTTCAAAAACAAGGACAACATTAGGGCTTTACTTCTGTAAGGCGATACGTACCGTCAGCAATCAAAATCTGCCCAAGATTTCATGAGTCAATCTGGCTAACCACTGTGCCATTGATCCTCAGTATGCCACCACCAAAGTATTACATAGAAAACCTCATCCACATTCTCTCGCGATTAATTTTTTGTTGCCAAAACATTACTGAGAGGTGAGTATAGCTGGGAGTTTTGCTTTGATGATTCGATCGTAGCTTATGGGAGGTTGATGACGCAGTTGGCTGCTTTGTTGTCTCACGGAAGGGCGATGGAAGCTAAACCCCTGGCCGTGACAGGAATATGACTACTGTTAAGTGCAGGACAAAAGCAATGCTCCAGACTAGTGCTTATTTGTAAAACACATTGGTTGAAAAATCTATGGGAAGAGAAAAGCAGCGAATAAACATGTGTAGCATCTAACTTCTGCGTTCAAACGATTCACTAAGCCCAATAAAATCAACCGAATGCTGGAACACACTAACGGGTTTGTGCCAATATTCGACGTGGAGATAGAAGCGGTTTTAACTAAGCCTACCCGTTTCAATCAATCAAACCGGGTGTGTGATTTATACATTGCCAACGTTGTCGTTACATAGGCTAGATTACTAGTTCGCTTAATAATTTTCTAAACAACACTGTCATATGACTGAATCAGAATGCAAAATTCGTCGAGTATGAAATAAGCAATCCCCAAGCAATCAACACCAGCATTGTCGACACATGTAGCACATTCGTCTAGAATGACCAAACGGACATCTACCACAGAACCGTAAAAGTCCAATAAAATAATAATAACAGAACTGTGGTCAATTGTAAGCGGAAAATTTATTCATAACTAAATTGCATCTCTTTATCAATAACATAGTGTGGATAAATAGCACCTCCACTCTATTTAACTAATTTACTGAAGTTACTGGTGAGCACTCGGGGATGTGGTCATTTTCAAATCGAGCGTCACTCACATCTGGTCGCAGCCTTTGCATTCAAACTGTTCATCATCAATCGAAAATTTCTCCAAGCAGTTTTATCCTGATCGGAGATTTCGACCCGTATTGGAAGTTCTAATTGCGGGGTGATCGATCAGAATTAACAAGACTGTTACTGTATCTCTTACTAAGACGATAAACCAACCGGAACATTACTGAAAAACAAGGACGGTGGAGCGTTCACAGATGATAATTCAGCCGTGTCTACTGTTTGATCAATGACGCAGCGGTCAACACGGTTGTTTATGAAAGTGTACTTGGCGTTCTAATTCTGGCCATGGCAAGGATATGCACTGCTGACGCGCTTTCATGAGAACGAGACACCGGTCCGATGTTTATTTGGGAAAAAGGTTAGCTTGAACATCCAGCGGAGTTCAAAATCTGCAACCAAATGTAACTGACATTCAACCTGTAATTCACTGTCACCAAAAAAGTAAATTCGTAGGTCGGATTTTCTAAAAACGGGTTTTCATGGTAAACTCTCTTATACGAAGACGCTTCAAAGAAACATTGTTGTACATCGGTTCACACGGGCTTCTCACGCTGATATTCAACTTACGGAAGGGTGAACAATATCACGTCTTCACTCTGATCAACCATCACAGTTTGATATGACTGCCATTGTCCATTAAGCCATACAACGTTTTCCGAGGATGGGTCGGTTCCATTGAGTAGAAAAGCACTCCTCGAGAAGCCTAAATCCAGCCAGATTAAAGAATGAAAGTGAGTAATTTATCCATATGACAGAAAAAGTGTTTCATTCCAAGAGGGCAGTTTCATTAATAGCTACTGATATGACAATTCAGACCGATTTAACTTGTTCATGGTGTTTTTCTAAACGGAACCCTCAAGTATGATTTCGTTAGACAGCTTCAAATATAAGTGTACTTGGTTGCTTTGAATTGATAAACCTTAGGATACACAGAACTGAACTTTACTGTCTGGTCACAGATCTTACGCGTCTGCATTGAAATGAGATTTGGAGCCACTCACCGGAACAGAACAAATCAATCTACGGTTACCGTACTGCTTTTCAACGCACTATTGTGACGGTCACGCGTCAAGTGGATTGAGAGTACGGCTCACAACTCAAAGGATAACAATTCCAATTAACTTATCGCTCCCAGCAGGATAAAACAAAACGGGAAAGTAAAACACTGGGTTCCCTTCAATAACTCTATCAGTGCAGAGAGATGACATATATTGCGATATGTTAAGATTTCGTTTACTGTCATCGATCGCAAGAGTAAAACATTCAAGTTATATATGACAGACAAATGGAAGTAGGCTTAGCATAGATACGCATAGAGTCACATGTATTGTGTCATAACAACCACGGTAACCCTATGGGTTGATTCAACCACTTTAGTACACATAGCGCCCGTTTGTGAGTTCTAATCAACATAACTTCGCTGAGAGCCAGTAGCTTCGGGTTCTGATAGTGTATCATTATTCTGAATGATTTAAATGAGCCAGCTTAGTGACTTGTTATCATGAGATGCCTGGCAATCTGTGATGTGGGGCTTCGAGCAACGAATTCACCGGTTTGGGATTGCTGCGTCGTGAGTCATTTTAACCAGTTCGGGACGTGTTCTGTCACTCACTGAGATAGCTGTCAGTCTGTTTTGCCTATGTAAACTTCACCATTTTTCCTGGTTGAATGAATACTATCACCAAGTACGCACAGTCTACTTCCATTTAGATTCCTGTTGTGGTTACTTGAAAGCTCGAAATAATCCTTTCAAATAGATGTCAAATTTATATTTCTTAACTATGGACTTATATAACGTCGCACAGAAAAAAATCACGTTATGTCAATCCTTTCCATCGAGCGTTGTCTATTTTAATATCTGTGTTGGTGATTGTGGTACGTGGTTACGTTTTGCAATAACCTGTATCCACCATCAAGGTAGAACATTTCATTGTAGTCTCAGCGTTTGAGGGGACGGACAAGAAAATCGAAAGTTTGGGGCTGTTGCTTCAAATTCTGGTCAAGATCTGGTATGTCGAATGGAACTGTTTTAATTAGAATCGGTCAGTTTGAATGCAAGCAAAAGTCTACAACAGATCTTCTGTCTCTAAAAGCATCACGTCCGGTATGTATTTTTTTTAAAATTACCAGTTAACAGTACACTAAACGGCATTAAATCAAGTTTGCTTTACTGAGGCAATTTCTTTACGGCGCCATTTTCATGTAGGCACTACTTTCAAGTAACAAGACACTTACAATGTACACAAGCCAACCTTCCTAATGATGCTTCTACACTTACCTTTCGTGTCAGATACAAGCGCACCACTTTTTACCAGGACGCTTACTGAGAACATAACAGTCTGAAACTTTAGTTAGACAACTTTCTTTATATTTCAGGTGGTTTTTGATCAGACTGTTGTTAGTGACTAACGGACTATCGGGATAGCTTATGCGTCAATGCTAGATTTATCTCGTCCATTCTAGGACACTGGCACACTGCTAATACGATTGCTTTTGGAAAAATGTACACAATGATGTTGCCAGTCTTCAGAAAATCCATAGCTGTGTTCAACGACAAACTGCACCGTATCGAACGCAGAATCTTTTCATTAGTCAATAATAATATTGTTATTAATATTTCCATGACCTTTGCTTATGTGTATTGTTTTGTGTATCGCACCGCTAGCTTTTGAATTAAAATCATAAGTGGTGAGGATAAACACAAGCCAGCAACCAACCTATCCAGCAGAAGAAGATTTCGTGCAGGTTGATGAAGATAAATCAGCTAGTGATGAATTAACAGGTGATGGCGTCATCAATATTATCTACAGGCTAATTGGTGCGACCGAAGCAGAAGTGATGAAATGGCGGGAACGGTGTATATCACTTGTAAATCGGTTAAATTATAAAAAGTTTAGTGATTTCTTCCCTTGTATCAAAATCTCACCTAATTTCGTCAAAGGGTTAATAGTTGATTTAAAGTGACAAGCAGTAAGCAGACGTGGTTTAGACTTCCTGTTTCATGGATCTTGCCAACAGCTTAAATTTCATGGATGCAAGCAACTGGATAATAAGAACCACGAACGCATTCAACTACTTTAGTCGTATAGTACTTGCCAAGCGGTTAATGTCCTGCTTGGGCCGGAAATGATCGGTGCACCTAATGAGAATATGACATTAGGTGATCAGTACAGTCTCTGTGCCTTTAAGTACCTAAGCCATTGTTGCTAGACAGGTGTGGATAAGTTCATGATGATGGTTCCGTAAAGAAGGAATTGACACATAACTGAGATGCTTGTGTCATTTGTGAACTTAACGAAAGTGGTGTACACGCTTTTGGGTAATTTTTCAATTTATCGTTGAACGTTCACGACAGATCCCCTTGGATTCATGCATACAAAGACTTCCACAGGTTTATTGTACAGATGTGTAACAGCGTATTGTCCACATTGTGAAGACCTTTACAAAATGAGTAAATACGTCACAATAATCATTTATGCGGAAAAATAATACTAGATTTATAGTTGGCTTAAGTTATTTGTAACAAATAAATAATACCTCTAAATTCTGTAAAACGCTTGTTCTGTTCGGCTCAAGTATTCATTAATTCTATTACTAACAAATACATTGGCAGATTTATGATTTTGGACGAGACCCAACTGTGGAAAGTGAGGGCTTCGGGTGGCTGTTTCTGTCACTGGTTCGAATCCAGCCGAAGCCGTGACTCTTCGTAGTTGGGGTTCATCTAATTTTCATTATCTGTGTACTAATGGTATTTAAATGTTTTAACTTCATACTCCGAGAGAAGAGCATTGCGGCTTCTTGATCAACTCGAAGAAGTTTTGCATATTAAACTATTTAGAAAATATATCGCCGAGAGTGATTCTAACGAGTATCAATATGCCACGGAAATGGTTGTACTATGAAGCAAGGTGTTATCTAAAAACAGTTGAGAGTCGCTTTTAACTGACTATTAAATGACTTTTAATTAAAATGTTTGAAAATGAACCAGCCAAAGAAAATATTCCCATACTGTCAACATCTCCATAGAAGTCGCTCATGCTACCACATTCTCCCCGTGATTCTCACCAGGACTTTGCACGTGGTTGTGTACTAAAATAATAAGTAGTCATGTACTTTATTGTACTGCACTGTCGTGGACGGATCGCAGACAACAGGGGAGGGGGTAGGTGAACTGGTGTGTGCCTCAGTGTAAAACATATGTCCAACATTATAAACATATTTATTGATGCAGACAGGTTGGCATTTATTTGGACGTCATGTGGTTTTGGGATAACTATTCGAGACAAATGGAGGGTTTGCGTGAACTCTTCCGCTTACAAAGACAAGAATTGCAGACCAAATGCCATTAGCTCCTTAGTTGACAGTAGTCGTACTCTGACAATGCTAGAAGGTTGAACAAGTGTGCACCTCATAACACCGACAGGCGCCAACTGTGTCAATCACCATTCTTTTCCATTAATCTGTAACTCGTTCGAAACTGTAACTGTTCATGACACATGATTTTTCTGATTCAACTACATAAGAAGGAAGTATATAGTTTATGTGCACAGGTCAGATGAGAAAGATCAAGAAAAGCTATTTACATAATTCATTTACTTTACTCATAAAGCTTTCAGATTTCTATGTTGAGTTGTTTAAAGGAAAATTAGAGCAGTTTATTTTCCATTCGCACATTTCGAGTAACAGAATGACTTTCGCCATCAACATCTACACAAATAACTGTCAGAAACATCAAGTTCTACTGCAATATTTGAATAGAATTATTAAAGAAACAACATATTTGACATGAATGTATTACTCACACTCTCATTTGTCATGGACGATTGACTACCACGGATGTGAATGCAGCGGATCTTAATCTAAATATGTAATTCCCATGTCGACCCGATCATTATTCATACATATACTTAGATAGACGTTAAGTAGTGAACAACAGCTAAATGAGTTTGAGCGCATCGGTTTGAGCATCCGTATCTAATCAAACGAGATTAGCAATCTGGTACTAGTGAGATATAGTCGTTCATCTGGACGGTGTAGTGGGTTTCTTCTGGTCATTCGGATTATCCAAACTTTTGCAGTTTCCACAGTTTAATGTCATAAATGAACAACTGTAAATGAGTTGTGGTTTATAAGGGCAAGCATAGTCTTTGGGGGTTTCCAGTCGAATGTTTCTTCAGTACGCAAAATGTCGCGAAGTTTAGTTCACCGTAATAAGTAGGCTAGAATATCCCCAAACATGCTTTTGTACAGGGACGGCAGATACCATAACCAAATCATACCTTATACGTAACCCCCAAGAAGCATATTATGACTGTAACAAACAAAATGACATTTTATCGTTTCCCAGCATTACATCAGCAGGTCAACGATTTTCAACCATTCTGAACTTAACAGAACTAATTGTTTGGCCGATCTTGAATACTTTATTTTATGTTACTTGGTCAATTAATCGACTTGGTTACAGCACCAGTTAGCTGGTTTAGTACACGTTTTATTTAGTGCATCTATCATCCAAGCTGGAATTGAAACTCTAGGCGATTTGTATAATGTGGACGAACTGAACAGTGTTTCCATTGGCAGGCGGACTAAAATCGGCACCAAATCTATCAAAGAAGCGACGAGTGAAATCAAAGCAAAGAACAACTTAACCAGCTTGACAGATCAGACAAATTTTTAGTGAGATCATTACACAAATTCTACAAAAAGGACTTAAAGCAAATTTACTGTCAGATGTTAACAGATCATCAACAACACAATGTGGTGAACACGCTGGTTTGCATTGATTCATCTTGGGGCCATATACCTCACTTCTGGAAAACGAATTTACGTATGAGTCCGTGAAGAGGCACGCACAGAATACGTGAATTAACAATGCCAGTGAATTCAATGTCTCGCTATAGTGAAGGTATCACTAAAATACAGAAGCTGGGCAAATATTCAAAATACCGTTTGCCAAAGTAGTTCCAAAGCTTTAGCCATTCTGAGTTGACAAACACCGGACAATGGCTCACATGTCACTTCTTCGTTCAATCGCTAACTAACAGAGAGTGACCGTTAGACCTGCGGTTAAGCCAACAGTCACGGTCAACAAAATTATAATCACTAAAGGCTGCAACGTATTATCGCTTAGTTCTGATACTTAGCGGCCGTCTAACCGAGCTGAGATGCCGGATCCTTGTACTAAGTGGATAAAAATAAGCAGAATAGTAACTGAAGACACACTGTAATAAACACACTCTTTTTCAGTACTTCATCATAATTATATTACAATATTGCAGAGGAATCACCATTGGGATAGGCAGAGAATGTTGAGGTTAATGATGTGATCTAAAGCATCTTCATGTTGTAATCGTAACTCCACTTAAACAGTAGTGGGTGTCAAGCTTACAGTGAAGAAGTTGGCAAGGTAAGTTATGAAGTTTAAGCAGATTACTGTTTTTGACTTTGGTGTTGGGTTGTAGAGGCGTATTTCAACGGTTTATGTTGTAGATAGAACCGTATACTCCAATTTCGTTCGACTGAAACATCTTAACTAGGCAGATCTAACGAAATTTGCCTATCACGTCGATTACTTTGAGAAATTTTACACGAAGTCAATGCAACTTGGTTTAACTTCACGGTTATAAAATACCCCCAAGAATGTCATGTTTGTAGACCTACTTCAATTTTGTTTGATTAGGTTCAATTCCATGATATGTAGTGAACAAAATATAGTTCAGTACTAATACATTAAAACAGGCCTTTTCAGATGATACTCGTGTGCGGACAAATTAACAATACAGAGAGATTAGCAAGGATTCCATTTTAATGCACATGAGAACGATATATTTGACAAGCGTCCAAATACCCAACACGAATGATCGAATTGTCATTATGATTGTATATCAATTGCCAACCTGAACCTCAAAGTATAACGAAATTTAACTTAATCAAGCGTGAATAACCAATTAGTGGATAACTAATACTGATGTATCTTGAACACTAGAAAGAATTATTTTACAACAAAGTTTGACGACTGAAGACGTAGAACGTGGACGTGGAATAAAATTAAACAAATGGCTACATATAATGGAAGGCCTTTGATAAATCAGATATCATAGTCGTAAATATGTGTACAACTTTAGACAATCCATCATCTACGGCCAGAGGATTATTGTTAGCTAAAAGCGATATAAATAACCCGCATGCCTAATACCTGATCATTAATTCACTGAGCTATGAGGAGCTAACATTGACTAATGTTTGCAGACCGAACAAAATGGTTCTTGGATGTATTATTACTGGTGAAATATAGTACAGGACAAAATACAATCAATACATGTGTGAAGACCTTATGAAAGGATTACTGGTAAGATTAAAAAACAAGTGAACAGGCCGTAAGAACCAAAATTACAAGTCCATAGGTGAAGTAATCTGTCAAACGTTTCCCGGAAAAACCGTTTTATTTTTTTTTACATCGATTACGACCGTATTGATATACGAGGTGGTGTTTATCAGAACATAAGACATTATAATGACATAGTAAACATAAAGGAATATCTCTGAGGTAAAGAGTATCTGATGTTTTTCTCCCTCATACTTAAGAAACAGTCAGCTAATGCTGGCAGACATGTAAACGAAAGGGTTTACAGACTGTCCCGGAGAGGTTTCAGAAGGGTTTTCCTAAACACTGAAATGCATGACAGTTGGTAAAATTTGGCTGAATACTTTTAGAACCAACCGTGTTTATGAACTGATCCGATGATCAGCAAAAAAATCCCGAAAGATAGTTTATTCATTTGATCACATGGATGAAGAACAATATCTAATTTACAATTATAAAAAAGAGCATAGTAGCACTTTTTCATCTCACTAATAACTTGGTTACGTAGTATGTATGAAAAATGAATATCCTTACCACAACCTATCAGTTTGAATATGGTCCCCCCAGTCAGCCCGACCGTTTGTACTCCGACCCAATTGACAGAAGGGCAGCTAGTGATTGCATCACTTGGCCACAACAACAGGGCTAGAAACAGTACACGACAGGTTAACTGAGAACTTACACTGATAAGTACACAAGACCAGATAAAACCAAAATCTTGTGTTACACGGTGTTCGTACCATGAATGCGAGTTTGATCTATCTTTAGTGGGTTAACGCTATTTAACTGCTAACTCTATCGATTTTGTGTCCTTTAGAGAAATCATGCCGGGTGCACACGAGCACAGTATCTGGTGATTAGTCCATCAACCACACTGAGACTGAGTGGAATGCTTTCTGTGAATTACACTGACGTATTCGTGCAGTCTTTTGTCTGTTCTGTGTTTGCTGAATGCTACCGCTAACCAACATATACAAAGGGTATGGGTCTGCTGTTTCTGACCCAGTGCCAAAACACAAAACCTTAGATGCGCTGTTGGGCCATACTACCAGGTTGTCTGGGTTTAGAGAGAAAAACAAATACTTTTACTAAGTCTTCGATAAAACGCACTAAAGAATTGAGTAGAAGCTGACACTGAGCTTCAAGGTGAATGCTTAGATTATGGTAACACTCAAAACACTTGTGTAATTACACCAAAACGAACATAACAAGTCCATCTCAGGTATTGGTCGGAGCTTGCTATCTTCAACGTACCTTGCTTAAAGTAGGACTGTGAAACTGTTTAAGTTATTGACCCATTGGTAAGAAATTGTATGGGCTAAGTATCTTAGTATCTGTGCCATATCAATAGAACGACTCGTTAATTATAACGAGAAATTAACCAGTTGAACCAACACATTTTATATATGAATATTACTAAGCTGTATCACGCCAAAATACCAAACAGCTAACTACACTTAAGGAAGTGAGCAGATCATATAATCATAAGCGTTAACATATAAAACGGTAACTAATTGATGTGTTCTGAGTATCAAAACACTGAATTCTTAGGTGTAGATAGATGGCACATTGATTAACATGTTTCATTCCTTTTGCCGGTTGTTTTCTAGGACCCTGTCAAAATAACATTTGTATTCGACTGAAGAACTGTGAAAACACCCTCAAAAGCATTTGAGGAACAAACTCTAAACTGTAATACGTGTCAACTTTATGTGCTTTATTGAAACACTGATAAAAATAAGATATAGCACCCACAAACAGTGGTTTTCTGATAACGTTGCGTATAACTATATTCCTGTTTTATATATAAGTCCAATTATTCGCTTGCAATTGTATATGCCTGATGAGAATTACCAAAAACAGCTGTTTGCAACCTTGACTTTCACAAGGGTGGGTACACTGCACTTCAGAAATGGTTGATTTACTTTAGTTGGATGTGTCACGATGAACCAGAATAAATAAACTGTAGTTGTGAATCTTCTTTTTAATGTGTTAAACAAGTGAGCCGTACATTTGTGAAGAGTCTGTATGCGCACCAACTATTTACCAGGAATGACAAACTACATGCATTTTACCGGACACCCAAACGTACACAACCCTGACATTCATGGATTTCTCGTTCTATCAGTGAGCGAACAGTCATACTACTAGGTTTTCAACGGTTTATTGAACTGTCAGACACTGAAACCGAATGTTTAGAAGTGAATGCGTTAAATTGTCATCATGGTGGTATTAAGTCAATCTGAACGGTTAATACTGAAAACTATCCTGTTTAGAAACTACAATGTTTGCTTGTATAAGACTGTCGGTTTTGTAGTTGACTGTATGCACATCTCCATACCGGTCAATTAAATACATGTGATGATATTTTTTGCACACAGTGAAACAATAAAGCTCAAGCTTCTTGGTAATACTGGTGATCTGTTTGGTCCAACAATGATGTTTTTATGGTACTGAGGAAGCAGTTGGCAGTAAATGATTTTGCTGTAGTGACTACATGTCAAAACAATTCTGATTGCATAAGAAAACAGTTTGTAAGCCTACAAAATAAATGTACCTTGATTTCGTTCCACAAGGATGTGGCGATCAAGAACAGGTCAAAGAAGGACGACCACGTTCTATTCTGTGCATGTTCAATCGTAAGGCGTCCTAGAGTATTTATTATTCAGTTCATTACAACGTACTTAACCGCAGATTTAATAAAACATCATGTTTCGTGCTAACAAATGATAAGCGGGTTTTGATAAAAAGGCTTTTTTAACAAATACAAAAATTGAATATCATGTATAATTGGCGAGAAAGAGTTACTTAATTAGTGAAAGGTCCTTCTCATAGACAAAGTGCTAACACAGCGAGATGGTAATATCTAGTGCGTTACAGTAGGTTAATCATAAATAGCTAGTACATAACAACAGCAGCAACGGATGAATTTGATTCACATTATTGAAAATCAATATCACCGTTGAGAAGACTATATTGCTTTGTTAAGTTTTTTCGTCTACAGATTTCGGCGGTGTTGTTTACTCTTCAAAGCTTCCTCAACTATCAACAAATGCGGGCCTAGATAACCAAGCATCATGGTAAACAGTGTATCCGGTAAATGACTTGGTTATCATATAGCGTTATGCAACTAAGGTCGCTATGTTCCTACTCAAATCTTGTTATCAGTATTCGTTATATCACTATGCCTAAGTAGGTCTTCCAGTTATGTTCTTTTATCCGTTGTAACACATTCTGATTCACATCCTGATCGTAAACGCGTTTAAAAAGGAAAATCGGTTAAGTTTCAGAACTGTTCGTAACGAGCCAGCTAGTGTCCACCGAAAAGCTGAATAAGAAAGGAGTCAGTCTACTATTCTTAGGCTCAAACAAACAAAGTTACCAGTTTGTGTCAGAATATTACACAACCTTCTTTACTCCGCATTAGCGCCATCCATCTTTCATTGCCATGTTGTTGGTTTATTGATTGACCGGTACCCGAATTAGTCACTCTTCTATCGCACACGGTTTTTCAAATATTCTATCTTATCCTGTAGTGTATTAAACTGAACACAAAGTTCATTAATAAAGACTTCTTAAGTATTTCTAAAAGGATAGTTGAAGAACCCAGTGTCATGCTGAAAGGATATTATGCTCGGTTATGGAAACAGCAGGGTAATGTCCAGAGATGGTCCAATAACTACATGTTAAAGATATGTTCAAATAGAAAAAATAGTCAATACATGTCAAAGCAAGAGATTCGTTTGTAAAGTTTGTAACTTGTAACGTTTGTAACCCATCAAGAGCCGTCTGACTAAAAGCACTTTGTACTACCAAAGCCATTGAAATCAGGTTGCTTGATCAGATGTTATGTTACCAAAAGCGGTTTGTTCAGGTACTGCGCCTACACTGGCCAACCTGCGAAGTCAAACCAATGGATGGATGTGGATAACTTTGTTGGATAAAAGAAAATCCTTGATACTACTCCGTATAAGTCACCAGACAAATGCTTATTATACCATGAATAGTGACAGACAGATCGTTTCGGAAGCTTAGTTTCATTAGAAATTCGCCTTCCCATAATGCTAATAGTTTGGGAAAGGAAAGCAAGATAATGACGAAGGAGGATGGTTTAAACTTACGCGTTAATGAAGAAATATATTAAATTTGTTTATGAAGTAAAATGCCGCTGATGGTACCGATGTCATAGTATTTCACAAGTCGACCGAAAAGCTACAGTCTACCTGTGACGTTCGGTTATTACAACCCATCAACATTGCCTGTTTGTAACAAAAGTCCTGTAGAATGATGGATGGACGCAGTATGATGTTACCTACATACTAATAACAACGTCGTAGTGCCCACTTCTTCTCTCTGAAAATCTCACATAATTCCAGAACTTATTGGCAACAACCTACTAGACACCCGTTTGTTATCCGCAATTCAATGGAGAAAAACCTTAACCACAGCTACGATAAAACTACAAGACGACTTTGAAAAGCTAGTCATTGTGGGGAAAACTGGTGCAAGGCAACTTGTCAGTTGTTCTGCGGTATCTCAATGTACGGTCTCAGTATGTACCACCCGGCAAAACTCAATGTGGTGGGGTTTATCTAATTCCAGTCTTACCTTCATAAGTTTGATATGATGCAATGGTTCTCATATTTTTGCCTGTTTATGTTGAACTACTATGACCCACAGGTTAGTTAACTTCTTTCATCAGAACTACCAGCTGGCCAATCCGAAGCTTGTTCAGCGAACTAGTGAACCACACTATTGGGTTTAAGACACCGTTTGGACGGATGGTTGCTTTTCTTTACTTATGTAGAGTAATGGGTCACAAAACAGAATCTGTGAAGAATATTGACATACAATCGTCAGTTTACCTATTACTAAAAGTGACCACCCATCTGTCTTTACACATACACCCCAAACTGTTAATCACTCACGGGTCTTTACTATCTCAATCACACCTATTCAGTCTGGCATGCATCTGGTTCGAACTTTTCTCATTTCTCTTAGGCTACCTTTATAAGGTGAGTTAACACTGAAAATGAAACTGAATATATTCATGATCAGTGATAACAAATCATTCCTTCAGATCTTGCAATAAGCAGAAACTGTCTTGTGTAAAGCAGTATGATTTATCGAAATTGAACTATAATTTCAACTAGGGACGATTCTTTGGGAAATTCGATGAAAATATGAAATTGTCATCTTCAGACGGATAGCATATCTTGGCGATCTCCCGCATGTGGAAACACATCGGAAGTTTCTTCTTGTGTCACGGTGAACCTGGAGCTAACCAACCTTCATTTCCTTTGAGACCAAAACCTCTGATTAACCGCTCAATGATTATCGATCTATCTGCGGGCTGTCTGTACCCCAGTGTGCACAGGTTGGGAACAAAATGAAATCTAACCAATGTGTTTTTCACGAGGTTTTCTATTACTCAACACGAAATGCAGTGCCTGGTGCAACAGTTGCAATGCAGCAGTGTAACTCACTCACAGTTAGGCTCATAGGTGGATGAGAATGACAAAACCGTGCAAGGTTGTTTATCCCAGTGTTACACGAATAATAAGTGTCCCTTTTATACTGAGATAAAATTTTCTAAGACAGATATATCTGTTACTTAAAGTTTAAACACCCATATTTTCGAGAGGTCAATTATACCAACCACGTCATTTGAGAAACTGCATCGCTCATAAAAAAAACCAATTGCTCATGAAAGTTAACGTCTACTGACTTATTTTTTGGAAGAAGATCTTTCTCCCCGTGTCTTTCGTACATAACAGTCAACCTGTATGGGCTGCAAATGTTCGTTGCTGGTGATAGGTTTCTCAGTGCATAGTCATTTCAGATGTCCTGTGTGTACTTTTTCGAAAGATGAAAACCGTATGCTTCTACCTGGTGATCTCACAGATTTTGGAAGCATTTTGCGGCTTTCTCACTTTGTACATTCACTGTCTGATTGTTTACAGATATGGCTTCACTGAAAGATGGACTGTTAGTGTTCGAGTGAATTGTGTATCAGCCTACCTGGGGAAAGATGAGCAGCTCTTGACAACAGCAGTATTTAATAACGAACACCCTTTTGTAACAATGCAGTGTCTGAAAAACCAAATGAATATACAACACACAAATTGAATTGACTCATCAAACTGTTTTTTGGGAGGAATGATAGTCGATTGTTGTTTCGTGACAGAATCCTTGTTTTGAAGGGCTGACACTCCATAGCCGGATTATGTATACAGATGTTTGCTTTTCAAACGTTATATTCTGTATGTCTGACCGTTTGACTAAACACAGTGTTTCGTAAAGTGGACCA
Organism: Paragonimus heterotremus; assembly: GCA_013368495.1. Lineage (NCBI taxonomy): Eukaryota > Metazoa > Platyhelminthes > Trematoda > Plagiorchiida > Troglotrematidae > Paragonimus > Paragonimus heterotremus. Next base: position 182,557 of record LUCH01000070.1, read on the forward strand.
TGATACCTAACGGAGAGTGATCAAAAAACAGAACGGTACGAACTGAAGACGGCGGGACAGAGTGGCGCTCCACTTCTTAAATCTAGTGATTAAGTCGTGCTATGTAATTGTCAACCTGACGTTAGTGAGATGTTACCAGTATAAGTGGCTCGGTAACCGCCCTGCTTTTTGGACAGTTTTTCCAAATTGCTATCATCTAATGTGATTATCTCTCAGTATTCTGCGAGTTGTTTTGAATATCCCCGCTACAATAATCGGATTGGTCAAACAGGTGGTCAAATGTTTCTGATAATTTATCTTTAAGTGGATAAAATTGTTAAAAGAGGCGGTATAGTTGGATCAAAAGTCGATAAGACTCAGAGAAACTAGCTAGTGATGATGTGATTTGTGCATTTCGCAAGGCTGATCTAACGCCCTGACTAAACAGGTTGGCCAACGATAAGATGACTGAAGGTCAGGGTGGCTCTGACGCTTGGGCAAAATGTTTTTGATCTCAAGCCAATCGATTGTGCCAGTCACGGTAGTACATTAGCTCAGAAGGACGGCCTTTGATCGGGTACCGGACATACGGCAGACTACTCGAAAAATGGGTCAATGCCCACCCGCCACTAACATTCGACCGAATGATCCAAGACGGCATTTGACCAATTGCGTTTTATCATGTTGCGACTAACTTGAGTGACCCTCCCAGATTCTGTTCCAAAATTATTTCGGTGCTCTACCAGTTTGACCTGCTGTACGGAAAAGAGTGGCTACGTAGAAACACATCGATGAATTATGAACTGACAGTCTACATTTGCATAAAAGTCAGAGAGCTTGGTTATGAGGAAAGGACTAGGGAGTTCAGCTGTGGCGCACTTCCAACTCATCTTGCCGCGTCTGTTCTTAAGCTATTCTGTTGCGTTGTCACGATAAGATTTTTTCTTACGCCTTGCACCTCAGATTTAGAATACACGCTGATCATAGTTCAGGTAATGCCTTTTGGAATAGCTCTTGCCATAGAGTACTGGTTCTGTGAATTTTGTGTGATTGCATGGTGTATCCACTGGACAACTTTTACTGACTCTATCATCTTGACATGAGCGTCCTCTTGTTATCACCACATAGCCGTAAATTTTCTTACGCTGACCTGTTCTGTTGGTCTTTCAATGAATATTGCCTTGAATACTGCCATTTACTGGTCAGTGTAATTGAACGTATACGGAAAGTACTTGACTTCCGGTCACTTTTACAGACGTAGAATGAACAGACTGGCAGTGGTGATTGTCCGGGTCAAGTGTCATTTAACGATGTGTGTCAGAGCTATTGATGGTACATTATAGACATCAGTCATGTAAGTAGGATACTGATCAAACCAACTAAATTTACTGAAACAAAAAGCCTTCAATCTTTCCAATATATATATATCTTTATATCGAGTACTAGAGTTCAGAGTATTATGTCTGTCGAGGAAATACGTGGCCGAATAATGAATGAACATGAAGTGTGCGCAGCAGTAATAGCTTATTTGTTATCGGTACTGAAATCAGTGTCTGGTCCAGTCGTATGCAATTAATCACATGCTGACTTAATTTCAGTTACATTAAGTGACCGAATAATGACACTGCCTGCTTCATATGAAAACTTGCGGTTGTTTTTCTAGGCACTGTATCCTTCACATATGAATTAATGTCATCGGTGTAAATATCGGACGGTTAACCAGGCTGAGTTTGTACACGTTAAGTAACCCGTATAAGTAGAGTATAGTAGAACAATGTGACTGTAATTGCTCTTAAGTCGTGAAGGTTAAGGCGTTATCGTCCTGCGGTCGTTTTAAACATCGAATGATCTGAGGTTCGGCTCAATCAACTTTCTTCTATCTCGTTGGTGATTCTGTAAATCTTGCGCTGGTCAGTAAGAGTTCACGTTTCCTCTGTGTAACCACCTCTATTTTTGACGCTGGTCGCATAGCCATTACTGGGTTGTGCAGAAGAGGATATCTGAATTATGTTGGATCCTTTTAACGAATCTGTGTGCTTCTAAATAAGAGATCCTCTCTCTTTACGGTTCTCTGCCGTCTAGCAGATGACTTTGGCCGGTTAATTGTTGATTTATTTTGTTTGACGAACTAAACTTTAAAACGCCGCCTGTAGTTCTTGCAGTTCCTCTTGAGGCTGTGAGGGGCGAAACTGAAAACACTGGGTGTAATTTCTCTATTTCTCCAAGATAAATCTGCAATTCGATATATTGTACACGTATCCTTCTAGTAGACTTGGAAGTTCACCCTGTGGCATAATTAAAAACAGAGACTGTGCATTATTGTTGCTTGATTCCTCAGAGTCTGTTTCGAAACCACTGTTTCATAGCAGAAATAAACGGTTCCACTCAGATTAACCGAGATTTCCAGCTGTTGTTCGCCTACTTGGTATTGCTAGAAGATGCGACGATGTTACATTTATCTGAAGGAGACCCAAGCGCTAGTCAAACATATCCTTTAACTGCACTTATGGCTAATTAAAAATTACATTAACATAAAGAATCAGTATCTGCGTAGCCGAATGCCCAAGAACCTATTCATGAAGTTACTTCAACTTATTGATGAGTAATTAACCGAACAACCTAGTGTAACTATCCGTGAGTGACAACCTCGGGAAGCATCACACTAAAAACACTGGTTACTTAACATACACGACAAACTTCAAGTCAGCAGTGAGACGTTGTTATCCAGGATAGAAATCCGTTTTAATGCGTCAAATCACACGCCAGCCTTTTTATTCCCCATACTGGTGAATGGGTGACCTGAAATATGTTTTTTTTGGGACTGCCATTTGTTATATTAGAACCGTTTTAATGTGTGGGTGACAAGTATAATCGAAGCGGTATTTCTCGCCACGTCCGTCCTGTTTAAAAACCGTGCGCAAAGATCTTTTCCACTTCGAATCGCGTAGACTGTGTGCACAAACCTCCTAGTTTCTTGATTACGATTCTTCGTCTCTTTCCTCATTCCAGGTCGATTAGGAAAACTCTGCGTTTAACATGTGCAAAGTTATGGCGTATAAATTCGTTGTTTATCACAGCTTCGGTGACTGGTTTCCGCCACTTTAGGAATCACAAACAACAATTCGTATTGGTGGCCTTGGTTCAAAAAGGTTGATAGGTACTCACACATATGGTAGTTTAACTGTAAGATAGTGTGCACACAGATCCCTATGGTCTCACCTTGCAATAGCACGGGCCTTGCATTCCCTGCAAAACGCCTGTTCACCTGCTCCCATGCTCTATTCAACATCATACGGCATCGTAGTCCGCCATTCTAAGCGTTCCATCAACTTGTTTATGAGGGAGCAGCTGTGTAACTTATTGCGTTTAAGCTACATTGATGTCTGTGTGTGATGTGTGCGTGAATTATTGCGTCATTTGTTAAGGATTATCTGCGTTTTATATCATTTCAGGTGAAACCGCGTCCTTCTGGCACTCCGAGTCAGCCATGTGTTACAGCTGTTCTAACTGGATGGCTGGAACAGAGTACTCTTGGAAGATGGTAGAGGCTGACGCCAAAAGCGTAGATAATTATGCAAAGTATGATTTATATGCATGAGGAATTTCTGTAAAGGAACTCACTACACAGTGGTTGCCTGTAATTATTGGTTACGAAACACCAGTTGGCCGGGTACTTTTTTGCTTTTCATTGTACCAACGTTGTAGAAATGACTATATGAGGATCAAACAGTGATTTTGTTATTTGGGAGAATACTTTTGCGTTTAAAGTTGATTGCCACATTGTTGCAGATATCACAAGCTACTGTTCAAGTTTGGGACTTGGGCCGCTGTATACAAGGTTTTCAGTACATAAAACCGTTGAACTGACCAACATTTAACCCCACTTGAAGTGCACAAATGTTGAATGCAAACATGAGTTTTGAGTATAGAAAAGAATTTCACAAACACCATTTCCTAACGCACCTCCGTCAAACGGTCAAAAGAGGAACACGTTTGTTGACCCTTAGTTGAACGCCACCTCATCTGGATTCCTTTCATTTGTATTGGCATAAAAATTCAGATGAATCGGCTGCACAAAGCTACGATTAACATGGACCCTGAAACGATAATTTTGAAGTTCAACAATATGAAATTTCTTTTTAACATCATAGTAATCAAACATTCATCCACCTATTTTGTGTTCACCTGTTTCAGTCAATCATTTTGAATCCGGTTTTTATCCTTTTATCTCGTCAATTCGTCCAATATACAAAAAGTTATCTGCCAGTCACTAAGATTTTAACTGATCGTGATTGTCTTTGCTATTGGATGTAAATTACTGCCTGTGCAACATATTCGTGGATATTCGGGGGAAAAGCATTTCATGTTGACATCATACATAATTATACCTGGACTGTTCGGTGGTATGCTGTAGTAGGTTTGTTAAGAATGATCTGACCATGTAACATGCTAAGAATGTTAGTTTATCTGTTCTGTTTAGTTGATAAGTTGACCCTGTCATTCAACTATTTTTTGGAAACTGGCGATCATTCACTTATGTGTTGTTCAAAACCTCCCAGGAAGACTGTAAAACACGCTACAGGAATAGAATAGCACTAAACACAAAGTGATAGTCATGAGTTATATTCTCAGTGACTAGTTTGGATGAGTTAACAGTTAACTGGGGAAACAAATTAGCTACCACATATTCTGTTACGTATCTCATATACTACTCGTCATGGACAGTTCACGAGGGGAAAATCATATGGTTACACAGATGAACTATCTCTAGCCGATAAATGGTACGAAATAATCAGTAAGCGCATGTATTCAATTGCTTTGATTACTACCGCACTTCGGCTGAGTCAAGGTTGAAACACTGTGATGAGATAAGCTCCATAATTGTCATATGTTTTAGCCCGCAGTATGCTTTCAACTTAGTCTTACCAATGTAATAGATGTGTGTTATGTGGCGATCGTATATGACCTTGCAGTTGTAAACCTCCAGCCTTTATCAAGGTAATCGCCGAAAAAACTTTGCCCTTAAAACGGTCCCACTTAAAAGGGTAGGCCGAATGGACGCAAAACCTTATAACCTATTCGTGAATGAGCCAGTATATAAGATGAGCAAGATAAGGTTCTAATTTCCAAACAATTAAATGTAATTTGACATTACAGTACATAAAGACCTTACATGTTGTTCAACGGTGGTTCTGATTCATCAGTTTCGGATAAACCACACACAAACCATCAAAGTACAACTCCACTGTAACTGTTTTACCAGGCCTTAGAATGTTGTATTGGTTTGATCTAACGGCGCACAAGCAAACCTTAATTACGGCTACGAATTGAAACCCATTGCGGGTTGCTGTTTCCATACACACGTAGAACTTCCAGGTAGCCTCTTCAAAAACGAGCTTTGGAAACCAGTCTTTATTTATTTAGAGTCTATCACAGGTTTATATCTTCGCCGCGACTTGGGTTATCTCTGATATTGCATACGTATAAAGCGACCCTGTTGATGGCCGCATTATTCGAATCACAGTAAGCAAAAAGAGATTGGTGTTTCTGGCTATAGGACCACTCGTTTCTGAGTAGTCGATTTTCTCCTACTGTTCAGGTACGTCTTGGACGATTCGCCTTTGATAGAAAAATGTATGGCAACGTTGATCTACTTACGTACACCTTCTATTGACAAAGTTTGATTGCAGTATCGTGTGTCCTTGTCGAAATAGCGTGCATCTTCATATTTAGCGGGGTGTGTAATTCCGTCGATTTATGCGGTATCCGTTATTCCAGCTTTCTTCTTGTTGCATTCAAATGTGTTCACGTGGAATCAGATGAAATGCCAAACGATTTTGATGTGTACACCTCTTTGTGATTTGCTTTTGTCAATTCATTTATAGGGCTAACCAGTCTTGTTTGGAATCAACTTCACCTGGGAACCTTTGAGATACATACCAATTTACCGAGAACAAGACAACGGCCTTACTTGCCCTAATTCTCATTTTAATGCTTACTAGTTCCTCCACTAAATCTTAATCCCTGGAGTTTTTTGAGCCATTTCTAAGGGCTTCCCAACATTTTAGGACGGCTGGAGTGTTATACCATTAACATCCGGAATTCGCCAAATGTGTTGTATGTTCGCTTTCCTCCTTTTAGCTTTGTGCCGCTTTATGTTTGTATGGAAGTAGACAATTCGTTTATAGTTTGTGTATATATTTTGGTGGAGTAAGGCGGGACTTCAGATTGCTTCTTGTGGCTTACGAATTCAAACTAAAAACTTCACCTTGAAAAGGGTGTATTAAACGTGAGTGCGAACTAGAACGAACGTACACTGAAAAACTCATTACTCAATATTGATATCTATTGTTAACTGAAAACCTGCTAGTAAAAGTCGGATAAACAAGTAAATAAATGAGTTACGGATTGCTTACTCAGAAAGATAAGTACATTTATCGACGAGATATCACTTGCAGCGAACAGCTGCCAAAATACTTTGCTAACTGGAATGTAACACGGAGTCAAATGAGGTCACTTCGATATCGGTGGAAATTTTTGTTGACTTGGTAAACGTTGTAAGCTCAAGTCTGGAGAATTCCTTAGGATCATTCGTGCTTTGTCAGAGTCTGGAAGCTTCTTCCTTTAGCTAGCATTATTATTTCACGTTACAGTAATTTATCAATGTGTGAAACTATAAAAAAAATATGGTGAAACCAGCCCAACCAATTCTCAATATCCAGCAGGTGCTTTTACCAAACTGGCGAAGGAATCACATCATTACGCGCACGGATTTCCTCGCACCTCTCCACCACATTAATGTTGCTGTTTCAAAGTCGCTTCCATTAGCTTATGATGTTGTGTTCCACCCGATACAAGTTGTGGACACAGTTTGTGGTATATCCTTCACAGACACAATACATGACTGTTTCGTGAGTATTGCTACTCACCAGGTGTGCACACTCAATGAAATATTACCACACATACTGTTATAGGATAGTAAATTGCTTGAATTCATTAGTCCATTAGATAACCAAATTCCGCATTTACGTCAGCGTCATTGTAATTAGCTCGTTCTACCTTGTTGCCTTAATAATGCAGTTAGTGAGGAGTATTAAGATTTAACATCAACTGAATAACCCAGGCTGAACAGTTCACAACAGATACCGATATAGCAAGATAATAATCAGGAGCCTAAGTGTTGTGTTCAGTTTTTATTCGCTTTAGTGTTGCTTGTTTTGAACCTCTGAATCAAAAATTTTAGTCCGAGAGAATTGCAAGTCTCATCCGGCGAAACGCATTTAGTTGGAATTCCAATAACCTGTTGATAATGAGCTACTCTGTTCAGCCAGACGTATGACCTATACAGTTCGTGTGTGGTCTAGAAAGAGACTGGTGCATTTTGTTTTGAGATAACGAGTGCCAGATTCCTCATTTTGTTGTCTCATTCATTTAGAACGATGTACGTGCGACTCTGAAGTAGGTCATTTGTCTACAGATGATCCATATTTCATCTAGAAATCGTTGATTAGCTTTTAAGAGTTTGTAAAATTCAAGATAAGCACCGATTTGTATGTATCACTTAGACAACTTGGTAAATTTTCCTAAATGTAAAACTTGAACATGACAACGAAGGAATGTGAATTGTGCAGTGTTCTCCAAAGTAACCTTAAAACTAAGTTTTAACGAGAAGCACACATCAGTGAAGTTGGAAATGTTCACATTTGACCAAGATAGGATATAACGACCCCTCTTAAGTGAGATGCTCGAAACCATATTGTGACTCATGCATTATATATTTCTAGAAGCTTTATGTAGTTGTGCCATAATTACACTACATGCACATAATATATGAATTAGATACTTTAAGGCAGCTATGAGTAGATGTCAGTGCACATAATGACGCAATAAAGTGAAAGCTGAGACGCCTTATTTTCACATAAGGCTCAGTAGTTTGTTTGCAAGGTGTATGTCTCTTGATGCTGGATTACGGAATAAAATGCTATATTTTTTCCAGAAGTTAGGTCTTTTTATAGATTCTTCTTTTAACTTCTGTCCTTATACGCAGAGTTTGATTCTTCCTTGGTTATATGGCCACTAATCGTTAGTAAGAGCCACTGATGCATTACTGTTTATGATGGTGATGGTGATGATACACAAATGTCTGAAATATCACGTCCTGAGAAGTTCCTGTGTTAGACTAGTCTGTGTGAAAGTGGGTGTATGAAAATTCAGCTACCTAATACAACCGGTTTCTGGAAGGTTAGGTTCCAAGAAGGTAGAAAGCGGAAGTTTATAAAATAGTTCTTAAAAACCACACTTATGCCCCCTCAATTTGACTTCAGCTTCTGTTTTGTACAAGACACAAGTGGCCAAATCGGTAACAAAGTTCGCACCATCTATGAATAAACTGATGTCAGATCTATGTGTGTCATCAAGATGTCAGGTTATGAGATTACTGGGAGTTTGTTGTTTCTCAACTTGTTAATTAGTAGTGCGGCTACAACGTTGTTTCTTCTGACTGTGAATGAGTTGCAGGGTATGACATGGATATGTGAGACAAACTTTCGTGACCAGTACCATTTTAGTATTTCAGTTATTTTGTCGTTCTTGATGGGCATGTCAATGACGGTTTTTGTCAGAAACTCCACAGCTGTAAATTGTTTCGCTCATATGTATGGACTGAAAACTGTGCTGACCGGGTTCTGTGACCGATTGTGTGACGCAAACTTCGTTGGATACTGTTGCAAGGAAGCAACACTACATAGGCTATACAGAGCCACTCGTTACGTCAAGTTTATCTCTATTTTTGATGCAGTAATCGTCCAAGGCTTCCGAAATCAGCTCAGATTTTCTGATGGGTTTTATGCACACTATCAATGTGTCAGGTTGCAACCACAGTTGGCAAGATTCCCGTCCGGTTGAACAGCATACCAGGAATTTTGTACGGTGTTACAAGAGAAGCATATACTTTGATGTTCCTGCCTACTTCTATTGGCAGGACATCATCCTCGGTTTCGCACTTTTCCCTATCTACTTTCATATGGACACAGAGGGCCTTCGAGTTAACGAATTATCAGGAGAGCCAAAAACCAGTTATTGCACCGTTGTAATAGCCGATTCGTCAATAAAGTATACTGCCCAATAATTATGCATAATACAGTGAACCTGAATCTTATCATTATCCATAAATATGATCAAACGGCACACGTTCTTCAGTTCCCATTACTTATACAGATATTTGTGTACCTGCGGTGCAGGCAATAAATAGAGGGAAAACTAACAGTTAGCTGCTAGTATCAAGAAACATACACCCGAGTGGATGGAAACAACTGGAAATCGCAGACGCCTGTATAGAGACCAGCGGACGGCACCCAGCATCAATAACAGCAAATCACACATGTTAAGCAGAACACAGAATCAAGGTTTACTATTTTTCGGAACAGCTGACAACTTACTCTCCAGTTTGTTGAGGTTTTGGTTATCGGGCGTCGGAATCCCCTGTGCGTGTTCGAAAATAATTCTCTGTTGACTTTATGATTGTCTTGTTGTCCAACTACTCCATTTTTTTCACTTTCGTATCCATCTGTCTAATACGGCAAACCATTCCTCCCTGTGGAAACCTGTATCGATATTTCAAGTAAGTTACTTAAATAGATGACCAGAGTTTATGAAATGTTATTCCGGAAAGCATCGGATGATTTATGCTTTCATACTGTCTTATCCAAGTGCATCAATTGAAAAGACTGTTGTAAATGAAATACTGAAAATTTAAGTTCCATAGTCAACTGAAATGAATCATTTGTGATTAGTCACCGAATTGTGGAACTGACTGACACTTTCAGATAATCGCTACCAGTGATCAGCACAAAAAAAACGTATGTTTGATTCTACCTTAGTGGATTTGTTCAGCAACCTGTTCATCACGAATTCAGACACGCAGCATGCTGGTACTTTTAAGGGAGGTATTTCGGGTGTTTATCTAACTGACCACTGAACTTACACTAGGACGCGAGAACCATAGGTTTTAGTCGCTGCAATTCCCCCTCTATCCTTTTAGACGACGAACGTATTGACTACCACTCTGTTCCATGATCACACATACTCAGGTTGATCCAGTGGCGTCATGAAAACAAGTGACAATGTGCAGCCAATTGTCAGAAGTTGCACATAGAAATCTCTCAGATTGATAGGGGTGGCAGTGGATTCTTGTTCATCTGCAGCCGCAGTAAAGTAGGAAGCGCGGAAGATCGGGAGAGTAGCTTGTATACTTTCCCAAAACACCAGTTACCGTGGTCATATAACAATTTTGTCTGCGGTATTCATCTGACACTTGCTCAGAACTCTGAACAAGTTTGTTTTTTGATCAGTGCATCAACTTGAGTAATCTGATGACGGTCAATTCGGTGCTGCCAGGATTTGCTCCCGGACCATCTTGAATTAGGTGAATGGAGCCTTTGGCAACCACAAGACCGGTAGTTATAACATCAGGTAACTTTGTACCTTATACACTTAGCTAGGGACTAGAACTTCCTTAGCCTCGAATGGTCTAAATCCCAAATCAAGCAACAATGACACAGATAGTTTACGTACGCTACGGAGCGTAAACTTAACCCGTATCCAGAACAATGAGCAATTATAGTGACTTTCATTTTGACCAGTTAGATAGCCTATTCCATTATCCGATGGCGATATATCGAAATCCATGTTTGTCGCATTCCTTTTCCTCTAACTCCACGAGAATATTCAGGCAAACAGTCTAACTCATTCAAGATGCTCAATCGCCTGGTTACTGATTGGTGATAGCACTATGCTTGGTGGTTGAACCCGGTTTACTTGGTCTTGAGGTTCTTTCTATTTCAACAGCCATGCAAACCCGGTGGCTGGACGTTGGATTCATTGCGAAACCAATAAAACTGGTTAGATGCATAGGTTGGCAACCGAAAATTGTGTTGCCAGAGGGAAACTGGAAGACTTATTTGTCACTCTGCGAATAGTCGAAAACCATTTTCACCCCATAAAACTAGAAGACATCTCTTCAGATCAATCTATTGCAGGGTTCTCAGTGTGACATCCTTGATTACATTGGATTAAACGTGGAACATTTTGAACTTTTCTGCATGAATGTCAACTTTATTGAGGGCCTTTAGACGAACAGCAATTAAAGAATGTGACAGTTTTAAACAAACGGTCTCTAGCGTGTTCTGCCGTTAAGCCACTATTCAACTTCAATTGCACTGCCTTCCTTATGCTACCTAGAATGTCTTCCGGTTTCTTAGATAAAGGTAAAGAACGACATGACTTTACTCAACAGGTGGCTCGCACGAAATAATTTACCGATGCCCCTGTCAATGACGAATAATAATAGTGTCATAAAAAGTTTCAGCGAATAAGCCTCCAGCAGTTTTTCAGCAGCTGCCAGAATACATCACTTTAGTTAACAGTAGTAATCTTGTGACTTCTTATCCTTGGCCGGTATATGTAGATATATATAATCAGGCGATGACTAACAAGTTGTTGGGCAGGTTACACAAGAGGCAGGTTGACAGAAAGAATGACCGATACACAATGGTTAGAAACATCACTGAGGTAAGCCTCAGGTAATCAGTGCCAATCAGGTTGTGGTAGTAAAATTTGTCATAATATTTTAAACGTCGTGCGATCAGATTTGGACCAGACAGCCACAGTGTTTGAAAAAATTGTTTCTAAACACATAAAGCCGAATATTGTAGTCGTATCGTGTCTGCTTCGGCTATCGACAGGATATGATATTCGATTCCTGGTGGCTTAATGACAAATACTCTGTGGATAACACGGAAGCTTTACATGTATCCGCGTCCCGACCTTGAACCATATTTGATTGGTTAACGCAGTGGGATTGATTTTGTTCACTGTATCACATGATTGCAACTCTACGTAATTCGTATTGAATTTATCGCTGTGGTATCCGATTTAACATGGAAAACGTGTCCCACGTACTCTTTGGTCTAGTCTGATATGACAAGTAAACACGAACAAGAATAACTTCATTCAATTAGAAGTTGTGAGGAGAAATGCGTCGATTGTGTGCTGACTACAAAAGGCCTCCGGCAAAGACGACTATCGTGATAGCCGTGTGATATTAACCAAACTACCCAATTGATAATGGAACCGAGATCAGTACCTAACATTTACCTTTATGATGGAAAGTTGAGAACGTATTTTCACTACATACAAATACATATGATTCTCGAATCTCGCATCTGCATTATTATTCATCTTAAGCCACATCACTGCCGGGATCATTTTATGTTGTTTGCAAGTTAGACTAAGTGTTTCCGAAAAGTACTGCATTGTCTATGTGTAACTCGATCTAAAGGAATGAGTCTCACAACAATTCACTACCAGATTATCGATATGAAACTACAGTCAATCAGCTACTGAGGTAAACTGACATTTCTTCAAAATGTTATCAGGTGCAGCGTCTTAACTGTTGTGGCAAACACCGTAGTAAAACAAACCAGATGATTATTTGCTATAACATAGAACGGGCCTTGCTGTGGGCCGAACCAATTTGGGGTACCGAATAACTGCAACGAACAATAGTGTCTTGTCTTTGCAATATACGGTTGTAAAGTGATCTAGCACTGCTTATTTCCTCAGGAAGCACTAGAAACTCAAGGATAACCGCAACGGTGTATGCTAATTTCTTGCTGTACATCCGACGAAGTGTTAATATCACGGAAGCTAGCATCTCATAGTTGTTCCAGTAGATACGGTTGGCACAGTCATTCGGAATGAGATTTAATTCAACAGCCTTCTAGCATGTGACTAATGCCGCCATTACTTGAATAATACCTATGCTGTCACGGTTGTTCGGAACAAAGCTTAACTAGCTATACAATAACCTTTAAATAAATCGCCCCTATTTCGATTAGTCCTGCAAACTGTGGTGAACCGAATAACAAAAATTAAAACAAAGAGGTTTGCATTAAATGTAATCTGGAAAGTCGAATAACGTGGTCAAAACCGTGACCTCTGATCAAAGTAAACATCAGTTAGAATTTGGAACCAGCGAGTGAAACGTCTTTCACAAGTTTATAAAAAGGATAGGTAAATTCGTTTGTGCTTGTCAGAAAGCGCTAGTAAAACATATTTTCATGAATATTCATAGCTTGGTTTGTGCACTTATTAACAAACTAAACTGGCGAGCAATGTACGGGTCCGTAATTTTATTGCTCAGGCATTAAAATTAGAGAAATTATAGTTGTTCCAATAGCTACTGTTTTACGGATACCTTTTAGCTGTACATCCACAGGAATAACTTGTGATTCCATCGGAGACTCGGCCCTTAAAATTTTGTTCTTTGCATTTACTACTCATATCCAAGCTATCAACTGCTATATGACTTTTCGTTGTGTTGAGTTTGATCAGTTTGCATCCGAACCATCAGGCTCCCGTAATTATCATTGCTGTGTTTCACAAACGATTCGCGGTTTCCTATATGGGCTAGTAGTAGTTCGATTACTTAGTGAAGGTCTTTTGGATCACATCTAAACGATACGTATTCTATTTGGATACCAATATTCAACTGGCGTATATATATGCTGTCCGTCAGGGTTAAAGGTCTTTGATTTTCGCAGATGAGAAAACAGTGGCAGAAAATGCATACAGTTGAATAAACTCAATCTCCTTGAGAATTGATTCTGTTTTTCAAACTGGTTGCTAGAAAGTCTTAGTAGCATCCGACTGATACCGACAATCACCATGTTTAAGCTATTAAGTCCTCTGTGCAGCGGAAAAATTAATGACATCGTCCTTCACTTACATCGTTTGTATCGGTAATCGCTGAAACGGTACTATAATTATCAGTCTAAAATTCAGTTAATTGTAGCCTGACGATAACGCACATAACTGTCAACATGTGGAATGTACGTATGTGACCTACATGTTGGCCACATTATGTTGTCATAAACCTGTCATCACAACATTATTGATGACAGAAATAATGTCGATGAACGTGTAGTTGCTGTGTTATACTATCAATTAGATCAGAAGTTTCCGCGAAGTAAATAGTTAAGATTTTTAGGTCCCCATAATTTTGAACTCGAGTTCAGGCAGTCAACAGTTTTTCGAAAATAGCAACACTATCTACCCTCCTTCTACTGACAACTTCAAAAACCGTTTGAAAAACAATCCGTTCGGGAAGACAGAAAGCCAGTGCGTATGTGTTGCACGTTACTATACGAAGAATTCCCTCGTGTTTCGAACATGTCTATCGGTTTTGGAAGCAAGTAAACACCTCTTGGACACATGCGGAAGAAATGTTTCGCTTCACCCCACATAGAACAAAAATCATGCTTCCACAACAATTACGGTAGAACCCACACCACAATTGCGTAAACAATGAAATAATAATAATTAATGTGGTGCCACATAAGTTGAGTTATATGTTCTGTTCTTTTGGTAGTCGATTACGTTAGCATTTTTTCAGGGACTCTATATCCTGTTTTGGATTGTTCAAAGCAGTAACTGTTCCATACAACACTGCAGTTCATAGATGACATAGTGATTAATATTGTTATAACTATGTTTATATTCGTTGATTACTCGGCACAACGTAATCCGACTGATACCCAAAAAGATAATGCGTTATCCGCTTCAGACAACATTGCTGGGCTGGATTATTCCTAGTTTATACTGTTGTCCATAAGACAAAAATGTAGGTCCGCAAACAACGTATACTGACCGGAATATTTTGCTATTTCATACAAATATCCGCTGGGCGATAGCTTTCCGTGTCGTGACAGGTATCGTGATAATTAGGACCATTTATAAGTGGGTTGAACAGACGCAACAAAACAACATACTACAGTTTTCATTGAAACGTCAAATGGGTTGAAAGGTTGTCTGATTTTTATGTTTACTGATCTGTCCCAAACCGTGAAACCTGCCAAGTTTTACATGAAATTTTGCACCGTGACAAGCTTGGTATCAATTGTGTATAATTAATTTGCAGTCTTCCGTTTTGCCGTGAAATTCGATTGTTCTGTCTCTCGCGAATGATTTTTTGATATTTGCCACAATGAGGCGACCAGTTACATGGTAACCGGATTTTTGAAATACACATGTTATTGTCTCATATACTCATGCAGCTCGTTTTGAATACATGATCTATTTATTACATTGATTACTATCCTGTGTCGAGCATTCTTAGTTACTACCACGTTGATTTTACACCACTGTGAGGACAACTGTGAAACATATTCAGGGATAAAATTCTCACGGATACACTTAATCTAAGACGGAATATTGACTTTAGGTGATTAAACATTATCACTCAAGTGAAGTTTCCTGATAGTTGACCGTAAAGTGCGTAAATACGCATTTGAATAAATACGAATGTGGGAGAAAATAGCCTAGGGATTTCTCTGTATAATTTAGTTTAACTTTTTACGTTTTTTAATCCGTACTATTTGATGGTACTGAAACCACTGTTAGCGAGTATTCATTAATCTCACTCGTTCATGTTAAAACGACAAAGGCAGCGTTTCATACTTCTTGCTCAGTCTTTAGTTACAGCGGCGCAACTAGGAACAAAGGGGGAGACCAGACCTCTCTTGTCACTACTCTGTACGGCCAGACCAGATTAGCCAAATCAGGGGCATTTTACCAACGGAGCACATATTTCCATTAAGGAGGCGACAAGTGGCAATCTTTTCTCAACCAGATCATAACGTAAATCTGATAACACTATGTGGTAACCTTTGTGCTGCGCTATACATACATATGACCCTGACTCGGATTGAAATTCTTCCTAATTACAGTTGGTATTATCAAAGTCCAGTCTGCAGGTTTTCATTATAAACTGCGCACATGCTGTAAACATGTCACACAAGGAAATGTTCTGGATTGTGAGGACACATTGTGAATGTGACAAATGAAATAAACTACATTTTCAAACTCACTGATAAGGCAGGCTGATCACTCTACGTTGAGGGATGTTAGGAATTCAGACAGACTGTCGGCTTTGTAATTAGCTTGTGGTTATATCTGGGTAAGCACTTCTTTTCTGTACTTGTTGACAATAATTGTGTGACATTCTCCGTGCCTTCATGATAACTGTTAGGCACACTGGGACGGGGTTGTGTTCTGAGTTGGATATGCAATATTACGAGACGAACCATTGCAGCCGACACTGCGTTAGCACACTACAACGTCCGTGAACGTTTAGACATCTTAACTCGATCTGTTGTAATGTGACTAGTGTCCATCGTGCTTAGATCACGTGAACGTAGTCTGCCTTTCATACCATCTGTTGCTCAGTTTTGAATGGATACGAATGCCAAAGCTGAGATCAGACTTGCATGATGTTCGAGTTATATCCTGTGAACTACTGTTCAACCGCAGTGGAATTGCCCATCGAACAATAAGTAACTGGGAACACTTCAGAAACGGTCTCAAATTACATCATATTCGAAATCAGCTAGCTGAAGCCTTCCGCTTACACATTTACTGTCTGGACACTCATTTGAGCATCGAACTAATTAACGCTAAATGATCATAATCGAACATCCACTCTCTAGTGTTTCACAGAGAATAACTTAGATTCCTTATCGTCGTCTTATTTAATTTCCTTTACTCCTACATTCATACCTGTAGCGTTGTCTGAGGGGTTATTTGCAATTGTTCATTATTGTTCTATTCACGAAGTGTATACCAGGTTAATCGTGTGGCTTGACTTAATGAAACCAGTTATACAGCGACTATGTTGTGCAAACTGCCCGTTACATCTCATAGAAATGTGCACCCTTGTGAACCAAATCAACGAAGAGACGCTGAACACTCAGAAGTCCTAATGAATTCCAAGTTAGTGGTCCCTAACTATAAACTATCCAACCACATCTGGAATCCGTTTGTTCTATCAAAGTAATTACCTCACCCAAAATCTTCCATATGGTTTCTCAGTAAACGGAGTTTGAAACGATGAGTTGATTTTATCCATTTCACTAGCACAACAAGAGGACACGTCGTGAATTGGTTGGGTTTCGTTTTATCTCAACTACTACGCGATAAAACCGAGTACTATGATTTAATGAACAAAGAGTTAACGGGCTCATCCATGAGAAGTTAATGTACTCAGCTAGTACATTCAGTCACAACGCTCCCTCCGTTCAAGAACCTTTCTAATCATAGGTTCCATAATGAGTTGACTGGATTTTTGTTATTGGTTATATTGTTCTCTGTTTAGGTATTTACCTCAATGGTGCTAAAATGTTCTGAATTCGCCCTACCCCTGACTTCCTCGTGTTACAGAATAATTACATGGATCCATATTAGTCATGAGACAATGTTAACGCACTGCCAAGCGTTGTTTATCAAATTTTGTCATTTCTAGATAACGAATGCGGGGGACACCGTTTCTGTTTTTATCCTGTGCCTCAAGATAATCAAGTGAATCAGTACATATATTTTTCCTTTTATCTACTCTCAGAGTATGACATTTAACCGTCTACCACAATATCGTTGGGAGACTATGTTTTGAGTTGCTCACACCTTACGTACTTAAGGGAATAGAAATCTCGAAAGTGTTAAAGTCCGGCGTTCTCCAATGAGTAATTCTTTTGCATTGTTTATTTAGGTTGGACAAATGCCCGTTTCCAAAAATGTGTTTCTGTCAAAGCGTACAAATTGTGTCGTCTATGGCGACTAACATTCGGCAACGTTCTCGCCATTCTTCCTGTAGAGAGATCTCAAGGCATGTTTCTTACCACTCACTATATTTAGAATCATTGCTATTTTACTCTCAATTATTGAAGGAAAATCACATCAGTAGATTTAAGCAATATTTTTTTTTGAATACGGGTTGATTACACGTTTCCTCCAGGGTTGCGATCTTTTAATTATGTAGCTGTCCTGTTAAACCACAAACTGACTTAGTCCTTTCAGGTTTTCAACGTTTTTACTTAGTGATAAGATTCATTTTTGACGTTTGAGATCTGAAGATGTTTACAATCCCACAACTCATACACTCTATTTTATGTATGCACATATACTCTCACTTCACCTGTGTTGTACTCCGATCGTTCTCCTTGTTTTCTAAATAAAAACTTTCACTTTATTCCTGGATAAACAAGACTGTTGTCTACCTGTAACAGTATATCTCGTTATATTTTCGTTGGCTACATCGAGATTCGACGCACGAGTCGCTTGTTTTTAAAGTATTGTTTGATTCTATTCATCCTTCTTATTCTGACCTTCCGGAAAGTACATGCTCATCTCTCACCAACTCCTACTTAAACTCGGAATTTACGCGTATACATGAGAGCGGTTCATCTGTTACATCTGAGTTAACAAAAAATCGGATTAACAGTTTGGTAAATGTCCGATCACCAGAAGATAAAGTTGTGTAAATACTAAGTCCACTTATCAAAGTGTACATAGCGACTCAGCTTGAGTAAATCCTGTTCATCGTTGATCATTCAGTAAAGCAGTCTGAAGAGGAATTCCCCAGTGTTGAGTTGACAGGTGTTCACACTCTGCGTAAAAACTGGCGGCTAACCTCCCACTCATTTTTATATCTTCGTGAACCAACACCTTAACATAATCTTTTACTAGGAGCCGCACTGCTTTTGTTTGGTTAAAAACGTTGTTCCCCAGCGTTAAATAAATTACAGGCGCTGCCATTGCAAGCACGCGCCTGCAGGAACCACACGAAGAACCACGCTCACCGAGTTACAGGACTGAGTAATACAGCCAGGACGCTGGCAGTATTAGACCTATCTTACATCCACTTCTGAATTTGTTTTAGTTGTCCGTTCATAATTAAAAGCAACTGTATCAAGCGTGTCTGTACATACATATCTGCAAGAAATTAACTGTGGCAATCAAAATAATGGGAACATATAGCCCTAAATGTTTTTCGAGCACTACAACTAATCACCTGTACGCGGTGGTATCGATCATGGTAAAAAATATGATAAATGTGAAATAATCACATTATTCAATTCAGAACTTGCGTTCAGATAGTCAAGCGCAGAAGACCGTTTGTGTCAAGTGTCAGTTTACTTTCACATAGGAAAATATCTCAGCCGGAATGAAATCCCGTAGGCCGTAAACTTCACATTTAGTGTTTTCACGTTCAAACTTACGTTCCAGTTATTTCTGCTATGTTTGTCTTAGCAACATTCAAGCAGAGTGCTGTTGCGCAGGTCTAAGGAAAACCAGCACATCATGCACAACGGCGTACGTATGTTTGCGTACAAATTACAACATGCTCATTTTGTGTTCAGATTTTCTAGCAAAATATTCCGATGTCTCGCTAACCAGACTGATCGGAATATGTTCAGAAACATACGACTTAAGCACAACGCATCATCCTATTTGCCATGCTTTCCACAGAGTAAACAAACTTCATCCTTGGTCTATAGCTTTTGAATGATCAAAGTCGCACAGACACCACTGCAATGAAGTAAGTGTTCCAACGCCAAACGCAATACCAAACACAATATGTATGCACCACAACTGCTTTGGGGACAATCCGTTTAACTATTTCCCTACCGGAGGACACTAAACATGAAAGTCTTGCTTCATGATAACGATATCACCAACTCGGGTCAGTAGTATAACTCGCACATGTGGGTGTAGTCAACGGAAACTCTCAACCTGGGATTGACTCCTTAGATGCGGACCAACGAAGTGTTGTTGCCTTTGAGCCTTATATACACAGATTCATCTGTAGAGCAATTGGAGCTCGGTGCTGATCCGATAAGCTCTGTTGGAATTTTCTCAATACCAAACCTTGGCAACAGACACCAGGTGGATTACGAGTGATATACGGCCTTCGTCTGTAATTTGTTTGTATGGTCCAATAGTGTCAATTGCATGAAGTATAGTCACAGTGAATGAAACTTTCTTGATAAAACTTCTGTAGAAGAGCAAACCAAGTTAAAATCGCTTCGTAAAATTAACGATAGAATGCGTAGCGCATGGTAACCGTTCAAGATGTGCCATATTTATATTGAAGCTTAAGTATGGAAGTTATTCGAAACCGCTCTATATGAAACATTACAATGAAACTAAAAGGTAATCTATGATATGGTTGAATTTTACTCACCGCACCGGATCCGATTTAATATCATCTATGATTTGCAAGGACATGGAATAACCCTGGGTCGATCTTGCTTTAAAGGGTGTATTTCATTGTGACCCTGTCAAGTAAATAACCTGGGCAAGCTGAAAGAAATTCGGGCGACTCGGTGGTGCAGACAGATAACGAAACACGGCTAGATGAGAAAAATTATTGATCTTCTCCATTAAGCGAAACGAGACAGTTTGTTCAGAACTGCTACATACTCAAGGCATAAGCGGAAAATCTTTACCAAACGCTGTGGGAACAGAATGAAAAGCGTAGTAACTTAGGTTGTTGATAGCAAATCTAAATTACATTGAACATCTCAGTGTTCTAAAATATTCAGATTACCGGAATTTGCTTACGTGTCTTTTCATAAGAAATGAGGGTGAATAAGTCTGAGTAACGCTAAAATCTAGATAACGATTGCTTGAACAAAACGTGAAACATAGAACAGAAAGAACAAAGAATCTATGGTTTTTTATTCACCGGTAGTTATGTATCAGCAATAAATGTTCGTCTTTCATTAAATTTCGGCAGATGTTATTCCTGAATCCGAGACAAGTCTGTGCACTTATTTTGACGGAGGATTTGAGTTGCTATGGACGGACTGGATGTTTACTAACTGTTGTAATTTTCCATTCCTTGAGTTAACCTAATTCAACATGATAAACAACCAAAGGCGCAGTTAACAAGAACGACACCATTCAAACATTTAATGGGGACCTAAGAATCTCCAACGAAAAATGGACACGCATTATTTCATTGGAATTTACCGTAGATGTTAAGGTTAACTGTTTGATTTTCAAAATGCCACGGTCACTTTTTTTATTAAACAAAGAACTGTGAGGGAAAATTGTGAATTGTTGGTCGAGGTGTCAGTAGCAACGTTTTGTTAGTTAGTGGGCTGTGGCTTTCCAGATTGACTCACTTGAATAAAATAATCAACAATCTTTCCATTTATTGGTTACTGTTTGCGTTACTGCATCTAACCTGTCTAGTGTTTTGTGTTATCGGGGATTTCCTTTTCAGTCAGACAGTGAGATAAATGGTGCGAATATGCCGAATTTTGTTTTATTCCATGTAAAACAGTTTGATATTAATGAAAGTGCGTAAATATTTCTGTAAGAAAACGTTTGTAAACCTACAACAGTTCAACTTCATTAACAATCTTGGGACTTGAATAAAACATTTAGAAGACGAACGCTGATAGATGCGTTTCGCATTGGCTCGTTAGTACCAATAAACGACAACGCGGGAAACTTCCAGTTTAACGCCTACAGTATTTGGGGGATATGAACAAAGAAATGAACAATAACAAAACCTCCAATATTGTGATCTAAATGACACTCGCTGCGACTTACGACCATATCAACCTCATATTCGAAAATACTTGTTTTCGTACACACAACATAGATTTGAACTGGTTTATCGTGACCGCTCCGGCAAATTTTAGGAACCGTGGGTTGTGGTGACGCACTATGGTGGTAAAGGCTGAGGTCAGGTCCACGTTGTGGCCAGTTGACAGGATGTGTCGTCCGATCGACGAAGCTGGGGGCTTACGATTCTGTGTGACTACAGTGACCGGTTCTGAGACCTGTTCGTGAACCCACTTAGGTACATGATCCTTCATCCTTGAGATCAATGATCTATCGGCTCTGCCTATGTAACTTTCTCGGCAGTTACATGGGAATTGGTAAACACAGTTTGACTTGACGCCGATAGGTTGATCTCTTTTGATTGTAGGTACAGGAAACCTGTGAGTCTGATTAGGGACACTCAGTTCGGTTGTGTTGTAAGTACGTTTTAACGAAGAGGCAATTAGTGGGGTTGTTCCCACTGTCGCGATATCCTCTTTGAAGGGTGGCTCAGTATGTACACATTTCTTGAGGACAGCATCATTTTTACTGCTTTTGGGCCTCCATTCGCTGTGACGCTGAATAAAGCTTCCGGGGGTATCCATTACCATCCAGAGTCGTCTTAAGCATTTCTCGGTCTTGCTCAACACAGTCAGATGTGAAAATGCGGCCTGCTATGGTGAACAATGTTCTCATTACACCTTGCTTATATTTCACTGGGTTGAAACTAGTGAAATGCATATACTGACCAGATCATATTGGTTTCCTATAAATGCTACGTTTTATTGGTCCATTGGCACTTCGTGCGATAAGTATGTCCAAGTAAGTAAGTTGGAACTAGCAAGAATTACAGAAAGTCATCGGCATTTCAAATAATAGAAAAAGGGGTAGTAACCCCTGCTGTTAGTTATTCTGAGTAGTTTCATTTTGACTTGGGATTAAACCAGTTGGACGTTGGGAGAGTTAAATCAGAATTTGTTGTGAATGCCATTTACACTGATTTGATTGTTCCATTGGCGTTGTGCAGACCGCATTTTAGAAAACGTCGCGATTAGCGGTCATTTGGCAGTGACGAAGCAAAACAAGTTATTGTCAATAGTTGGTGCTTAACTATCACTTTCATGCAGGGAACAAAATTGACAACTTCGTCCCAACGCAGTGAAGGAAAATCGCACTTAATCGATTATGCACTCCACCGTCGCAAAATAACCAAAAAACACGCAGCCATGTTGTTAGTTTCTGTTGTGTCACACCTGATAAAATCACTAGGAAACTCAGTACATTTGACAGATACACGTAGCTCGCAACACAACTGATGTTTGCCATTAACCCACTCATTCATCTATAACCATCAGATATAATACATGCAATTCCTACCTCAGTGTATTTCTATTGATTTCGTTTTTCTCATGGGATAGTTTCAATTTGATTCGAAATGGTTAAGCACTGGACAAAAGAACGCTTGCAAATGTGCAATTACTGAAGAGTAGTCGGAGATTTGGTTAATTTCACGTTGAACATCACCCACAATTGATCGCAGCTGTCGCATTCCCATAGACTTTCCAGTCGGCCCATTTCGAAAAGAAGCACTAGACTCGAGTTTCGCTCTCATTAGAGCTCGTCAGTAGTGCATATCATCGCCACTGCCGGGACTTGAACCACAGACACGCTGTTCTGGAGCAGGCAACCGTGTTTATCACTGCGCCAGTGACCTCACGTTAGACACGACCGAATTATCATATGTGAACGCTCAACCACTTTCGCTTGTCAGTAATGATCAGGTTGCCCGATCGCCTCGAGATGAAACACAGTTATTGTCTGTTAACTCCAATCGATGACCCCTCGACTAGGACTTCTCTTCAAGTTGAAATCACGGAAATCATTGACTTGTTGAGTAGTATTTGATTAATGATGAGTAGTAGGGGGTTTGGATTTTCATGTAGATTGAACATCACCCACAATTGATCGGAGCTATCACATTCCCATAGATTTTTCAGTCGGCCCATTTCGAAAGTGGTTGAGTGTTCACATATGATAATTCGGTCGTGCCTAATGTGAGGTCGATGGTGCAGTGGTAAACACGGTCACCTCATGAACAGCGTGTCTGTGGTTCAAGTCGCGGCTGCATTGGCGAGCATATGCACTACTGACGTGCTCTAATGTGAGCGAAACTCGAGTCTAGTGCTTCTGCTGTTCGAAAGGGGTCGACGGGAATGTCTATGGGTATGCGACAGCTGCGATCAACTGTGGGTGATGTTCAACTTTAAATGTGCAATTGTGGCTAAGACTAGGCACCCAAACAACGTCCCTGGCTCGCATCTTCGAACCTGCCGAATGTTTTGCCTTCATTTTGGGCGGATCGGAGGTTTTATGTTAGAAATTGCCGAGATCATCACAATTCCTCTGTTGATTCTTTTATGCGGTGCATATCCAAAAAGTACATTGAATTCGCTGTCACTGATCTTTTCATAATCAGGGTGGGCATGAATGATTCATTTCTCATGCGTAGTTCCTACTCAAAAATCGTGTCGTACCCGTCGTTTCGTATTTTGGCGGAAGTATTTGCTACATATGTAAGAAATTTTGGTTGCATTTTGTCATAAAATCATCCTAGTTGCTGTCACTTGACCGTACTGATAAAAATCTATGTAACTGGTCCATGATTACCACAGTGGCGATCGACTGACAACCGTGTTTGATGCAGTGTGTTCACTTCAGACTATGCAAACAACTTGGCTCCTTCTAATTTCACAAAGGCGATATACATGAACGATACATCGTAGGAACGTGGCTCACCTACAGTTTTTCAACACTGGAACAAAGTTATTGCATTTTTGTTTCAGTGTTAGTAAGACACCAAGAAGTTAGTAGGTACTCCTGTTGCAAAACAGTCAGTTTCGTTTGTGAGTAGTAGTAGTGCATTCGGGAACTAAAGGGCAAGCCTTGACGCGAGGAAGACGGCGAATCAGAAGCGACTACCGGAATAGTGTGCATGCACTACAGGGGAATTGCCACCAGAACGAATGACGACGTACTGCAATCCGCTGTGTATGAATGCATGTGCAAATTAATGTACGTGTGTTGTGGTCCTTTGTTTTAACATAAACTTTACGGAAGTTCGTGTGACAAGCAAATTTGCATGCCAAGTGTCTTTTGAAGTCACAGCAACGAAAGCCTTCAGCAAAACTTCAATTGATAAACACTTTCATTGTTATTGAAGACATTACGTGCCATAAAGACTATAATATTTCGCACAACGACGGTCACTAAATCTGGCAGATTCTGAAGATACTTTCAAGAGCCAACTAAGGACAAAACCAACTTATCGAGATCAATATGAAATCCTTCCTTATTTCCATAAATGAAGCAGCTTCGTAATGACACTAACCTAATGTGATTGATTGAATAACGTTTCACTAATTTATTAACGATGAATGATAATCCAATGTCTGTCTACCACGACTGATTCCTGCATATCGAAAGCTGAATTTTGGGTCATGTAATATTAATGTATATGGATTTTATAGCAGACGGCCTTGGATGTAAATAGTTTGGCACACAAAATGGGTGCTTCATGTCAAGCTGAAGTACGTCTATTAAGGAGAGTGTATAAACGTACCAACAGTTGTCGGGACGTAACACATGGGAGACTAATCAATAATCACGAGTCGTTGAATAGAACAAAAGAATAATTACTCTATATGATCTCAAGGTAGCTGATAAACTTGACCGTTTCCGGCAAGCGAATGCAGTTATACACTTGGAGATGTTAAGTTGATTGTGAAAAAATACGTGTAGCAAAAAAGCTCATATTCAGTGTTTCATCAGGCTAAATATAACTCATTTATATGGGTTCAATGGGGATGGTAGATAATATATCACTGAAGCGAAAGATGTCAGTCAACAGTTCCTGTCTGGTTTGAGTCATGAGTCTTAGTTACATAGCATTGACTACGTGAGTTGTATGAAATATGTGCGAGATACGTCACATCTGTGCGATCCTTCCATCCTGGGTTTACGCACACGGCCATGGAAGGTTCAACGATTTGATTAGCCTTTCCTGGACGCATAGTGGTGATGAGCATAGGCGAATTGCGATGGTCTCTGCAGTTGATAGTATACGACTTTCGGCCTGTTTCGATTGTATCCTACATATTCCGTAGATTGGCACGAACGGCTCGGTCTGATTGATCAGATGGTTCGACTCAATCAAGTGTGTAGCGATCGCGGACGAACAGGGTCTCATCTATCTTCGCGTCAATCACTTCGGTTGGTGCTCCCGTATGCATTCGTATAATTGCCTTGTTGTGCAGCCTATGCACCTTGTTGCACATGAACAAACGAAACGGCAAACACAAAAAGAGGCGACATGAGCAGGCAATATATCTTTCAGCTCAAGCGCTATACTGGTGTGGAAGTAAACTGAACGCGTAATCGAGCTGAGAAATTCGTTTGACTGATTGCTACATTAGGATTCTTGGCTACGATTTCAGCGATACCATTACCCTTGAATGTTAAAGAAATATAAAGAGACGTTTTGTCTACAGTTTGTGATTTATCTATCCTAGTGCTTATTAGCATATTTTTATGAATAAATTGCTCCGGATAGCCATTTTCCACCAATGTATTGAATATAAACTATTTTTCCTCTTCTATGTTCTCGCTCGAGCATATTTTCGTGGCCCTGTCTGCTAGACATCGGATTAAGTTTCTCTTTTGTCTTAGTGGTACAAAACTATTGAACTTTGTATACTGACCCATCCAAGTTGCTTTACAATACACCTTTCGTTGTATCGTGCCATCCTCGCGACGAGACATGAGCACGTCTAAGAACGCTAAACCTGTTGGTCATTCAGGTTCTAGGGTAAAGTGAATATTCTTATGCACAGAGTTGAAATGAATCAGTATTTCACTGAGTCTTCCAAATTCATCTGCCACACAGATGATATCGTCAATATAACGTTTGTAAAGAGTGACTGATTTTATTCAATCAGCTAATGAACTACACTCTAGCTTTGCCATAAAGATATCAGCTAACAATGGGTTTAGTAGCAACCCCATTGCTACTCTGTCCTTTGGACGGTATAGCTTACCAGAGAAATTAAACTGAACGTCGTACGTGCAGCGATGTAATAACTACTTTGGTTCTTCTACTGGTATTCTCAGGTTAATATTATTACTTTCAATATGCTGTCCGACAAACTCAATCGTTCCACTGAGTGGGATATTGGTGAAGAGAGACGTGACGTCAAGCGAGAATAAACGTTTGCCTAGTACGTTCAGCTGCTTCAATATTTCAACAAATTCGATGGAATCTCTCAATCTATGAATGACTAGTTTACTCCTAACTGGCTCTAACAGCGTGGCAAGCCATTTTGCCGTTGCGTGGTACGGAGAATTGCACGTATCTAAGATAGGTCGTAGTGGTACACCGTTTTTATTTACCTTGGGTAACCCATAGAACCTAGGAATTACAGTGCCTACTGGTCTAATTCTTTCAGAAGTTGCAGAATCTATCAGGCCCTTCTGCTTCACACATCTAAGTACTTCCAGATTCCCATAGAATTCATGAGAAATCAGTTATGCGAACAGCTGTTTTTGGTCATTCTCGTCGGGCGTTTTACAATTACATAGGGTACTTGCGTTTTATATATGAAAAAATAGAGCAAGTCAAATAGGTCATTAGAATCGTAGACATGGGACGGATCACAGTCTACTAGAGGGGGGTGGGAGTGTTGGTGGATGTGTGGCATTATCACTCGTGTCTGCCGTGAGACATGCATTTGGCGGCGTTAAGTGATTCACGCCTGCTTGGGTTTCAAGTGGCCGTGGAACAGTTGGCCAGGCGAGGTGAAGGGCTTGCGCGGACTGATTGTGGGCACACAGACAGGGGTTGTAGAGTCTGATGGCAAATGCCTTGGCCGTTGATAACATTCGCAATCTGACAGCTCTGGAGTGGGTTTGATGAACCTTGTAGATAACTCGGAAGGCTTCATCCGGCTCAATTTGATGACTAGTGTCAATTACATGTGAACCGATTGCACTGGAAATGGGTTTTATCGAACCGTTGCGAAGCCATTTTGGGAGGTGTTCACGAATCCCTTCTGACAGCCGCCTTGTGGTTCTCCCAACGTAAACTGCTTGACAACAACAGGTGGGAGAATAAACACAAAAAGACGAAGAAAACCTAGGCAAGCTATCTTTGGGGTGTGGCAGCCGTACCGGACAGGTATTGAACAATAAGATCACCCGTACTGCAGGATAGGCACTGTCGACTGCATTACATACTAGGAGGGTGAAAATGTCAGTGGTAGCTTCCCCCTTGTATGATAGGGTGATGAAGACAGGCTTTTTATCCATCTTCTGAACAATTTCATGCCTCACTTTGGGTTTCATGTTCCTGTCCAGGAATCGTTGCGGATATCCATTTTGACTTAGCACATATCGAATGTGCTGGAGTTCATCCGATAGTGTATCTGCCGTGCATATCCTTTTGGCTTTGCTTTTTAAGCAGCAAACCAAATTTCGCTTATACTCCAACGGAACAAGGTTGAAGAAGTGCGTGTACTGGCTGGTCAACGATTTTTTCCTATGAACTGCTCTTTGAACTGACCCATCAATTCTACGGAGCACCTAGAAATGATAGTTGACTATTCATCTCTAATTCAATAGTGAATGCGGTGTTGAGGTGCGCACGATTAAATTCAGCTAGTAGAGACCGTGTGTCATCTTCTTCGTTTATCAAGCAGAATGTACCGTCTACACAGCGTCTATAGAGACAGCAGTTATCGATAACATAACGTAGTTCGTTGGTTTCCAGTTTGGCCATGAATATATCTGCCAGCAACGGACCCAACGGACAGCCCATAGCTATGCCATCACATTATCTGTAGAGCTTTCCATTGAATCGAACCTGGGCTTTTGAGATGCAGAATACTGGTAGCTCTTTTAGTTTGGCGATTGGAGTGCCGACGTTGAGTTGTCTGTTTTCAATGTAAGCGCACAGGTAATCGATAGTTTCTGTTGACGACACGTTTGTGAATAACGAAGTTACGTATAAGGAAACCATTTTTTGATTATTGATATTCACTGAATCAACCACGTCGACGAAATCGAAAGTATCTTTTAAACTTAATGGGTCCAGTAGCTCCACTAACCACTGGGCTAAGGCATGATAGGGAGAATTGTATATATCGAGAATTGGTGTTAAGGGCACTCCATCTTTGTGCACTTTAGGGAAACCACAGAGGCGTGGAGTAACCGTCCCCGTTGGTCTGAAGCGCTCAAACGTGCGTGCGCCAATCAACTCTGATTGTTTCATGTCGCGGAGTAATTTGGATAGTTTCTTCTCTATAGTTGTTGTTTTATCCTTATCATTTTCCGTCTTAGTGAACTTTGATCTGTCGGACAATATAGATGACATTTTGCCAATATAGTCTGCCTTATCTAATAGAATAATACCGGATCTTTTATCGGGCTTCGCCAATAAAACGTTCGTATTAGTTCGTGACTCTTTTGCGACGTTCAAATGTTCCCGCTCTAATAACCTGCAATTTGGTACATTGTTATTCACATATTTATGGCATGCATTCACCACAGTAGATATGCAGTGTTCCGCGTTAAATTCTGAAGATGGAACGCGTTCACTCAGCCGTTGGTGCAGATTTTCAAACCGAACTTGAGTCTATTCGTTTACATTTAGATCTCGAACAGCAAAATTTTGGGGCCTAGGGACAACACTTCTAACACAGCACGACTCAGAATGACGGACGAATAATTGTGAACGTACCGTTCCGGATCGTTGGGAAACTGGGCTTTTGGTATGACGGGGTTCAGTCCATTAATCAACTTGGTTCTCTTCTTTTCCACTCGCTGTTTTATTTCTGACTGCAAATAATGCTCAAACACGTTCATCTCCTCCTCCAGGAGCGATTCGACAGCAGCCAAACGTTGGGACTGATTACGGGTTAATTCATCGACCTTCGCTAGACACGAGTCTCTTTCGTTCCTGGCATGACACTGAAAGGACTTGGCCGTGGGTTGTCTGTTACACCGACGTAGAATATTCCTCTAATTTTTCATATATAAAACGCATCTACCCTGTATAATTGTAAAACGCCCGACAAGAATTACCGTAAACAGCTGTTCGTATAACTGACATCCAAGTGTTTTTGGTAGTGACTTCTCAATAATTGTCGTTTTGTCCTTCTCCTTTTGTACGCTAACAAAATTGGTTTTGTCTTGCATTTATGCATTCAGTTTAGTCAAGTAATCGGCTTTTCTAAGAGGACAATTCCAGCGCCTTTATCAGGTCGGGAGATTATTGTATTCTCATTCTGTCATAGAGATTTCAGTGAAGCCAAGTGCTCCGTAGTTAGTAAACTTCCAGTTATTGATTTTCGGGTCAGATATTGATTACAAGACTGAACTAGTGTTACTTTGAACATATCCGGATTAACAGCTGATGATGGTTGGAGATCACTCAGTTGATCATAAAGGTTTTCAAATTGAGTTTCTAAGTCCAACTGCCTAAATCTATTCTTAGGACAACAGAATTTCGGTCATAGCGATAATACTTTGAGAGCAACACTATTTACGGGCAAACAGGAAAAATTAGGCACGTGTCGCTCTGGATTTCTCGGAAATTTGGCCTTGGGTTTGATTGGGTTGAGTTGTTTTTTGTAGCTTCAATGTCTTTCTTTCTCGTCTTTCGACCACAATCTGAAGAACTTAATTTTCGAACTCGTTTGCTTCACTAAGCGTTAACTCTGTCAGTATCCCTTCAGCGACCGTCCGTTTGTGGTCCAGGTCATATACTCTGCTCAGCCACGTGTCCTTTTCGTTTAGAGCCAGACGCTGTAGTGAATTTCTTGTGACGTTAA
This sequence comes from Paragonimus heterotremus, assembly GCA_013368495.1. Lineage (NCBI taxonomy): Eukaryota > Metazoa > Platyhelminthes > Trematoda > Plagiorchiida > Troglotrematidae > Paragonimus > Paragonimus heterotremus. The sequence goes on from LUCH01000070.1 coordinate 212,865, forward strand.
TGTGATTTCGTCGTAGAATGGTCCAGTACTATTTTGGGAATTCTGAACGATCTATGCATTGTTCCGGAAACCCGATGGTCACGTTCGCTTCCGTCAGTTGCGTACTAAACTTAATATACTTATTAAGCTCTTTAAGTACGATAGGGTCTTTGGTTTGTTTCAATACTATGAGTATACCCGGTTCGGTCATGATCAGTCAGACAGAATCGTTCGAGCCGATCTACGGAATATGTAGGATACAATCGAAACAGGTCGAAAATCGTATACTATCAACTGCAGAGACCATCGCAATTCGCCTATGCTCATCACCACTATGCGTCCAGGAAAGGCTAATCAAATCGTTGAACCTTCCATGGCCGTGTGCGTAAACCCAGGATGGAAGGATCGCACAGATGTGACGTATCTCGCACATATTTCATACAACTCACGTAGTCAATGCTATGTAACTAAGACTCATGACTCAAACCAGACAGGAACTGTTGACTGACATCTTTCGCTTCAGTGATATGTTATCTACCATCCCCATTGAACCCATATAAATGTGTTGTATTTAGCCTGATGAAACACCGAATACGAGCTTGCTTGCTGCACGTTTCCGTTCATGAGTAAACCGGGCATATTCACAGTATTTATTTGATTGTCTCTGATTTTGTTGCCAGTGGCGCATAGGTCAACACGATCACCATGTGATGCTCACATCCTGCTGAGGACAAGGATTTACATCGATGACGATCGGAGGCGAAAGGGTTGTTTTCGAGGTTGTTACTTAGTGTCCATATGAATGTGAAGGATATGACGATCTAAGAATTGCGTATGATTTGTACTATATTAACGGACATACATCTTATCGGTAATGAGTACTCTGTTCGACCACGTTATCATGCTTTTTGACTGGGTCCGGAATGACAGGTCATAAGCCTGAGATTGTCAGCTGCAGCCACCAGAAGAATTACCGTGTTCGATAGCGAGATATTTGTGCAACGGTTTTAGTATGCAGACGCGGACGTGACTGACCATACAGACGTTTGACGATCAAGCAAATCCTAATCGTGACATATCACTGATCTACAAAATTCCACCGCAAAATGTTCCCTGGTGATGACGGCTATATCCCCGAATTCGTAAAATATTCTGTTTATACAGCTCTCTTTGTAAACACAGTCACCTCTTCCTTCTGATATTTCATCTTTTACAGCAAGGTCCCTTTCCTTGTTTACGCAATATCGATGCCAATTGAAGCATGTAAACCAGCATTGCCAGCTACATGACTGTAATGAAAGCTTGAAGCGAGGATGACGTTAAATGTAAACGGGTAGGTTCTATTTCACTAGCACCGTCAGTGCGAAAAACGTAGTGGTATAGACCTTTCGCTGACTGTTGCTTGGAAACGCCAGTGATGAGTAGCAAATCTGCTTTACCTAACGGAAAACCATACGATGTTTTGCACATTTCAACAACACATCCCGTCCTACCGGTGTGATCTAGCCAACAAAAGCCATATTAATGAGCAATAAGGAACACTTGTAGAATGCCGTACGTGAATTTACCTCACCTGACCTGATTGAATCTAAATCCAACAAAGTTTGTTACCACCCAACTTTTGTGGTCGTTATTTTTTATGAAGTGGTAATGTGTGCTAACTTAAAAGAATAACCTAGGGGTTCCACAGATTGACAGACACCACAGTGATAACCTAAGCTTGGTCACCAAACCAGTGAGCTACAACCGATGGCTAATCTCTGTAATCAGCTCATACTTAGTCCTAGTCACCACGGGGGTAAAGGATGACTCGTAATACGATGTATGAGGTGTACGTAATTCCACTCATGTTGTTTTATACAGAACCGCTGCAAAACAAATTACGTGGTAGTGATACTGAAACCAAGTGGCCAGAAACTGCAATCGACCTGCCATTGGATGATCATCTTTAGCTACTCGAGGTTGTCGTGCATTATTTCCCTAAATAGCATCAAAAACCACACGGAAGACACAGTTTGGTAAAGTAATGCAAAAATTTGGCTCACCATCAAGAAGTCCTCCTGGAGTACACATCAACTTCAGGTAATCTTCTTATTTCGAATCGACTGTAATGATAAGCGCACAACAGGATCAACGAAAGATATAAAAACAACCATCCTCTAGACTTGACAAAAAGTCTAGTTTCAACATGAGACTAGTGTATCTCACTGAATCTAACCCGCAAAGTATTCAAGCATGTTGACTGTTCCTTATCAATGAACTGTACCTAATTGAGAAGCAACGGTGCAGAGTAACACTGTATTTTATCACCTCGTTTATTTGTAAAATCAGGTAAGACACCTGAAAAGAAAACAACCTACAGTCCTTCTCAGGATATGTCTACCCTGGAACACTTTGCCTAAAACCATTGCGAAAGTCTTGTCGACAAATTATGCTTGCTGCCTAACTCCGTGATGCCAGTTTGAGCCTTCAAAACGCCTGACCATCCGGACAAATTTGCAATACTCTGACGCTATTGCTAGCTAGCAATCATGCTGAATTTTTGTTAACTTCTCGAGTGATATGTGCGGGTCAAAATTTTCTTACTATATGCTTATCAACTAAGTTGTATTTTTATTTAAATATGTATATGCGTACAAATGTATATAAGTACAGTATATACTGTTCTTATTATAACTTTACGTTTTTACATGACGCACTACTCAGCGAACGAATATATTTGTATTGATTTTTTCTTTCGATTGTTTTAGGCCCCATGTTTCTGTGCGATGCGGATTCCTGTGTGCTTAGCAAGATGTACATTGTCAAAACCAAAGAAATCGATTGCTTCCAGCGATCTTCCAATTCACTTTCGTCTAAGCAGATATCGGTGGAGCTGTAATATTCCAGTGAGTCAGTCACGAGTGACAAAACACACAATGTTCAGCGTTCGTAATCAAAGCACAATAGGGTCTACCTCACACAGGAAGAGAAAAGTCACAAGACAACGAGGAACGTATATTAACACAACACAGATACCGAAGGAGATTTGTTCACGCCGTGTCCTTGTCCACAGATATAGAGGACCCCACGGTCCGGTAACAAACCATCAGTCAGAAGTGGCCACATGCTCACTGATCGCTGACCTCGGGCTTTGGTTGGTCATCTTCCACAGCTCCATGCATAGACGCGGCCAGTCCGCCTGTTCGAGGACCTGAAAGGAAGCGGAAGGGAGTATGTGTGACAAAACAAAATGGCGGCGCACTAAACGCTACTACAGAGCGTTTGTCAATCTAGCTGACTCGGAATATAATGGGTTGTGGTTCATCTCTTGGTCAATGTAAGAAAATGCATGGCTAACGACCTCTAAAAATGAAGCATATGTATAAACGTGTGGTCTAGTGCGGAGTGTTCTAACCGTAGAAAGTTCTGAATCAAAATATAACGTGTGTCAAGATTGAATAAAGACGAGCTATCTAGTGGTTAGCCTAAGTCGTTTCGGCTGGACAGACACGCTGCGATGTGAGAAGAAAAGTGGCGCAGATCTTCCTTCTTCTTTGTTGTACGTTCAGGTGCATGGTCGGGATAGGTCGTCAATTAGAATTTCGTATAAAAATGTTCTTGCTCAGACTGCTTGGTTTTTATACAACGCGCATCTGTCTGTCTCTCGGACTGACTAAAAATCGTAACTTGAAAACTGTAATCGGCAGGACAAAAATGAGCTAGGCGCGTACTGTGGGGTGACACTGAAGATGGAGATGTTTTCGCAATTACAACAATTTAAACACACCAGTAGAATTGAATATAAACCAAAACCTGGCAAACAATTTCGCTCCCAAGATAAAATCTTCAGTTATTGTGCAGTACAGCCCGAAGGTAAGCATATTTCGAATTACTCAACAGTAATCTACGATAGTTTTGAACATGTGTAATGAGATTGGATAATTCTACCTTGAGTAAGAGTCGAAACCAGGGTGTAATCTATTGGAGTTAGACAGAGATCAACTGGTCATTCTTCAAAAATGACTGACCAACGTGCTAAATACCCGCAAACGTAAATAGTTGAGCATTTGCTAAGGACACTTTGGTCTTGCCCTGTGTGATGCGGGTTCAGTTGCGGTTAACACAGTTCCCTCTGGAAAACGTGGTCTGAGTTCGACTGCCTACTGTGACATGAGTAGTGGGCTCTAAGATGAGCAAAACTAGAGTCTAAAACGCCTTTCCGTCATGCGCTTGCTATAAAGTCTTCCTGAATGTGGATGCTGCGATTAAATGTGACAGAGACAAAAATATATTTAATTACTAGTCAGACACCGATGACGCCGTTCCGATTACAATTTGAGTATGAAATGAATTTGCAATTACGGCCATGGTTACCGTGCTGTTGGATCATATATTACAGCGGCCGAAATTTATTTGAATGAAACCACTGAACAGTAGATATTTTCGCGTACGAAACCGCACTTCTCTGGTTTTCAATCGGAAAACAAAATGTATATGGATTCCGTTCAATCAAGTTTCCCAAATTGTGATAATGAAGTGATGGACCCGGATAATCATATGTTATCACAAGCGTTTCGTGCAAACAGAAATCCAGATAAATCTATGGTCCACAACATGTAACGTCTATGACCACAGATAGAGGAATTTACTGCTAAGGGATAAATGGCCCACACAACACTGAATTCGTCAATGTATTGCGTGCGTGTTACACAGCTAAGAACACATTACAGCCTTGCTTAGACACAATTCCCGGTAATTTCATCTAATTTATTATATACATTCAATCGTTCATGTTCAGCCGCGGTTCCATTGTCCCGGAACGTACATCATCTAGGTGGAAGTGATTTTTCACTGTAGCCGGCAAAACGAACTGAACCTAGTACCACCTTAAGTACAGAGATTTTTTCTTCCCCTACACCCTTCTAACTGGCCATTTTCATTTGGACGTCGGTGTGTGCATACGTTGCGTAATTAAATCTCTTGCCCTTGTAAATAGCCTGTAACTCATTCACCACGCCATCTGCTCGTAATTCTGACCTATGTGATTGACGATAGCTACGAGGTGGCTAGACAGTTGCTGTGTCTCCTATCGAGACGATCGGGTAATCTGATAATTACTCACAAGCCAACGTGGAAAAACGTTCAGGTAGGATAATTCGGTCATGCCCAATGTGAAGTCCGCAGAGCAGCAGTCGTGAAAGCATGACCAAAGTTCTGTACCCGACGGTACTACGGCTGTAATCAGATATGAGATGCACAAACTTGAAATAGCTACAGAGTCAATTTGGATGCCGCTTTCAAGTCAATATACAGTGAAGTACATGTTTACACCAAATTTGTAAAATGCTTCATCCTAGAGGCTGCGGATGATAATGAATTCCGGTCGCAAAGTCCGAACTCGTGTGCACATTCGTCCTCTTTTCCAAACATGTTGAGCCTCAAGTGTTGTGTCGGGTCAAATGATAGTTAATTTTATTTTCAGAATTCAACACGGTTCACGTAATAGACGAATACTGCAGTGCATGCAGTAATGACAGGTCGATGTATTCACTAAGAGCAAGTGGCTATATGTAAACAGCGTACATTAGAAGTTACAGAAAGTTGCAAATGGGACGCGGACGTTTTTGATCCATGAGTCTGACCAGCGAAAGATGTCAACTTTACCTGTCTAACTCAGTGCCCAATAATTTACTCGCAATTCTTGCAACTTCCTCCTTCAGCGGTTATCACGCAGTTAAGGGACTAGCACGTACTTCTAGGAAGGGTTTCCATAACTGACTATTTATTTGAGCAGTGTTGCCGCCCATTTTTACACACATCATTCTGTGCAGTGAACAAGTGGGGTGTATGAGAACAAGCAACCATGATTAATCAATTCGCCTAAATAAGCTGGTCACTTTCACCAATGATTGAACTGATTCGTCTATGACTGTTTTGATTTCGACATATAAGTTTCAGGTAACTACCCGATTTTGTCTGAACCATTTTATTTCCATATATCCGTATCATATATTTTATATTATACATATTATGTCATATATATTGTATATGGTTAGTATATATGTGAGTCAATCTCGTCAATGAACTTTGTGCATTCACATCTTCATGAAACATACCTGTTGACGTAAACCTGCATGTTTCTGTGCACAAAAGTTTATTTCCCGTTCTTATTTGACCGATATTAACCTAGGTGAACATTTTCTCGGCGAAATTCGTTCTGGTTAATGTACTCCTATCCAAAAGAAGCACACCAAAGTTGTATAAATGGTCATTTTGTGTCTATTGACGTTTGGCTGACCGTCACAATGGTTTCTTGCAACTCAGGGTACATGCGTTTATCACCTAAGGTAAAAGACTTTACACTTCAATGGAACAATGATTAAAAGCGGAACTAAACCATAAGTCTATACTAACCAGGCTCATTCTGCTGACACAAACAAGTCACATCGATTAGCATCGACAGAGGATCAAGTGTCCACTCTTGAACAACCAACAATGTTCACCAATTTACATGTTTATGCCAATCTACGTTGTGTAGATCATATAGTGAGGGCGTTCCAGCCTCAAATCTTGGTGTGCTTCCTGAACGGTTCTCAAACTTGTGATACTGAGGAAAGCATCGCCATAAGTTTTCCCTAGCGTTTGTACTAATTCATTTCGAGCCATAATTCTTACACTATTTTACACATAATAAAACGTATCACTTATTGGGTAATAGGATAAAGAAGACGGTGGCTACTTTTTCCTTTCATCTACTTTTAAATTCCGGTGAGGTCCATTTCACTGTTTTTTCATCTTAACGGATAGGCTAACCTATACTGACGGTTTGTGTATGTTTTCCTCTCTAATATAATCAATCAGGAATTCAACACATTTACGGTTAAACGCTGTTGTCAGTTTTGATTAATTCAGTCATGCGGATGATTCGTTTCTTAAGTCGCTTGATCATTCTTCCGTAGATGCGTATGTTTTATTTGTTTGCTTATGCAAATGAAAAAAGCTAACGATTTTTTTAAACATGCACCTCACATCGCGGTTTTGATGGTTTACACATTCGCTCGGAAATAACAATGTTTAATCGGAGCATGACAGATGAATTTTTGACTGTATGAAGAAATCGGTCCAAATGGAAACAAATTCCGGGCGCGAGAATGAATGCAACAAAAATTACACGAAATTCACCAATAGGACACAGATAAGGAATGCCCAACTGTTTGTGATCGTTCGTAGCGAGCGGTGATTGAAACAACTGTGTATCTTTCGTTACAAATATACAATAAATAAACACACAGCAAAAGTGATGACCATCGTTGGGTTAAGTTTGGGGCGAATAGTTAGCAAAAACTGCTGAGTTTAATGGGAAATTAATAGGGGTTGATAACATGAGAAGCTAGAAATCATTTTAAGTAAACACTTGAAAAAATATGGAAGCATTCACTGCCTAGATAAACTTAAATAAGATACTGAGATGGCAAAACAATGTGATGTTTTCTGCAGTAAAGTTTGTAAAGTATTTTTAAAGAAGTGTTTATCTGCGGAATTTGGAATGCACACGAAGTGACAATATAGAAATCTACTGCTCCCTCGTAACTGTAATACTTGACTCAATATTGTGATTCGTGCACCATATGGTGCAAACTTGATTCAGGTCTTCCTCAGTAAACGCTGCTAGATATTTAGATGTCGTCATGTCACACGCCTACCAGCTACACATTAACTATACGTTTTTGTACGTGTGTGGATAAATGGAATATTTTAAAGCAAACAAAAACAAATGTTGCACAATATCCGAGATATCGCGCTTGGACATGGCCATTTAATGGATGAAATTGCTTGGAGAGTGACGCATGAAAACGTTTTTATAAAGTACAATCGGATGTTGCGATATTTTGAAGAAACGACGGTTCCGGAAACTAAAAGAATTCGTAGGAATATTGAAGTACTCATTCGAAAAAAGATTTACTGCCTATCAATGTGACTGTGACTTTCATTCTATACGGGTAATACATAGCCACATTATTAACGAGGATTGCAATGTCTTTGACGGTAAGGATGCCGAATTTAAAAGATATGTTGGACATGAAGGTATGAGGTTCGAGAAACGTTAAGGATTTCATGTTTCTAATTTGAGTTATTTTTACAGCCAAAGTGTTATGTTGTACGCACTGGTCAGAATGAATGAGACACCATCACTGACGTATGTTGAATTTGATCGACCGAGTGAACGACGGATATTCTTTGACAGGTTGCAGCTCTAAACTGCCTCTTTCGTATATATGGTCTGAGGAGTATCCGGGTAGGCGCCTTAACGTCACGACGTAAACGTCGTTGGATAATGATGCAAACCGGCGCTACTGCTTATGTTGTAAGAAGCCTAATGCCATGCTAAGTTTGCATCTTCTCAGCCGTAATAATTATCCCGACTGTTGAGGACGAGACGATGGAATGTCTTGAATGAGGGATTTCCTAGAGCTGACTGTAGTATAGCACTTCATACTGATGCGATTTTCAATACGCGATTCCTCATTCAAAAGCAAGCGACCATGAAAACAGTGTTATTGTGTGAAATTCTCCCTCCGAATTCACGTTAGACAGTCAGTGTCTATTAGTGTTGCTTAGTAACTTTGACAATTCATGTGGGACATGTTTTGTCTTTGTCTGTCATGATTGGCTATAGTGTTTGTGAAAATTCAATCTTTGTTCACAAATTCATCATTAAGAAGGCGTTGGTCAAGTTATTTTTGGCTAACCTAGAAGCTCATTTCGATTCAGCAGGTAACATATTCATTCAAGTGAATGTGAATGTCCATGTGGTTGTTAAAGCGATATTTGGGTCTTCTTTTTACCCAATTTCTCTAGTGTTACAGGATCTTGCTTTTGTGCAAGTAACCTGGTCTGAACATGATCACGTGGGCTTGACATTAGTACCTTTGGAGTGTGCATGTTATAACAGAACACACATGTTAGAACAGACCTGTCAGCGCAAACATACATCACAATCCTTGCTATTGCGGTTATTACTAACTGTTCCAGAAATGCTGCATGAAAGGAAGTCGAACAAAAAGCAGCTAAGATGACCTTTAAGAAAATTTGGTTCGTTCATTGAACGCGAAAGTAGAAACAACTGCCAAATTTCTAGGTAGAACAAAATAATATGTTGCAGTGAGTGCAGACAGCTGAAATCGAACAAAGAATCAAGAGGGTTTCAACCGGTTATTATGTATGTTACCAGCGATAAGGCGGTTGTAGATGAAGAATGACATTTCAGAAGATATTGAGAAAGTACTATCAGAATAAACGTGAAATCCTCGTAGTTGGCTGATTAGTACGAGAAAAAGCAACTGGTGTGGGATGTAGTTTACCTCTACTTTTTCATCAGTTTCTGCTTTAGGAGTGTTGAGGAAATGAAATAAGTTCGATACTGTGTTTTGATCGTCTTCTATCAGAAAACCAGCGAAATGATTAAATGCTCGACAAAATGAAAACCATAGCAAAGAAAATTGAATAAATTGGAAAGAGTTATTGCGTAGAACGAGTGGAATAACAAGGTGGTGTAAGCAACGTTATTTAAAAACCGAGGCTTCATGCGAACCACTATTTTTGGAATTAGAGTTCAACTTTCTGGGGCATACGCCGGAGCTTCACACAGAAAGTTCCGTAGTTACTGCTAGATGTTTTCAATATTTCAGGCATCACTGTTCTGGCCAACATATTGGTTGAGTTCAGTTAAAACTCCACCATTTCTATTACAGATGGGCATCCAGACCTGCTTATCTTCAACTATATCAACAGTAGTTCACTAGTCGCTGTGTAGTGGGACCAATAAGTGAATCGACAACGTTACCAGACAATCTACAGTAACCGTCTACAACAAATTCCACCACACTACGTCCGCTATAAGTTGGAAGAACGCTCCTTCACAATAACAGAATGACTCCAACAAATTCAATTCCTCCAGCGTGTTAAAATCGACTGTTGCAACAGCTAACTCCCGGTGACAACGACCACATGCAAGCAGAAACAGAGGCGATCGTGGACGAAGTGTGTAGTCATTCAAACAAAAGACAAGTAGTTTATATGCACAATGAACGTAATAGGTATGAAGAATAGGATATAACAAGAGAGCAAAATGTAACGTGCTCTACAGTTAACACAACCATTAACATAAGATTACAAGTTGTTGTTTAAGCCTTGTTTTGAAAAATGCACCTTGGCAACGTCATCATCTATTGATCCAAAAATTCGGCATCAAGACACCTTCAACTTGAGGTAAGCAACTGGTTTGCAAGTGAGGATGTTGTGGCTTAGGTGTCGCAATATCAGTTGTACTTACGTCACAGACTACTTACCTAACCAAATGCAACAGTCACGCATTCGCTGCTAGTCAGCTACCAGATCTGCTGGTGGTTTTCAACAGTTCCTGTGGACCGCAAGGACTTGACCTTACACGACGTAATCTATATTAGGTTATGGTCATTTTCCATCGGAAATATCACTTGTTTATTTCACACACTACGTCAGATGACCGCGGTATGACAGGTAGTTAAATGGCACCACTAAGATGTCCCAACCAGCTAAATAGCGACATTTTTGAGGAAGGAACAAAGTAACCCTCAGAACCCATACAGCGAGCTGTCCGCCTTAAAATCCCACTCGTCAGTGACATCTGACGACACTCGACGCATAGGTTTTTACACAAACATTGATGGTGGAAAAGCGGAAGATCAGATACCTTCCCCACTCTGAATGAACGTGCTTCGCAGTCACTTTGACCTTGCCAATTTTAAATTTTTGGAGTAGGTTTCTGTGTCGTCCGAGGGAATTTACGATTGCAAACACAACGTTAACCTTGCCAACAAAAGGTTTCATAGGACTTTTTCCTGTTGCTGTTACTATTGCAGGTTGTTAAATAAAATGTCCGGTGTTTGAAAACAACAGAAATAAGATTTTGATTTTAGAAAAAAAAATTGCACCACGAACCGTTTGATATGGCACAAAGTTTGTTCACTGCAGTGTATTCGTTTTAAATGAACGAAAGTAATCATACTGTTAAAGTAATAGACAAAACCTGCCTATATTGCACCTAGCTGAAGGTCCACGCCTGCATTTTTTGGATGTTGACAAGCAGTGAGGGATTTTAGTTAATATAAGTTGATTTAAAACACTGAGTTCCCTTGATCCAGTTCACCAGTGACGATAGAAGACAAACGTCGCGAGATGTTAACATTTCGTTTACTCTCTTCAGTCACGAACGTAAAACGTTGGAACATATAGGACATGTGGATAGCAACAACAATAGAAACAATCAACGATTGGGTTCACACAAAACGGGAACTGTTATCAGTTCCACGACGGGCAAACTGCGTGAGTCAACAGTTTATGCACACGCAGGACCGGATGGCGAGTATTGATGAGCATAGCTTCGGAGAAGTCGAACAACTTTGGATTCAGATTACCCAGCAATACTTAAAACGAATTAGCGGGGTCAACAACGCGACCTATTTCCATAGTGTGCTTTGCTATGGATGAGGTCGGATTCCGTCTCACTCGTTCTGTTGCCGTTGCCTGTTGCGTCATGGCGCGCACCAACCATTTGGGCATATGTTCAGCCATTCTTTGTCGTAGGCACCGATCTGTTCTGTCGATATAGACGTCACCGCAACTGCAAGTGAATTAATAGATTGTATGTGAGACAGAATATTTCGGTAGGACATGATTGTGAATAAGCTGAGCGACACTCCTAGTTGTGAGCAGCAACCGCAATTCAGCGGAATCAAACAATAGTTTATCTTTTCTAGACATTTCACTCACTAGACGACAGGATGATCCACCAAAACGCGTAAACTGTTGACTCATACAGTTTGTCTGCTCTGGAACTGATAGCAATCTTTGTTTTTGTAAACCCAATCGTTGACTGTTTCTATTATTGTCGCTATCCGCATGTCCATGTTTCACGTTCTTGACTGAAGAGAGTAAACGAAATCTTAAAATCTCGCAACGTATGTCTTCTATCGTTACTGGTAATATAAGTTGAACATTAACAACTGTTAACCAAAGTACTTTACTACTCGGTAGTAATTAAAATATCGCCGGACAGTTTGAATGATTTATTTGAAATTAACTCGTCAGGGGGCCATCTAGTGGTGTTAGCAACATAGTTACTGTGTCAACAACAGGCAAAAGTGCATGATGTTTTGGAAGTAAAAGGTCTGCCCTGCCGAATGTGAGGTCATTCGTATAGTGGCTAACGTGACATGTATGAAGGCGTGGCAGAATCTTTAATACCGGTTTGATCAGGATATGCATTACTGAAGAAATCCACCCAAAATAAACTTGAGTTTGATGCTACTTTTAAAAGGGTTTGAACAGAATGTCAGTGGGAATTCAGCATCTGTAATCTTTAGTGAATAAAGTTTAATTTTCATTCGTTGAACACTACGGACAGTCCATTCATATTTTATGCAGGACAAGTAAGACAAAATTGAGGAGGGTAATCAAACTTGAGCAGTAATCTTCATATATCTGAACTAGTCTACTAATAGCGTTTGCGCAGGTTCGTTCAGTAAGCCTCTGTGGTTATGTTGTCCTACATATTGGAGTCACTGGTTCGAGTTTGCGCGTGTAGTCTAGTAAAACGGCGGTCGTTAGCTAGCTTCCTGCTGACATCAGAGGCTGACGAATCGTAAGTCACGTCAATTCTTTTTGGGTACATAACTCTCTGCTCGTAAGTCGGAGATGAAGTCTAATGGAAAACAAAATCCCAGTAGGGATTACGTTCAAGCTGACGCTCATAAGTTTTAAGCAAGTTTCCGAGACTTTCATTTGTGGTAAAATACCATTCATCAACCATTCACATCCAAAATGGACAGTCGTCCTGGATAACATTATTAGAAGCCACTGAGGCGAAAACTTTAGAAGCTCTAGCAACTAGGTCATCATTGTTGTGATGAGAAGTAGCAACAGGCTTGACAGAAGACCAACTGGGTTGTCTTATAAAGTATTCATTATTGAAGCTGGGCAAATTTTTGAGGGAGATATCATCATTTCGATTCCGATGCCTTTATGCCCCTCAACATTAAAGGAAATCGAACCAACATTTGTTGTACAACTTCAGCTTCAGTCTGAGTAACCTCAAAAATTAAGTCATAACCTTGACAGCTATTCGACTAGCGTAATCAAGAGGGGTGCTCGGAGTTAAGTAAGACGGTTCGTTAATTAAGCAACATGTGGGTGATATCTTTCTTGTCATAGCCTAATTGAACGAGTGTGTGAGTTTGGTGAATGAATAACAAATCTGTTGTAGTACCTCTGTGAGTGATGCATTCATTGCGAGCACAGTTCTATTGAATCATCTAGTGTTCGTCAAACGAATTCAGGCAGATATCACTCAAATTGTATGGGAAGCTAACTTTTGGCATGCAACCGATAAACGTCTACGGGTTGAATGCTGAGAGGAACAGGAAAATCACCGTAACCTTACTGTGAGTATTTGAGAAATCCCAGTAATTCCCAAACAAGCAGAAAACGTTAGTTTTCCACACCCAAAACAATCGTAGATATGTTATACGTTTCCTTCGTATAATACTGTAGCCGTGTAGTTTACATTATGCGACGAGATCGGAGTTCACTTGCCAGCTGGTGAACGAAATGCGTACACAAGTTCAGCAGAAATTGATGCTTACTTCTCACGGCTGCCAATACAAGAGGCACTGAAAAAGTGTTCGGTTTCGGAATGCCAGATATAGTGCAGTACAACCTCATATCTTTAAGCAATTTAAAACAAGTTACAATGTGCCTGATTTTACGACTCGGCTAATTGAAGCTATTACCCATCACCTTGATGAACGACGTTTTTCGGACTGATTAAAAGCTTAGTAATTGGTGACAATGAAAATGTACGAACACTCACATCTAAGCCGCACCGATTTAGGCACTCACGAAGTCTGGAGCATGTCATAATCGAAAGAATACGCTACGAGTAAAAACATACAACTTAACGACAGTTCATCCAATAGAACCTTAGTGGTTCATCGAAAGATTGATAATATGGGAGCAAATAATTTATCAGTCTACTTACAGGCTAACAAACGTAACAGAACGAGGGGATTTCTACTACCTGCTCTTGTGTTAAATGCACTAGCGAGTGAGTGTGACAACGTTGGTCATTAGGCTGGAGGCAATTTCATGTGAGTCTATGTGAAATGGTTAAATACACCTGGGGATGAAATTCTCTTACCACAGTATCCTTGAAACGTCCATCTAGCAGAGTGCAAATTAGTAATGGTAAACGAAGAGAAGAAATTTAACATTAGATTATAGGAACAATCATAGTTTAGATTCGCCAGGTTTGTTTGAAATCTGTGTTTCATTATGTTTCCGGTAACTGCTGGTTTTGAGAATTGCTGCTAGAATAACGACGGTTATCGTCAATCGTTCGAATCAATTCTTAACCGAAAACAAAAAATAACCCTGTCAGTCATCTTAGCTCGTTTGCTTGCATATTTCAGTTAAAACTCTAAAATGCAAAATATTGAGCTGAACAGATTCCAATAGCTAAAGCAAGAAAAAGGCTTGTTGTTGACATAGTAGACCGCTAGGTTTACGCCGTCAATTGCTCATGTAAAACCCCATTTGTATATAAATATTGCGGCAAATGACAACGAAAACTGAATAAAATGAATGGAAAGAAGGCGTAGTTGACTGCGTCAACCATTTCAGCTGTGTTCAGTATGTTGCTAAAACAAATATCTCTGAATTCTTTGAATGAAGGTGTTATTGTACAACTGACTTAAAAAAACGATAAAATGCTTGAACAGGTGGCTTGGTGAACCGCGCTACACGTGTATGCAGCTCGCTTCTCTAAACTTAAGAAACACTAGCCATTGCATTCCAGGATATGTACAGTTTGAGGTGGACTTCATATCACGACTTATAACACAGGACCGATTACCACAACAATACAGCAATATCTTAGATGAAACAATAACCTTTCCGGTGTAAACGTTGATTAACCTTTGAAAACACTCAATAGCCAGCAAATTTTGGACTAAACTATTTGCAATAAAACAGATTGTGCTTTATAACAACCATAAATTAAAAGGCCGAAAGCCTGTTTGCGCTGATGAGAAGAGTTACTCTGTGGAACATTTATGACGAAATAGTTTTGTGTTAATCGCTGGTGACAAACATTTAATGGTTTATTCATCACCTTTTTCAAAATTGTTATCAACTCTAACTGATTTGAGAAAAACGCATTAGAGTGAATGACGTAGCGTATGAATTGAGAACGAAATTCTCATAAATCCAACTGTAATATGTTAAGCTGAAGTTGCTGGACAATTCAGAAAACATTCCGGTGTTAGAAAAATCAACAAAGAAAAACAGACGATGGCGGTCCTCGAATGGTGCAGTTTAAATGGAAGACAATCGAGGGAAGATACCTGATGAATATGTGGTTCGAAAGAGGTTGAATTACAGTTTCCCCAGCATAAGAACGGAACTTCTGCACATACTACACATTAGTAAGATACCCGATAGGAAGGAAGCTAGAATGCGCCTCTGCTGTGTCGGGGTGGTTCTGCTGTTCGTACGGTTTTGCTACGGAGCTCGATGTTTCAAGTATGTACCCGCTATCAGTACACATATTAGCGGGATTTTGCACACTAGACTCAACGATGTTCCTGGTGAATGTCACGTGAAAGACAGACGAACGGACCTTCAAGAAGTCAGTTTTGGGTAATAGTCTGAGTTCAGTAGGCGTTTATTTTGCACTTTCGTCGAGGTAGTCACTAGAGCAGAAAGAAGACATGTTCCGATATGTTAACATTTCATTTACTCTCATCAGTCACAAACGTAAAACATGCCAGTTATATGCAGCATACATATAAGGACAAACAGGGACTAGATACGCCTATAAGCATACCAATTATTCCATAATCACGACCATGGCAACCCGATATGTGGTCTCAACCACTTTTGAGCACACATCGTCGGCTGGTAAGTTTGGAAGAGCATTGCTTCGCAGAATGCTAACAACTTCGTGTTTCGATTGCGCAACAATATCTTGAATGAGTTTAATGGGTCAATTTGGTTACCTGTTGACGTAAGGCGTTTAACAATCGATGAGGTTGGATCTCGAGCTGTTAGTCAACCAAGTTGAGGCTGGTGCGTCATCTGTTGTTTAAACCACTTTGGGATGTGGTTGAGACAACCTAACGGGTTTCCGTGGTCGTGATTACGTAATGACTGGTATGCTTATAAGCGTGTCTAGTCCCTGTCCGTCCCAATTTGCATGATGTATAAAACCGGCATGTTTCACGCTTGCCACTGATGAGAGTAAATGAAATGTTAACATATCGCAAAATATGTTTTTTTCCTGATCTGATGAAGTGGTTAAAGAGAACTCATTGTTTCGAGTAGTCAGTAGAGTCAAACCTGTGTAGAATAGTGCAACTTAACCACCTAGAAAACCGAATAGGTTAAGACGATGCGAAATGCACAACTGTACTGGATGATTCAGAAGATATTTCATCATTTAAAATAAACGTTAAATGTATCGTTCATCTAGGACTTATCCTTATCAGCGTTTCCATTTAAATGTAGGGTTCTCCGATTCAATTGTCTTTGAAATGCAGTGCCTTATTGTGATCAGTAAAAACACAAATGTGCTATAAGTATTAAGGTTCACGAAACGTGCAGGCAACTCACCAACCTGGGTAGCCGCCAAAGTTGTCTTGTTCTAGGCTGCCGACTGTGTTGAGATTTTGAAACGATGTACATTCTTTATGACACAACATAATACTTCCGTAGCGGTTGTCCATCATACAAAAGTGGTCAGATTATTGTATCTTTCCTGTAAGCGCTTCAGAATGCAAAAACGCTCTTTCTTCGCATGTTAATTGTATTTGTTTTAAAGAAAACCCGAAAAGGTACGCATATTCAAAGATTCATCGGTTGTTCCTAATCCAATGGTTTTCATTAAAACACGTATAAACACAAAATGTTCATTCTGTGCGCTGGTTCTTTCACATTAAGTATGATTCCACAGGGTTTAGACGAAACTTTTGTCACGTGTTTCGTTTGGAATTATCTTCTCCTTGACAGGCCAATTTGATAATCATCAAATCCTGCTTATTCTGAACTAATATACTGTTATGCCGTAATTATCTGTGATTTTTATGACGGAGCATTTCCAGCTACTCGAATGTTATTAACATGATCCAGTTTCTTTTGGTGGTACTGAACCTACAGATTTTCTTAATTAATTTACTGAAGTCCAATTTTAAGTAATTCTAGAGAAGTACGTGAACAAGATCTTTGAGTGAAATGTATTATTCATTCTAGCGCCTAAAACAAACCTAACACATTCTGTTCAGAAACTCTGTCATACCACCGTTTAAGCGTACAGTTCTTCAGTAATCTATGTCTCACCCAGAATTTCACATAACTGTAAATCCACCATTTCGTTCACAACTGATTGCGTAACAATATGCACCGGTTTTAATATTTTCACTCACCCGCAGTCTCAAAACTTTAAGGTTTCAATTTCATTTTCACCGTTGTAACTCATTTGTCATGCTGTTGAACACGCCACGACATTGATGGCTGATATTCCACCAATGAATGTTTAGGGTGTCCACTTATGAGTAAACCAACCTGAAATTATTTCGGAATAAATCTTCGGATTTGTCGGTAATCCTTGAAGTGTAGCCTGACTGAAAACCATTATGTTTGTTTATTAAGATAATAGTGCTTTACCAAGTTTCGGTCATCAAAGGGAAAACTCTATGTCTAACCTTGAATTTTACCACATTCTTTCGTACCATTGTTGTTTGATTCGGTAGTTGGCTCTGGAAACGTTTTCTTGCTATGGTGTCACGCGTCAGTATTTCCGCTAAGACGCAGTTCGCTCGATTTGACTAGCAGTATGATAAGAAGTAAACCCATAAACATAACTAAACTAGATGCCAATGTGCGTGTCCAAGATCGGCGGCCAGTGAATAAATGGATAAACAAAAGGAGAGGAAGCTTCAAGTAAATAGATGATCGTTTACATTGTAAATTTTCATGGAAATGTTTGGCTACTGACCTACCACTAATGATTTCCACAGCTTTCTGGTTGAGCTTAACATTTACTTGCCTTCTGTCAACAGTGTTTTAGTAAGGCGCAAGCCAACGGCACTAAGAAACATTCATACAGTTCGTAGACTTGTGTTCATGATAATTTGATTTTTCCTGCCCAAAAGAGAGGTGGTATTGCTGCATACTGTTCGCTAACTCCAGTGTTTTTGTTCGCCAAATTCTTGTCTGTAATATGTATAACGTGGGTCTAAGAGATGACTTGACGTCAGTCTGTGGTTCAGTGCGATTTTTCGGCTAGAATCTTAGAAATGTCGTTCTTTTCTGAACAATCAATTTGCGTGATTAATGCACGTCCAAAGTAGACGACATTATCTTGGCGTCAATTAATCTTTTTCACCATTATCGTAATGTGTATCGTAATGAGCGACACTTAGCCTACACTACACTTTGTAAGGCTCTGGTAATCAGTTCACTGTTTTCATTTCATATAGTATGGTGCATGGAAGAAAAGTGTCTTATATTCGAAAACTATTCGGAAACATATCCAAAAACCATCAGACGTAACATGCGTTTGTTATCACTAAGTATTTGACATTACTACGGATACTAATAAGCTAATTTTCAAGACAGTACGAAATCCAAGTTTATTAGTTTCGGTACGAATGTTCTGACTGATGAATCACTGAAACCAGTAGAACGCACATACATGGTACATGATTACCAATTACACTGACCTTCGTAAGACATCATCAGAACTATACGGTAATAAGTTTGGTAGATAGAATGAATGATGTCCAGCCGCCATCGTTTGCACAATGACGAATTGGTTATGTGTTTCAGATGGGTTCCAAGTGGGCGTATCAGTGAACAAATGCACCCCACAATATGAAAGATCCACGTTTATTATATTGGTTGTGCACAAAGAAAATAAATTTTTACAGAGCAAATAATCATATAGACACTCCGAGTCGCCACTTCAGCACTGTTACAAGAGCAAAAGAAAGGAATGGGTTGAAAATATATACGACCAGCAGACAACAAAAAATACTGACCAGCGGTAAACAATATTTCATCCACACAGCTTTGACAACGAAGTAAACATTGCTTATGTGGTGAAGCTAGTGTTCATCACTGGTTGGAGAGTGGACAATGCAACTTAGTCAGGTATGCGCCATGGAGGGTGCATTTTCATGTTGCAGAATAAGTAAAACTTCAGTAACTACTAGCCAGTTAATTCGGCCAGCTTGATGCCTGATATATAAAGGAATATACTCATGCGATCTCAGGATCCAGCTTAGAACCGATGTCAGTGTAAGTTAACAAGGATGATATTCAATTCAGTGACAAGTCGAAGTAACACGAGACTTGCCCCATATATAAACAAGGCTCATTGAGTCAATAGAAGCATAGTATTAAGAGTAACTGTATAAAAAATGTACTTCATGGGGGTCTAGTGGGTGATGTACCGTTCAGGAGTTCCGAATGAACATAGTGAGCAAGGTCGGGTATAATTTTAGCTGCAATTTTTCCTGTGTTCCATTTTAGTGAGACACAGTAAAATCAACTAAGTCCTTAGCTTACTAGACTTCACAATAACCTCCTGAAAATTCAAAAGCTTACCCAGAAATCAAACAAAGTAATGCTTTAAACAGCGGGTATATAACGAGGGCTGTCTGATTGTGGTGAAGACAATATCAACGAGATGTGACCATGTCATATTTTCATCAAAAGTTCTCCTGTCACAAAAAAAGCTCGACAAGGAAGATTTTTAGTAAATTTTTCATACTAACCAAGTTCAACGAAAGTAATCAACATAACGATACGGTTGAATGTGAACAAAGACCAACTGCAGAACCCTGACGAGACTGAAGAGTCAGGGAAGCTGTAGGGACGACGAGAATCAAGTGTGGAGTGTGTTTTCTGATCCTAAATTCTCTGCGCAAATACTCAGAAGATGCCATGAACTAGCACAGACACTCCAAAAAATGAGAATAAAGAAGAAACAATTATTACACCTTGTTGCAAACCAGTCAGTTGTGACTGTCGTTGAGTCTCGATCGTACTGTAGCGATAAGGCGTCCAATAAAGCACAATCTTTATTTCCAACATGCTGGTTCACTTGTTACGCTCTCGCTGGCACTTATGAGTCAGAATTCTAGTCCACAACAAAAGGTTTAAGCTCACGTGTCGTGTGCACTTCTACTTGGTTTAGGTGGGTAATCGGTGCCTTCTATCTGGGAGTTTTCGGCCTGCCGATATTCGTCCGTTGGTCCGATTCCGTTGAGCGATGGCTTGTCCTGTCGCTCGTGTTGTCCCCCATTTATCCACTGTGAGCTTTGACTGTCGTCCGCGACCCTGCCGAGATAGTTTCCCGAGTGTCGAAATAATCGAGCCTCTGATTTGGTCGTCCATCCTATTCTGCGTACCATGTCTCGCCCGTTGGCCTGATCCGATTGAGCGATGACTCATCTGATTGCCCCTGTTGTCTGCCATCTGCTCGTTGAGGGTTTATGGACGTGCCTCACCCTCGCGTTGAGGCATTCCGCCGAGTGTTTGGATACTCGCTCCTCCGGCCTGACAATTCATCACAATATAAGTGAGCCACGTGAGTGTGATCCGCTGATCACGTAGGTAGGCTGGTAGTTTCGAACGATCGTTGTTTGTGGAGTCTTACCACTTTACGGTGGTACTCGGAAGTAAGTAATGATGTGGCTCACTGACATATCCCGAGGGTGCACAATGGCATCGTAATCAAAGTAGTATCACTCCTTCAGTTAACGTGGCTTGGTCACGGTTCCCCTCATTCCGATTGCATCGTGTTCAATTTGGTCTTTTCCAAACCAGACAAACAAAGTGCTGCGCTGACCAACCCCTGACGTCATTTAGACCTATAAAAAGCTCCAGTCCAGTCTGACAGCAATCCGACAGCTGGCTGTGTTCGAAGGGTGATGTGTCACTGTATAAAGACACTGAAACGATCGCCGCAAATCGTAGTTGTCGGTGGTATTATCCATGTGTCAATTGTCTCGAGTAAATTCAAGTGTTGTGATTCACACTTACTTTCAAAAAGTAGAAAAAGCTGAAACTGAAGGACATCCCAAATCCCACGTTGCTTAGAGCTGAGAACATTAGCTTTTTATTTTCGTAGTTTTGCTTCTTGCTTTAAGATTTCTTTTGTATTTATTTAACCCACCCCTGTTCTCATTTTAAACTTAGTCAACCGACGTACTTATGCATTAATAGCTACGTATATCTGCGGAGAAAAAGAATTAGTTGGCTTTTTTGGATTTGAATAGAACACTTTTTTGTGGATACTGAGTTTATAAGATGTGTCATTGGAAATTCCATTCTTCACACGCCTTTTCCAAAACTGCAAACGGTCAAGTGATGGAAACTAGCATTTAGGGAGCAGGTAATCGCAAACGTCTTACCAAACTGTTTAATGCGAAATATTTCTAACAGCTTCACTATAAGTGCTTGTCCAATCAATTCTTGAATACCCTTCACGTCATTTTTTGTTTTCTACTGTTGCATTTACTAAATATCTCTGTGTGCACAACAAATCGAAATAAGTAACCATCCATTAAGTGGAAACACTCCTAATCATTTCACAAAATAAATCAAGTAGGGATCATTTTTTGTCGCTCTCCTTAGACTCGGTTGAAGCGACAGAGTGGCTCAATTTAGAAGCAGCACATTTGTCCTCTTAGTTTTTGGATGCGAGAATCGATTGTGCACTTGAGATAAATTGAGATTTCACAAATTCTTTTCAAGTGTTTTTGACTGCCAACACCATTATATAGACTCTATTGAGTTTGAGTTGAGTAGTAAAACTGATGTGTGTGTGATTTACGAGCTTTTACGTCTCAAGTTGGGACAGCAGCATGTTTGGACGTATTTCGCTGCGTATACACAATTTTGCAGCAATAATGAACATGCAGTGGAACATATGATAATGTCAAAATTTTGCCACCATGCACATATTACGAAAGCCTTCACAAGCCTTTGTAGGTAGTAGAAGGGAACTGTTGAATTACGAAAATAATTGCGTTCAAATAAATCAGAGTATCACAGATCAGTAAATATTGTTCGTGAAATCGCAAGGCAGCATCGTGCTTATGGTGTCATTAACGTCCTCTTTAGCTGACGTCTGAAGTATATAACTTTTGCTGGACAGTGTACTACTGAATTTTTGGAAAACGTGGAGGTCATATACCATTCATTAGATGCTTTATTGTAACATGCGTATGTTGGAATTATGCTGCCGTCTACCCGCATGTGACAGGTTTGTAAGTAACCAATAGAAAGTAATTCAACTCTGATGAAAATCTTGACTTATGCAAAGTTCACTTGATCCATTATCTTCGACCAGCTAGACAAAAGCAACGGAAAGTGGCTACCTGCAGCATTCAAGCCAGTACGGCGAGCATTCGGGCTGAAACTGGTAGCAAAAATGAGTTAGTTTGCGCCCCTAGTTTCATGTGACCATGGATGAAGCACTATCGGTTCCTAATGGCAACTCATGACTCACGTAAGCAACTAGTTATCCGCTTATTTTAAATTGAAGTTTTTCTGATCATGTCCGGAAGTCACGCGTTTTTTTACCGAATCCTACCTGCAGTTTGATCAAGCGAACAAACTTTGGGCACATGTTCGTCATTTTGCTTTTCTCCGAATTTTGAAATTGTGCTAACAACTGGTTTATTTTCGATGGAACTGTCGACTGACTGATACAGTGTGAGACGTAGACTGATCATCAGTCTTTTTCTCCATTTATACTAGTGTTGTGTTGATCTCAGTAATGAATCGTTTGTGAGTTCAGATTGTGTGGTAATGAAAAGAAGAAAGCGCCAAAGGTTTAAGTTAACAAATGCTAGAAAATCACTTTCAAATAGCGACTCACAATGGTTCGGATTATTTGAAATATGTTATTCTAGCCACAGCTGAGGTTCGCACAATCAGCATTAATTAAATGTAACACCAACCGGGGTAAGAAATATGTCACAAAAGATTTGGCCTTTAACCAGCTTGAAGCCGTAGTTTTCACCGACGAGCCTGAGAGCTGTAAATAGTTGAACGTAAAAAAATAACTTGTGTCGTACGACTTTTCTTGACTACTAAATGCTGTTTTCACAAATTACTAGGGAGTTGTAATGATGACTACCATGGTTTAAAATGAAAACAGTTCAACCACATTCAGAAGTGACACACATCAAATGGTTGATTTATGTAAGGGATACAGAAACTCAGAAAACGGGTAGAATACCGATGGGACAATTCAAGTGTCCATTGCAAACAAGATCAGGTTAAGCATGTAAAAGTTGGAAGTGCAAAGGTGTCTTTCTTTTGTCGGAACAGTATTAGACTGTTGAATGTCTATTACCTCATCCATAACCTGGGATTCGGTTGGGGTTTAGTCTCGATTTTTGTCGTGGCCAGGCCTGATCTGTTGATGGGCTCAACTGTATGAAGATTTGCCCATACACTACTACTAGTACTAACACGACAAAGAGAAAAGCTGATGAGACTATGACCGAACTCACTGAAATCAACGGTTTGAACTCACAAGAGACATACAGTGGTTATCCGGTATGTCATCACAACACACCAAACAGCCAATGTCCGCGAAGAGCGATAACTATGGATTTTAACGTGAGATCATACAACGCAACCTGAGATATGACGACGCGTTCCCTAAAACGGACTGATAGAGTTGTGTGGAAGGTCTGCGTGATTTGAACAATTTACTGTCAAAGCAGTGTATGGTGTACACAATTTTTATTACGTCACAAAAACACTTTAATCAAGCTAAACGATGTGCTGAAGCGATTCTACAATGATTACGTACGTGAACTATTGTTACTCAGTAAGAATATGAAACGCAATGTAGTTGGACACCTCATCAACATTCTTGGGGGATGGATGCCTTGTTAACGCTTGAGAAGCAATAAAGATTGCATTATAATTGATTGTCAAACACTGGCAGGTAAAATAACCTGTCTGCCAGAACGCGTAGTTTTACGTGATGGGAGGAAGAGTTGCTGCTTAAGCAACTGATTGTTCAATGAAAGAACGGGTCGAAGTAACTGTTTACTTTGTTAGGTCAATTGCGGTTGAAGAATGGGGTGTCTAGAGGCAGACGAAATAATTCTGCCATGGTAGTGATGAAAAGTTAACTGGTTGAGAGGGAATTTTTCGATATGGGATAAACTAGGTTTGCTAGAGGTGGCTAGTATTAACTGCTTATTCTTTTCGCTAATCTCGTTTGTGAAACACACCTGACTGTGACACAATTTACATGAGACACAGCAACTGGAACAATTGAGCAACAAAATGGACTAAAACGAAGGAAAACGAAAGAGTAAGTGTCAGGTTTCTGTAAAATCGCCGAGGCTCCCGCTGTCTTCAGTTGATACAACAAGAAGCGTTTTCACGTTAAATACAAGACAACCTATACAGTTCAAACTATTAAATAACTGAGATAATGGATTGGAATGTGCAATTTGTTGCTTGGACCTTCTAGAACATTAAATCTCGTCATGATGGCTTTCAGCATATCTGATGTGATGAGTATTGTGCTTCTCCACTATTTTTGCGCTGACTGTGTAGTGAGTGCTGATTTCATTTTCCGGTAGAGAAACTCCATAAAAACAACGGAAGTACAGACGTTTATTGTGTCATGCTTACAATCCGAAATACATGTTGCCTGGGACATGGCTGATTGAAATCGCAAATAATGTCAGTGAGGACAACTACTGGAGTGCCAACAGTTGGAGGCGCATTGGCGAAGGAATGTTTTGATGACTATTCCAGATAAAATATTATCAAGTGAGACGATCACTGACAATTACCTGAGTCTGTCGAAACTTTCAACTAGAATTGTCATTCTTTTTGAGGGAGATAGTAAGCCAATTATATAAGAATTATGAGATGTAACCGTTTGCAATTCAGTCTCAACACGCCGTTGAAGGTAGCGTGACACGACGCGTTAGCCCAAGCTTGGTGTGGGTAGTCGGTCTCCGTTAAGGTACGCCTGGGTCGTTTCGTGGCTGAGGGCACACTCAACACTGTAAGACGCATGTGACGCTTACGTTTGAACTACTGGGTCGGTTAGTTGCCCAAAAGCCGAGAACAGTAAATCGTTAGTGCTTTTTGATAGAACTTGTGAGTATCGCATGTTTGTATCCAGCGGCGTAAAGCCGTTTGTATTCATACAGTATCACGTTGCCGAAGTGATGGAAATTTGCATTCAATTAAGCGTTTTATGACGTGACAAGAAACGACTGGCGAACAAAATATGGTCAGGGTAGATTAAGGTAACTGCAGACCCAGTATAAGTTGGTCCATAAAGTTTTGAAATAACTGAACTGTATATTGAAAACCGACCATAATTCAGAAAAACTCTAACAAATCGATTGAATTTTTTGACCGATTTTCGGAAGTTTTCTTTCGTGTCCATAAGTTAACACCAGGGGCGCACCAAAAAGATACTTCTGAAGTGCAACGAAAATGAAACCGTGAACACAAGAGGTGCGCCAATAATCAGGAAGTAGGGTGGGGTTCAGCCTTCGGTACTCACTGCACAAACAACAACCACCAAGTAGTTTCAAAGGGTTAGATGATGGAAAAGGTTTTGAACTTCTGAGTAGAACGGTAACCACAAGTTCGAACGTGTGATCAAATTCAGCTTGTGCAAACTTTAAATTCTCCGAAAAGAGTATCAAGAGAGAACGGTTAAGAGATACGTCATGGTAACAACCTTATGCGGTTGTGATACTATGGCATGTGAGCTACGTCAGTCGCTGAACTTATCGAGGATATCGTGAAGAACTGAACCTCCTTTTTGGGGACTCCACAATACCTTGTGTCTGATACCTCGCCTTTGGTATCTAAGCCATACTGTCCACAACTCAGCTACGCTTAGTGCAAACCACAAGGTCAAGGGGGAAGAGAAACCTCAATCAAAGACTCGCAGTACGGATATCCATCCTTGAAACTACCTGGTTAAACTATAGTTGTAAACCAGTATGATGACTGAGCGGACGTCGGCTGTGCGTATTTATCAAGATTATGTTAGTATGTTGTTAAACATATGGACCGAGAAGTAGGGTGGTCATCTGAAGCATACTGGATAGTGTTTACCTCCGTGCCGGCGTTGAGAACGCAGCAACTTCTAGCGGGTTCGTCTGGAACATACGAATTATGAAATTTGAAAATGAGGCCAGTGATAGGTGTCAACATCGCTATTTTTTTCTCCAAGTATTCTTCCGTCGTTAGTGCTAGTAGTGATGGTCGTCGACATGATGGTGGATTTATTCTGCTTGATTTGGTCGACTGAAGACATGGTGTAAACCAAAACCGAAACTGATTTGACAAACCCTACACTTGACCTTCTAGGTAGTCAGAAAGCTGTGAATTGCACCCACCATCAAGCAGTTGTGCTGTATATTAACCGCTTTTCCACCGGCTTCTCCAAATTCTTTTGTAAACGTTGCATTGCTGATCATCGCCAAAATACTTTGAACGTGTGCTTATGGAGTCCTGATCCATTTATGTCGATACGTAGTAATGTTTAACCTTCTCTACCCAGATTGTTTATTTTGTGCCGCAGTTTTTGATCTGCGTTCACTTAGACTTGTTTGGGAAAATGTTTAGCGTAAACTCCGTCGTTCTATCTCACCGGACCGTTTCTTTCACATAAAAATGAATGGTTGATTTCGAGAAAACTAACGGTGTTTTATCTGCTACCATGTTACGACCTACGGGTTTTCTTTTATTTATGCTCAAAATTCAACAATTTGCCCAATTTTCATCAGCGCAGAAGGAGGACATATGTTGCGCTGATGAAGTTATTGAAGGGAACCTAGTATTTCAAGTTGCCCAATTTTCGTTATTCTCAAGCACTATCGACACAGAAATGCGATTTGTGCTAGATAGCGTGGCGAAAATTGCGAACCTACAATGGGATTTGGGTGTTGTGCACTTCTGGGTTACAAACAGCGGTCAATCACTTAAGGCTTAGCCTGTAGCTTGATTAAGCAGCTTTGTGCAGGAAAAAGTGACCGAAGCTCCGGTTAAGGATTCATTCGTTGAAAACAACTGTGTCAAGGCGTTTGCGTGTGATAATTTGGTTATGTTAACCGGGAGAATAACTGTGCGGCTGTCAACGTGGTTATCTAGTTCCGACATTTGCAAAGGTATGGACTAGTGGCGTGCCCTGAAAAAGGTGACACTCATATCTGGTGTTGCTTGTCAAAAGGAGCTGGCTCAGAACTGTATGTAGGTGTAAACCTTTGAACAATTATTTGTGATATCCAATTTGTAACTAACAGAGAAAAGGAAGCGACCAGATAAGAAGACTTATTCATATACCTTCCTGCAAGCATGGAAGCGTGGATCTCTGAATAAACGAGAAGATTGAAATCTGGTACATATTTACCTGTCACTGGTACTACTCCCTGGTACGTATGATGCTAATGAGTTTCAGAAGTCTCGAAACGGCTACCCATGACTTAGACAAATTTTGTTTGTCACATCTCATTGAACACATTGCATTTGTTTAGAAGGCAAACTGAAGAGCTGCATGGTGACTGACTGCACTCACATCTCTTACCGCTTTATCCACACAATTCGTATATAATCACTGATGAGTAGTAGGAGATTTTGATTTTCAGATAGATTGAGCATCACCCACAATTGATTGCAACTGTCGTATTCCTATAGCCTTTCCAGTCGACTTCTTTCTAGTTCTGGCTGTGGCAAAGATAGGCATTACTGACCAGCTATAATGACAACGAAACTCGAGTCTGGTGCTTCTTTTCGGAAGGGGCCGACTGGAGCGTCTATTAGAATGCGACAGCTGTGATCAGTTTTGGGTGATGAATGCGGTAATTGGTGACGAAAAGCTGACGTAGCAGCATAGATTTAACTTTGGCCCAGATTATGCATCAACAGTCCCCTAATCATCTATGAATTGTTTTTTGGTTGGTTTATACGGTCAACACAGAGGTGACGTTCTAAGAGGCTACATTAACTGAACCGATAAAGAAGATTTTGGCTACCGATGTATTCAATCTGAAATATTCTTACAGAAAGTATGATAGCACCATCATCAGCAGGTTAGTTTAAGCACATATGTGGAATACCTACTTGGTACTTCAAGTCGTGTCATCAAATAGTTTGAGTGAACACATATTTCAGTCACTCTTGCTGCTTCAGTCAGCTTTTGTCTGCTTCATGTTAATGACCAGATCGACTCTCTCTTCTGTTCAGTTGCGTCCAAATCGTGATCGTGCCCATGTTTACCTTTAACATTTTTGCATCTTTCGTAAAAATCGTGTGTTTTGCCAAACTGTCTAATGCAGTTTATGACGTAGGCAAATGCTCACAAATTCCCTGAATTTATAAACTTTCCATAAAACTCGTGAATCTCACTGACACTATACAATTGAGATTAATGTCTATAAAAAAACTACTGAACAGATGTCTAGTCAAGAATGGCTTACATTGAAGGTTTTCCATTACGTACTTGTTGTTCAATGTAGAAATCTACACAGCACTACCGGATTTTCATCCTCGCTTACAAACCTGCTACACAGATGCTTTAATTGATAGAATACTGGTTAATTATTGTTAAATCAATTCTGTATGTCAGCTTTTGCACAATTCAGCTGCAGTTAACGCTTTGCGAATGGTTACGAACTCCACTGTCAGTTGCAAGTTACCAGGGACATATCCGAAGCTGTTAAGAAATAACAAATTCGCCTTCTGTTAATGAATATCCAGAGGTCATTGACAGGTTAGTTCAATTGAATGGAGGCACTAACCAACTAATTTGTGCTAGCAATGAGATGAATGTCATTGTCACTTTAGCTAGAACGATCTTTACTAGTGATTGTGGGGCCATAAGGACCGTACATTTCAATCAACCTTCCCCAAAACCTTGAAGAATATGCATGGCCGATGGACATATATTTAAATAAACTGTGAGAATACACAAAACCGTGTGATATATTGTAGTGGAAACTTTTACACATCCTGACCACCAATGGAAAAGCAAAACGTTTTTAAGCACCGATATGATTTTCAACAGAACGAAAGTTACGACATAAAGAAGTGAGCAGATGAATGAAAGGGTGTTTAGCATATGAACCCGTAGAAGCAGTGTAATTATTTTAAAGAACAGTAAATTGATTATGGCATCAAATAGGCATAACCTAGCGGGTTTGATGAGATCGGAGATTTCAACCTGTCTAGGAAGTCCTAATTGCGGGGTTATCGGTTGGAGTTAACAGAACTATTACTGTGTCTCATCTCGAAGCGAGCGGGCGACTCGATCGTTATTCACAAGCGAAAGTGGTTGAGCGCTCACATATGATAATTCGGTCGTGCCTGACGTGAGGTCAATGGCGCAGTGGTCAACGCGGTTGCCTAATGAACAGCGTGGCCGGAGTTCCAATCCCGGCTGTGGCGATAATGTGCACCACTGACGAGCTCTAATGAGAGCGAAACTCGAGTGTATCGTGCTTCTTCTCGACATGGGCCGACTGGAGAGTCTATGGGAATGCGACAACTTCGATCAATTGTAGGTGGTGTTCAACTTGAAAGCATAACCTAAACAAATTAGGAGAAATTGTTCTGACTGCTTTGAATTGTCATAGATAAGGTGTCATAAAGCTAGAATATGTTCTGTTTACGTGGTGTTTCTCGTTCATAACAATGTAGGTTGTCACCTTTTAGCCAGGCCTTTTTGTCTTCAGCTATTTGTGAACATGGTTCTCATTACCAGCAGTCAATTGTTCATACCTTCTCACAAGGTAACTCATGTAACAGCTAATAGTGTAGTGATATAAGTATTAGTGTACAACAGATGTGGTCTCACTGTTTGTAATTTAGGTGACAGATTAGATTTTGATGCATTCTGCTGCACATAGTTTTGTAGCCCTTAAGTTCAGTATATATGGCGGTTGTTAGAAGCCTGTTCATACAGTTTACCAATGCTCATCTAAGACAAGTATTTTTCCTACGCCGTTTTTTATTGCTGTTTGTTGTTAACTGCATTTTGTAGAAACTGAACTGAATAAGTTTAAAAAATTAGCCAGGATGCGCTTTGGATTTCAAAGCACCCATCTGTTTTTCGTTATTCTGGTTGTAGACTGATTTCCCCGAATGCCCTCCATACTGTGTAAAAAGATGTCTAATATCGGTTTCCATTACACTACATGCATCAAAGGCTTTTTGAATATATTTTCTGCATTTTTCATTCAGGCGTCCTGTTTATGGACTTATTGATCGTATCATCCTATTTTCGGACAGAAGACACTCACTAGTTTCCTCCTTCCTAATTGGCTCTGACTTAAGATAGTGTAGATTCAAACCTAAGATTAACGTACGTGAATAATTACAACCTTCACAAACGAATATGATACCTAGAATTGTAAACGTGTCAACACCATTTGGGTTGGAAAGATGTGCTGATTTTGTACTGATTTTATTCTAAATGAAACCCACATTTTACATCATGGGTCTCAACTTAGTTAGCAAGTCTCCATTGCCATTTTTTGGGTAGAGTGTGGCTTCTATAGCCATTTTGAAGGATTTTCTGGTGACACGGATCATGTTTTATTCTTGAAAACCTGCACGGGAAGCAGACTCAGACAACTGTTCATTAAAGCATCAACTACACGTGAGAAGCAAATATTCACAAGTTACATCTCAAACAGTGTGCTCGAAAACGTAATGACGGTCTTATTTCCGTTACTGGGACGAACAAAGTCCTATTCAAAAAATTCTCTTCTGTTGTTCGCGTTTTTTAATCCCTTATTGTCTGTCCCACTTTGTGGACTTTTTGTTTCGATGTCTAAGGTAAACCACATATGTACGTTATACTCAGTGATACTTCGGAGATCACCACATAAATTAAATTTACTCACTGTTCTTTTAAACGTACGTGATAGTACAATTTGTTTCACTTTTTCATAAAGGAGACTGTGGTTTTACTGGTTTTAGATTCGCCTGAAACAGGGCATTTGTAGTGAGGCTTCAGCTGATGTCCATTATGTAGAAATAATAAGCGCATGACGGAAGACAGCGTGAAACAATCCGTGAGTTTAAATGGGCAAAGCCGTTTAATCACAAATGACGATCATTTTTGTGGAAAATCCAGGCATACACGTTAATTCTTTTTCTAAACCATTCAGCATCCGTATCTGTTAGACTAAATCCTGTTCACAAAACAGTTTTGTCCGTTTTGACTTAATGTGCCAGCACTTCTCATCAGCCGTTTATAAAGAAAGGTTTGTTTGTGATAATTTGATTTTCTGTGGTGTGAGATCAACGGAATAGCCGAAAATATGTTCATATCATGAACGTGGGGATCGAGCTAAAGCACGCGATGCTGATGTGTTTCAGTCTGTGAGAGAAGGGGAAATCGCGTGATTATTTCTACTATTGACGGCAGGCAGTTCGGAACAGCCATTTTCCGTTGCAGATCTGAATAAAGCAGACAAATAAAATGACTTGACAAGATTTATGTTCGAACAGATTACACTGCATCTCTACAGGTGTTCACTGCAAAAGAGTCAAAATATACAAAGTTCCAAACCACAAAATAATTACACATGGTCAACGCTGGAAACAAGTTCGGTTGCTATCAAGGCAGTATCATCGTCAAAAACAGTTCTTTTTGTATACGCAAAATGGAGTTACGGTGTCTAGTTGCAAGGGTATCGGCAGATTGTAGCAAACGCTTGTTTTGACTGAGGAACAGAACGCGGAATTACTTTGATGAGTCAATTACAGGCAGTTTATCAGAACCACCGTGTTAAACGTAAAATGATTGAAGTCATCGATGACAACTTTGAAAATTAACTAGTTTGTCATTTACAGCAGATCGGTCACGAAATGCAAACCATTTTGATGTAACACATGAATTAATGTTCATAAACAAATGATTTTGCATTAAACGTTCACTCTTTATGTCGAAGAAAAAGCAACCTTGTTTCAAAAGTTTTTCGAATAATACTTATCGTTTTGTAAAAAGCTTGCGTGTAAACTGTAAATAGAAATTGAGTTAGCTCGGTTATTTCAAACGCATTAACGTCAACCGTCAACGTTTTTCACTTGCCCCAATATCAATTGCCTTTTTGCGTGACTGACTGAAAAGGAGAATATGTTTGAATTCTATGCCGAGTTTCTCTCCAGTTACTCCAAACTATGTAGTAAACAACAGTAGTTTATGAATTGTTTTTGAAGATGTGACCTGAATTGTACTTTTACTGCAGGTTTACCGCTGATAACAGATCACTGAAATATAAGCTGCCTGTAAACAGTTAACGAACTATCGTGAAGGTGAATGATCCGAACATTGCATTTATGAGAGTCACGTGGTGTCACGCATGTGATAAGGAAAATAGTCGGAACTATAACCTAATTGGAAGAAACTTCTGACACTGTTGTAGGTTGTGTAGATCAAACTTCAGTAGTAATCTTACGGTTTCTGGAGCTTTACAACCGATAATAAGTTTCCTTACAACTATAACCGAAAGGGGCATTAGATTACCCTAGCACATCAGTTGTACTACTTGACAATCAAACACGAACGGAAGTTTTGTTGAGTTAGAAACTTCTGGCATCAAGGTGAAGTGATAGCCCTAATTCACTCTAGTACTGAACCGCTTTATTGAGTGAGCATCGGAATAGCCCAAATCAACTGTCAAAACGTGACAGCTGTACATTATATTAGTTAATAATCGGCCTGACTTGTAGGCAGTCTGGACTGTCATACTGTATGGTGAAAATGATAGATACTTGGAAATGTTCTACTCGGTGTTCAGCCCAAAGTCAAAATGTAACGTTCAACCTCATAGTGATGATGTATATTGCTGGACAGTTTGTTCAAATGGTAATTTTTCTTAACTCAACGTTCACTGAAAATAAGTGATGAGGAAAAATTTCATGAAAACAAGCAATTTCACTGGTGATAGAAACGACTGTTTCTGCGAACATCTGGCGACAAAATTGCAACACGTGCATCTGCAGGGTCAGCAATTTTAATACCATTACTGATGAACGGTCAGGGATTTGATTGCAGTTAAGTTGAACATCGTTCACATTCGGTAGCAAATTTCGCAAGCAGCAAGATTTTCCGGGCAGCCTCTTTCCAAAATGCACCAGACCGAAATTTTGCTGTTGTTAATGAATGTTGTTATTATATACATTTGCCACTGCCAAGATTAGAACTGTGGCCGTGCTTCTATCAGACGGCCGCTTCGGTCACTGAGCCACTGACCTCAGACTAGACACGACCGAACAGTCGTATCGGAACTCTCAAATACTTTCACTTGTAACTAATGCCCAAATGGCTCAATCGTCTCGGTAATAGGCACATTAATTGCCCTTTGAACCTTAATCAATAAGCGTGCGATTAAGACTTCCTGGAAAGGTCGATGTCTCTGATCTCACTAAACCCGTTATGAATTATCGCCAATTTCGGGTGTGTAATGGAAAAAAGTGAGTAGTTTAAGTTGAATATCACCACCGTTTGATCGCATGTTTCCTTTTCAGACAAACTATTCAACAGTTTTAGTTGGAGCCCAGACCAAGGCAAGAATTTACACTGATAATGAGTTCTAACACGGTCTGAGCGGTGTATCTAAATCTAAAATCTACGACTCAACTTGGGTGACGATCAAGTTAAAACTGATTGTAAGTGTTTCATCAGACTCGATAATCTTGAGGAAACCCAACTGGAAACTCCGAGGCCTCCTAGGGAATTTGAGCTGGTTAAGCAAACAAAAGTCCTAAAACGACAGGGTTGATCGACAATTTTTTGTTGCTAACGTTAAGCAGTTTTCTTGCTCAAATTTTCCGGTATGATACCCGCTTATTTATCTGTTCTAATGTGAGTTTGGCTTTACTTTAAAATGTAGTGGACTACGATTTGAAAGTGCACTGACTGTGCAATGGACCAACAACTAAAGGGGAGTAAACTTAAACTGGGAGCAGCTGCGTTTGTCACGATATGTTGCTACTTAATGGGGACTTGCATCCGTGATTCAGTGTAGAATTGAACTTTGTAGAAGTAAATGATATTTTTGTTTACTCAAATCTTTTGCTGTTGGTTTGCGCGTATACAAACAGGTTTATGTAATACTGGATACAAATTAGTTCTATTATCTACCGATTTGCTTCGTCTGCAGTGGCTCCGCAGTGAAATCCCCTAAAATTACACCAGTGGTCATACGTTCATGCTCAGTTTGACTAAATCACTCATGTATCGTTTTGTTTGTTTGATAGGGCGAAACTAGCGTATGCTATATTGGGCTACCTAATTTTAACATTACGTTAATTAGGCTGAGAAGATTACCAGTGAAAACAGGGTGAATAAGCTACTTTGATTATATTGCATTTAGGCGATGGCGGTTCCGACAGTTAAGCTTGAGTTCAACGATAAGACCTTCAAAATTTGACATGTTCTGATCTTTTACTACTGTTTGGTTGAA
Source organism: Paragonimus heterotremus (assembly GCA_013368495.1). Taxonomy (NCBI): domain Eukaryota; kingdom Metazoa; phylum Platyhelminthes; class Trematoda; order Plagiorchiida; family Troglotrematidae; genus Paragonimus; species Paragonimus heterotremus. The sequence continues at coordinate 247,409 of LUCH01000070.1, forward strand.
GATATTGGTAAGTGCCAATGTTGGATACAATCTCCGAGCACTTGTCTTATTTCAGATTCACGCACATTCCGTTGGAATGCGATGTTGTATGTTGTGATGACCACGGGGTATGAACTACATTCATTTCAATTCGTGAACTGGTTACCAGCAAGTAAATATGTTCAACATGAAGCAGATTACTATGAGCACAAGTACTGGTTATGTAGATAAGGTAGCACATTGGTAACCCAAGTGATTTTTTTCAAACCCTCAACTAAGACCACCAGACTAGGATGGTTCACATATCGTAATTCTCGGTTCAGTGTTTATGAGTTTGTTGAACAGTTGAAGGAATAAGTGAAATTTTAAAGTTAACGGGTTTACACTGAGTTGTTGGTAAGGTGGTCGCCAAATCGGACATGTCGATCAAGCGGAAAATCCGATTACGCATGAGAGTTTAACGCAATACTTGCCCACCTACCTTGTATATACAACACAGTTTCACGTGCAGATACACAAGTCAGCAACAACTATATGTGTAAATCAGTTGCTGGTCGTAAACTGTGTGTTCCTGTGGTAGAGAATACCGGAACTTAAAACTAATAGTTTCCTGCGTGAACCTTATTCACGCCTTCCGTGTGTGGTGTGTCCAAACAAGAAATAAACAGATCATGGAGGTGAACAGGATTACAAATTTTAATCATCTGTGACCATTGCATTTTGCAAAACAACACGCCTGAGGAGTTTCTAGTTAAACACCACACATCCACTTGAGTGCAGCGTTCGCATTTGAATAATCCTTTTGGTTGACCCAATTTAAAAGGAAGCACTAGACTTGAGTTTCGCTCTCATTAGAGCTTACCAGAAGTGGATATCCTTGCTCCGGGTGGTAGACCGTAACTACTCAGGACTATAGGGTACTTATGTATGATACACGGCAAGTACATCCGCTGTATTCAGGAAACGTAGTAGTAATACAGTTAGCGTCATTGTAACGTCTTATATTTCAAAAATGCTTTCAGGTGAACATCAAACATATACTCATAGCGCTTGTATTCAGATTGATGTAAAATCTGCCAAATGTGACAGATACTGAACGTAACTTTGGCCAGTTCGCCGAGTATTCATCAGTAAAATATCACATCGTTGTTGACCGATGCAGTATTGTACTTTTAACTCATTTGAACAATAATGGTAACTGATAATGCCACCAACTGCACTGTTTATTTATTGATTGGGCGATACAACACACGAAAAGCCTTCTCCACTTGAATTACGTGTCCCGTTTCTTCCAAATGCCGTGTGATAGAAGATTGAGGGGTGCCGGCTTTGGTGTTCACTAGCCATTTGGGAATGTGCTCCGAGACACGTGTCCCAAGCGCTCTCACCGTTCAACCAATGTACTTGACTCCTATTTAGAAAGACAAGCAGCAACAGCTATTCACTCTACAACGTTGTATAGGCGATATGTCGACGACATATTCTGTGTGTGTGACTCACGAGAACACGCTAACCAACTCTGCATAAAACTGAATGGTCTACACCCGACCATTTCGTTCACCACAGATGTCCAGGAGAACAACAAACTTTCTATCTTAGATGTGGAAATGTCTGTGAACGCTGATGGATCCATCACGAGAAGAGTGTACAGGAAGCTTACTTAGTCTTGTTCGAACCCTCTTCAGTAGGGTTCGCAGATTTTGCTCACCCGAGACGATCGAGGAGGAATCAGCTTTTATCCACGAAACACTGGTGCACAATGGATACCCCGCACGATTTATCTCGAAATACGCTAGATATAGGTTGAAATGGTCAATATCAGAAACAGTGTCCCGCAAAGTCGTGTATATAACATACCATACAAGAGTGAAGGTGTAACCACCCCATCCAACGTAGACTGAAGTATGTCCTCAGAGCTGCGTACAACGCGGCAGAATTAAGACTGATCAACCAGATGACACGGCTGCCCTGCACACCGAGGAAGGACCCAAGCAACTCACTCGCCACATCCAACAATATGTATGAAGTCACTTGTACTTGTGGAGTCAAGTACATTGGCCGAACGGTGAAAGCGCTTGGGACACGTATCTCGGAGCACTTTACCAAGTGGCTAATGATCAACAAAGCCGGCGCCGCTCAGTCTTCAATCACACGGCATTTGGAAGAAACGGGACACGTAATTCAAGTGCACTGTTTATACCTACAGACTCGTGCACAAATCTGTGGAGGTTAAACGACTAAGCAAAATGTGCGTCCATTCACTGAGGCAGCTAAGTGACACAACACATCACGAAGGGCAGTTGACTGTGTTACGCATAATCACCGAGTTTTAAAGTTAGATATATGGGTTCTACTTTTCTCAAACCATTCATCAGCTGACAGATACCTGCTTTATACACTGGCTGGAAGAACACGAAGATAATGAAAATGGCGTGGAAATAAGCAAATTTAGAGTAGTTTAAGGTTATTCATTTGGGTGGAAATTTTATTATGATTATACTCTCATTAACCTCTTGCCAATGTATTTCGACCTGCCGGATTATAGCCAACAGTTACAAATAAGATCTATGGGAAAAACTTAATCCTGGCAGTCATGTAAGTCGACCGATCATTTTTACAAAACAGATATGGATACAATTCACTAATTACTATCCAGCGTTCACCCTTTCAAAAACAAAATAACATTGATGCTTTTGAAACAATTGTCAAAATTCTATACTGTCGGTGATATAGAATAAACACAATCAAATGACATGAAGATTAACACAAGATGAAATTTGACTGTGGAATTGTCTATCTTTACTTCCTCAATACAAAGCTTTGGTGTGAATAAATAAATGTTTCTTTCTATTAGTTCAAGGTGTATGAAATGAGAAAGCTCAGTATACATTCGTTAATATATGTAGTTTAAATGTGTTTATGAAGCTAAGCAATATGTTGGTTATGTATTCAATAAACGACTGGAAACCATTTTTTATTTCATGACAGTTTCTCATAATTACCACTTGAAAATATTTTAGAAATATACACCGATTAGAAGAATGTGTGAAACTACGAAGCTGACGTTAACGATAGATTGGTACCGTCAGGAATAACGAGATGAAAATGATTGATTATATTTGGCAGTATATAGGAATGGGTCGTGGTCTGGAATACTTGAAAAAAGAACGATAACCTGCTTTGGTTCACATCGTTTGGTAGAGTGAAAACGTTTTTGGTGTAATTTATGATGATAGATCCAATAAGATATGAAGACCACCTAGGGTCGGAGAGATTAGACAGAGGGAAAATGCCAATTGACTGATTTTGTAGACTATGTACAACCTTATTTTGTAGAAAATCATCGAAAGGCTGTAATCAGAAAACGGCTGTATTACCATTGGTGTTAGCCTACGCTATTAAAGTTTATAAACTAACTGCATGCTATAGTATGAGACCTCAGGGACTAGTTTGTTTTATCGATTTGGTAACCTGAAATTATCGATTTTGCAATCAACTTCAGACCGAAACCCTGCGGTTTCAACTGTTTGAGATAAAACAAGAGACCATCTGAGAAAACTTTAACGATTCACCGAATTCACTTGATTCTGTGTACTCTCACTGTTATGGGAAACTGACTAATTCGACAACATACAGTTGTTTCAAAAAATGGTGATCATTCAACGAGTGGCAATGTGTTCGTGTATTTTTTGAACGTCGTTCAAATCAGTTTGCCAAGTACAGTATTCAATTATTTTGTGCTGCCACAGTCCCGTGAAATATGTTCATGCCTGAATTTTAACGCGCTGTCAAGTGTAGTTCGCTTTGACGTTTTGGTGGTAGCATTGAAAGTCGACTGATCTACACTCCTATTTTTTCTTCTATTCTATAGACTTCAACGCGCAATATGTAAGGAGTTTTTGTATACCCGATGCTCCTATTAACTCAGTAAAGAAATCAAGTAGGATTCATCGTCATTGCTACGTCTAATATTAGCTGTTTCAAAATTATTGCGGCCTAATTAAACTGATCAGACTCACCACGGCGTGAAAGATTGTGTACATACGACTAATAAACCATCCTGAAGCAGAGTGACTGGGTAGGTGTGCGAATATAGAATCACCGGTTTTATTAAGATGATGAGTATAATTTTCAGCGAAATATCACAAAGATTATTGTTTCTACCCAAGCAGTATGAGTTTGCTATTCTATGGGCTCACAAGTGAAAGAAGGTTGAAATATAATTGTTATACATAAAGGTATGCTCTTCCAGTAATTTCCACCGTTCCACTACTTCACTTACATGTTTGTTCACTCAGGTTAATCTTTACGATTAAGGTCGTGCACTGGCATATCCCTTTTGTAATAGAGTGTACAGGTGAGCAATAATCATGAAGATTCGCGATAACGTAAACATGATTGTGTAGTCTGGATTCGTCCACCGAGAAGCGAAAAGACCGTGCGGTGATGGAAATCATTAGATCTGCGATTGAGTAACACATCTGAGATAGATAACTAACATATAAGTTTGGCAAATCTTGAAAATAACATCATAAAGCAACAAACAAATATTCTGCATTTCAAAAAGATAGTTTGTTATAATAACTGTCGGGTTGTTTCCAGAAAACTAATTGTGCCAAAATTTTCCGTCTTCAGGTTATCATTTGGATATCGAAGCAATAACTTGATCAACTGCATACTTTGATCTGTTCACCACAAGCTGCAGAATCATTCTCGTCGCAATAAATGTACCAGATTGTTTTCTACGTTTCTGTTCACGATGCTTCGAACGCTGCTCTGACAAAGCAGCACCATTCCCTACTGTTATCGATGTGCGCTCCATTGTGCTCAACTAGGCCAGTTAAATAAACAAACCGAACTGGCCCCGAAGCTTTTCGTTAATATTTCCTAAAAACTGAACTAGTTAGTAAACTAAAAAAAATGAAATGATTGATGATACTTTCAGCCATAACTTGTGGAAAACTCAAACTTTTATCCGGGGCAGATAAAGAAAATGTTTCATGAGATTTAACTATGTTGTACATTTAGTTTAACGATTTCGGCTGTCATTCTTTGCGTTAATAAATTACGGGGAACCTTATATGACAGTTCTATATATTTCGCCACTTTGTACGTTTTCTATTCTGCCATCTTCAACTTGCGGGAATATCTTGAAGTTTTATCTCAACAATTAATACTTTTTTTCAAAATTCACATTTTCATCATACGCGACGTTGAGCTAATCCCAGAAATATCGCTTGACAGGGCAGCCCAAATACCTGAGGGTTCGTTTAGCACAGTCTATCTTCTGAATTCTAAAGGTGGCATCAGCTTTCCAAAAAAATGTTACGAATCTTCACCCAACATTTATCCGTTCGCAACTGTTCATAATTTGATGTCTCCTATTTTACGGATCCTTTAGGCCAAATCTTAACAATCAATGTCAGCCAATCAAGACTGCGCCCATCCATTTATCTTTGACTAGAAAAGCCAGCTGAACTTCAGTATAGGTTATTGCAAATGGTATTTTACTAGTATATCATGTGTGAGATTGATAGATATGTCGAGTAATTGCCAATGCAACGGAGAGTCAAGGTTTTACTTGTCACCAGTTTTGTAATCGCGCAGACAATAAGTTTAGTGAATACTGCAGGAAGATGTTAATTCCAGTGTGATCCAGAATAATCTATCTGAAGTAAACAAACGGCTGATGAGAATTATACAAAGTAACCGTTTCATTGTACAGGTTGGCTGTTTGTAATGTGGGTAGAATTTATTTTCTACCGCGCTAATTATTGTAGACGCAAAGTACCGAACTGAATTAGCAAGAAAAAGCTATCGAAGTTGTGGAATGGATACCCGAATTTATTACATTAAATCACCAGTTGACCTTAGATATAGATTATCTGTTTTTGTCACATGACGCTTGCTATCTGGACCGCCTACTACAAAGCCTGCCTATATTTTTAAGGAGCAGTAGACTTTAGGCAAAATTGCAACTTTGGTGGTGAAGTAAAACCAGGCAGCGAAAAGTGTGGTACAGTTTGAAAAACGCCATGTCGTGGATACCTGTGAGGTCTAAAGATTCTTTGAAATACAAGGAATTTGAAACTGTGTGCTCTTCAGAACCGAGTGTTGTCTACAAACACACTGCTGCCGTACAAATCCTTTTTGTTTCTAGACAACACTGAAAATATGAGAGTATTTAGAACATAAACCCGATAGATGTGATGCACCGGCTAGTATGGCAAACCTAAGCAATCGTTAATAACTGTTGACCATTAATTAAATGCGAACAGCAAAGATCTGATGAGATTCTAAATTCAACTCTCTCAACGAAGAGTATTTTATGAAAAAATATATATTTCAATTACTTTACTACCACTGATACATTTTCGGGATATAAGAACTCTAGACAACAGAAATGTAGTGACAACACATTTTGATGTAATTCTGGGTATGGCGTTTCTTTGCTCATCAATGTGTGTTGCAAGTAATCCGAATCTCTGCATTTTTATCCATAATCCGGGTTTTTATTGTTTTACATAAATCAATCGTTATTTCACGAATGTGCCTTGGTTCAATATATGGCTGTCGTTAGTCGAAAGAGATTAGATTAGTTGAATCTAGTTTTGAGCATCACACGGTTAGTCAATCAACCTGACCGAAAAGCTGTTCATACCCAAAGTTGGAATTGTGCCATTTACCGTCAACAAATTTTTAAGCGACGGTGAGTGAGCTTATACGTATGACAGTACAGTTTGTACAAGGGAATAGGAACCTTTGTCTGCAAGCGGGTGTTTTGTTAGTAGGTTCTAACACTGTTCTGGATAGACTTGATAAAATATCTGTGTGAGTACAAGATCTGCATACAAATAAGGGTGGTGTTCAGTTAATCTAATTAGTCCGTCCCAGTAAGTAGGCTTGTTTCAGTAGTTACCAGATGCAAAATTGTATCCCAAGTGCAAGACATGCCGTTAAATTTAGTGAGGTTGTTCCTGATTCTTCCAAAACGCAGTATAATGTAACCAGATATTTTGAACGTTGGCAGATCACTGATATCCTTTACCTGATCCACAACTCAGTTTGAATATAAATTGTATCTCTTTACTTTTTGTACAAAGGTGCATTAGCACAAACTCAAAACACTTCCGGGGTCCCAATAAAATCTCTACTTGTATTAGGCTTATAAAGCGATCAAATCGCTAGAATTATCTGGGTCATGTCCTCACGTACAGACAACTTTTTTTCAACTATATCCGGTACATATAACACACATCTAAATAAGCTCATTGTCTGCTAAAAGTAAGTGAACTGTCAGAAACATTTCGTTTGCTGATGTTGACCACTGCAACAAAAAATACTGTAGCTAATTTGCAACAGAAATAAATGAAGAAGTTAACCGACTATGTGAGATTCAGCCATTATCGTTCTGGGCATAGTAGCGTGATGAGATCCTATCACTAACATGTGGGCCTAAACAACAGACGGCGAATAAAAATGTTTTGCTGTCAGAACGACGAGATTGGTGAAACTTACAACGTTCTCCAGGCTCAGTTAAACATTGTGGAGTTGAGATTTCTTAAATTTCACCAGAGCTGTCTTTCTTAGCCTTTTTCGCCCTAAGAATTCATGAGAAAAAACAATTTTACATTCTTAGGCAGACGTACAGTTTCTTTGGTCCCGAATAGACATAATAACATTCAAGTTGCATGTGTCTCAGACTTTACTTTTACGTACTTGCAGTCATATCTTCTCTCTGAGAAGAGATTTTAAATTTTTGACGATGTGACTCTTGCCCCTCCTCACATAGGCGGCGACAGAAATTCTGGAATCCAGATTCTAACGCACGGCGTGAAATATCCGCGAGTCTGTCAAACCCATGTTATCTATGGATATCGGCGTGCAGCATTCTGCATAGGCAAAAACGAACGCCAGTTGCGAACCGGGGTTATGGAACATATGCCGAAATAGGTCAAATACCAGGTCACGCAAATGCATTACGTCACAGCTGGGCAGAGAAATAAAGAACCAACATCGTCCATCAAACGTCATGTTCTAATGCGAGCCTACAACGATATTCCGCACTCTCCACTCAACAAAGCACAGACGAACACAGACGAACGCTGCTGAACCAGGTGTCTTTCGAATATTCAGACCCGTGTTGTAGGTTGTGAAAGAACTTTCTGTAAAGTCGTCGCCATCATAGTAGCTAAAATGAGTGCAAACTCGAACATTTAGCTTTTTCCGGTATCTTGTTCATGCTGTCTTACTGATAAACAAATGGTTTATAGCATGCACTCGTAAAGATGCAGCAAAATCTGTCTAGACAAATATCGTGTCCTTTCTTAAGAAAACTGTTGCATGTGGCGTCGTTCCCCATTCCTTGGTTTGTTATCCTGCTGCACTTTCCAGGTTAGTTTTTTCTTGTTTTTGAATGTATAATTCGCAGTCTAATGTTTCCAAAATGAACTGGTACGTCTTCATCTCTTCTAGTTTATTTGTTTTCCTGTAGACGTTTCACAGCTGATGACAAACGTATAGCAGTCCAACTTCTGAGTGCTGACAACAACAAGATTCTGTATATATACATGTATTCGTCCTCAAGAATTGGTAAATAGTTGAATCTAACACTTCCATTAATATAGAAGCTCAATTTATTGCTTAATTCTTTTTACATTTAATCGGAAGCTAAGATCAAATAGGATTGTTAATGAAGTATGTGTACATTTGAGTAAGGGATTATACAGGGACATGAGTGAGACCTACAAAAATAAATTATTTCAACTTATCAAACACGTGAGTAAATAAGTAGGCGAACAGATAACCATATGATCAAAAAGCATGTAAGCAATTATATGAGTAATTAAGTGGGTAATTAAGCAATTGATTTAGTAGGGAAATGAATGAAAAAGTATCCGAGGCAATACTCAGGCAGGTAAATGTGTGTGTAGTTGTATGTACGCAAACATATATATATACATGTATTTGAAGTATTTAAACGAAACACATTTTTAGGAGTGAATGCTCTTTCGTGTTAATAAGTAGACACGTAAATAATTAGGTGGTTAGGAAAGCGTGCAGACATATAAATCGAGCGGATAAACAAGTCAGTCAATCGGCTAATAAGTAAGTAGACCCATAATAGACAATAACGCAAGTTAATTTTGTGTTCACAGTAACAAGCTTATAAGTAGACAAGTTAATGTGCAGTCAGTGAAAATAGTGAGAAAGTTAGTGATTCCATGTTAGGAAATTTATGCAAACAAGTCTACAAAAAAACTCGTTTAGACACTTCACTTTGTAATTTAAAAAACTGATAAATGGTTAAATAACTAAATGGTTGAAGAACATTGTAAATAAATAAAAACGTAGGCAGGCGAGTTAGTTGTGTGTAACTCTGTGTGCAAACAACCAGCGAGCCAACAGCAGATGCAAATGCGTTAGCAAGTAAGTAAGAAAACATGTAGTTAATACTTTGATAGTGAATTCCTTCCATAAGTTTGAAAGAAAGTATAAATCGTAAGATACGTAGACAAATAGATAAGTACTTGCTAGAAAAAATACGAAATTAAGGTGATATTCAAAAGGTACGTTTGAAAACTTTATCATTTAAACACTGAACTATTAAATTGAGTTGCCAGTTGAAAGAATGGAATGTTTAATAAATTAAATCATTTAACTGGCCCGGTAAGAACAGTAATAAACAAGCGTTTAAATAGGTAAGCATGACAATAGGTAAGTAACCAACATGATGCTTAGTTTATTATGAACGTATGCTTGCAAATAAGTAGGTAAACGTTAAACAACTCAGTAAAAGGGCCGATGTATCAGGAAATTAGTAACCAAAGCTGGGTAATGAAACGACTGCAAAATGAGAAATCAGTCAAAAAAGAATTACTTAATGAAGAGGATAGACTGCTTAGAGGTTACTTGAATGAAAAATACAGCAGTAAATAAGGAATTAACCGGGTACAGAAAGAAGAAACTTGGGCGATGAAAAACAGATGTGTGTTGAAGTAACTACACGGAAGAGAGGGCAGTTTGGCAAGTGGTTAATTAACAGCATGACTGACTAGATAAGTAAAAAGCATACTACAAAAATCTACAATTCATTTACTAACTGAAAAGGTAGGTAATATGCTACGCAATTGATTGGTAATTACATTAAAAAGTTAGCACAAATCTACGTACGTGAGCAAGTGTGTAAGTGATAAAATGTGGGAGTGCACAAATGCGCAAGTTACCAATCAGTTTAGCAACTAAGAAGCAGAACGATAGAAAAATAGGTCGGCGAAGTAGTTAACCTACCAAACTGACTGCAAAGTAGGACTGAAATAAATCAAGAAAGTATGTTAGCAACAAAGACAGTTAGTCGGTGAAGAGGTAACCTAGTGAATAACTTACCACTTAGGCAATCGTTTACCTCACCATGCGGAAAACTAACAATTTGGTAGGAGAGGAAAAACGGAGGAGGGCGATGCAAAAATGAACTTCAACATTCAAATAGCAAATGAGTCGACCATCACAAAAAGGTTGTATGAGAGTAATTAGGTAAGTGAGCAAAATATTCATGTTATATATGTGTACATTATTAGAAAGTGTAATGTATTGAATGAGAAGTAGATTGACAGATGTGTAAAACGTACGTTAGCAAACTAGTAAAAGATTTGTAAGCAGTTGTGTATTTGCCCCAAATATTAAGTACATGAAAGAGTACGTAAATAGATTTTGAGGTACGTCTTGAGTAATTTTGTGAGTAACTGTGGGAGTAAGTACTTTGAAATTTAAGAACGTAAACCGGTTAAAAATAACCAAGCACATGAGAACATAAACGATCATTTGAGGGAATAGGCGAACTTGTAGATAAGAAAACCAGTTTGGGCATAATACGGCGAATATTTGATTAAGAGAGCGTTGATTGTGTATGTGTACAAGTAATGTTCTGGTGAGTGAAAAAAATTGTATGAAAAAAGTTAGCATTTTTAAAGAAAATAATTAATGACTGTGCCGAGACAAGGAACTAAGCTAATAAATAGTTATTGATACAGTTAATTTTATGGGTGAGTCAGTCACCACGTATACAGGTAAATAAATGAGTGTCTACTTCATCAAGGTAACAAGTATGTGGTCAAGTAACAAGTTAACACGAAATGAATGAGTTGAGAAATGAATGTGTTTGTGGGCAACTAATTAAGAAAGCATACGTCAGTTAATGTTCACTTAACCGAGTAAGTACATATATAATTGATTAGTAAATAATTAAGTTTATCTCAGAATAACCTGTCATATCAAATAATCAGTAACTAAATATCACCTAAACAAGGGGGAGGTAGAGTGTTAAATAAACATGTAGTCAACACCCAAATAAAGGAGGAGTGAAGTGAGTGGTTAAGTATATCGATAATCAGCCAACAAAATACTTAATTTGTTAAAAAATATTGTTTGGAATGCAGTTTATCAGGTATGTGGATTTCCAGGTAAGTGATTTGGCAAATGGAAGATATAAGGAAACTGGTAAGCAAGTGTTGAATTAAGAATATACGTAAGTAATTGCAAGTAAGTTTGTAGATCAGCGATTAAAATAAAATATGCGAATGAGCAAATGTAAGATACTAAAACAGAAGCCGGCAAGTAATTGGATAAGTACGTTTATGAGTAAATAAACAATTGATTGAGTAGATCGGTAAATAACTGGGCAATACGTAGATGAGCAAATCAGTAGGTATATAGGTGAATACGTGAGCTACTAAGTAACTTAGTGGCCAATTAAATAACGTGAGTGGAAAGTGTGTGAATGAAAATAAGTACGCGGACAAGTTTGAAATTAGATATGGACGTAAATGAAAAGTGAATCAACCATCAACTGAATCCGCGCGTAAGTGAGCTTGTGCGTTTCTATAAAAATGAACCTTGATAACAGTGCATATTGTTGCCGCTGCCGGAACTAGAACTCCGACCACGCTGTTCAGCAGGCAATCGTTTACGCCGATGATCTCATATTAGAAGTGAAAAGGTGTTTTGGTGAACAGGCTGTTTTCGGTTATTCATCACCGGGCCAACTACATAACATTTTATATCATCAGTGTTATCAAGCGATCAAAATCAAAAGCATTTACTCACATGCCAGAGTGGTTGTGTGTTCACATATGATAATTCGGTCGTGCCTAATGTGAGGTGAATGGCGCAGTGATGTACACGGTTGTCTGCTCATGAACAACGTGGCCGTGGTTCTAGTCCCGGCGGCAGTGGCCAGGATATGCACTACTGACGTGCTCTAATGAGAGCGAAACTCGAGTCTAGTGCTTCTGCTGTTCGAAAGGGGCCGACTGGACTGTCTATGGGAATGCGACAGCTGCTTGGATCAATTGTGGGTGATGTTCAACTTGAAAACAATAATTAGTAAATTGGTTGAGGACGTATCCATGTAAATGTGAGTCCGTTGTTGAGTAACTAAACAAGTAAATAGGTTACTGAGTAAATGGTGGTGGATAGGTCTGAACAGATATAGCTAAGTGGCGAATTAGATGGCCACTTTAGGAACAGCATATTCAACGATGGAAGTAAGTAGATTAGTGCATATGTTACTAAGTGGTTGAATAGTGTATTATACTACTGAATGAATAGAAGGCTGTTTGTATGTTCGGCAATGTTTGGAAGTTAGTAGGCGGTTGCGCAATGCATGTGCAACCAGGTAATTTTATAGTTAACTGTATAAACACATATATATATGTAGATATGCAAGCAATTAATCACGCATGTTAGCAAATATATGCCTACGTAAGCATTTGCACGCTCAAGCAGTTGAGTGCCTGTCCATCTGAATTTGATTGTATGGTTGTGAGCGTAGGCCAGAGCTGTTTGTATTTAATTCAATATGTTTACTCATAGGTACTTTTATACACAGGTAGAAACAGTGTATTGAACAATAATCAAATCATCAACAACTGTACTTGCTTCTGCCTAGTCGATTTTTTTCATAAATAATTGACTTGTAATTATGATTTGTAGTGATGCCGACGTAAGTTTCTCCACCTCAGTTTCCAGTGTATGTTGCATTTTCGTAAGAACGGACTTGAGGTCACTGCATTGCATTTTGTTCATTTTAAAAAGTTGGCAATGCGTGCCAACATCCTCATTTATTAGAAATGAAAAGGTGTTTTGGCGAACTGCCTGTTTCCGGTTATTTATCAGCGGGCCAATTACATAACATTTTATATCATCATGGTTGTCAAGCCTGCGAAATCAAAGACAATTAGTTACATAATTACATCACGCGGTTGTAAATTGGAGGGCAATTAAGTGACAAAATTGACCTCCGGGAATGTCGAGTTAGTAACTGGAGGCCATGGCAACATTTCCTCTGAGCACACAACTGTGGATTGCGCAACCGAATTCCAATCGCTTCTGCGGTGGCCAGAATAAGAAATCTGACTTCTGTGGATTGACCACTTAGTAAGCGGTAAATGGTCTGGAAAGCTACTTTTGGTGAGACTTGGTGCTCTGAGTCAACAAGGTGCGTCAGAATTGCACTCGAACTCGACTTCACCTTGCCCTTAGTCAGCCATGTGGGAGTGGTGCTCACATGTGTGCGCCCGACGTAACCTGCTCTACAGGAGCACGCGAAAGAGTAAACATAAACAGTGGTTACTCATTTATGCAGCGTATATTCGAGTTGTACGTGAACTAACGGATCGGGTCTGAACGAGATTCACATTTGTGCCGCACAGCAGGTCTTTTAGATTGCTTTACTTATTCTGCAAGTCACCAGTTCGGCCAACGTCTTTGATGTAATTATGTGACTAATTGCCTTGGATTTTGCTCGCTTGACAACTATGATGATATAAAATGTTATGTAATTGGCCTGATCATGAATAACTGAAAGGAGACTGTTCGCCAAAACACCTTTTAATTTCTAATGAACTCATGGTGCCCTACGAATATTCGAAACACTCCTCATTTATATTTGCATCAAAATATATTGTTACTGGTCCTTTACTTCTTTGGTGAACCATTAACATGTACTTTGCTATCTGTCTTCACACACGTTTAAAAACATGCTACTTTGTTATGCACTTCACTCTAATCCAGCCAATTATTGCGAGGAAGTTTCAGGTAGCTTAACAAAACAACGCCTCCGGTATGTTGACTGACAGGTTTAATTGGGCGGGGAAATTCGCAGCAACCAAACAGTGTAACGTAGTTAAGGAAATGACCTTAATTCATGTCGAGTGTAAAGTAGGACACAATTCTGCATCTATTTTGCGGGTGTCCGGTAATTTGTTTGTAGAACGGAACAGTGTAAGTGTAGTGTTTTAACGAGAACCGAATTTATCGGATGTCAGTTAACAAGTTACGACTGCTCCTATGCTTCATACCGATCACGCTCGAAACCGATTTCGTACTTATTTAAACGGAACAAGTAGAGACAGCCTTAATGGATAGAATTAGAGTTGCAAAACAGAGCTATTGTATGCGAAGGCCACAGTCATGTGCGAATCGTCTGGGATAGGGAATCTCGTTACTGATAGTCAAGTTAAAACGAGTCTAACAATGTCGCGTAAATCACTTAAGTTTGCAGCAGAATAATGACTTTAACAGATCTCACATTTCATATTACAGTAGTTGTTGGGTACTCATTACTCTTGTGATTTTGACGAAGTATCAGTTATCCTTGTTTCGAAAGTAATCAGTTTGGGAACGCTTCTCATAATACCTGACATTTGCTTAGACAAACGGAAAACCAACGACCGGTTTCATATTTTATTTTAGCAAAAAAGATTTTATCTGTTAAAAAAATCCAAGAGGCGTTTGTGACTGTCTGTTCATTCCCCATTTTGTTACATAGTCAACTGTCGCAGTTTACGGCCTTATTGTGATCTATGAGGACAATTTGGTGATTGCTTCAAACAATAGTTTCTAACCGGCTATTCCACTCATTTCCCCAGTGGATACACATGCTTGTCTCAACCTGACATAGTAAGTGGACTTCTCAAGTTTTCTAGTCACTCACGTTGATTGACTGCCGGGTTTAGTCACGTGAAACTCTGCCTTATAACTCGGCCAAACTGCTAAAGTTTCCGTTTTTTGTGTGTGAAGTCTTATGATTGCATGGGAACAAACAAAGTGAATGTTTCTCATATGTCATTGAAAATCATGTTGACATGATAGCTTTGAAAGAGTTAAGTTGAACTAGAGAGACTGCGTCAGTATGTATGGGCATATGTAACAAACATTTGAAATATACTTATCTGAACTCCCAAGACAAGCATACATAAAATGGAAAACGGGACTGCTTTTTGTTAGCGTTTTTCATAATGTGTAACAGTCGTTTTTCTGCAGATGAAACAGCGATTAGTCAAAAATTTGTTGGCTGATAAATAGGACAAATCAATGCGTATGTGTGGAATTTTGTGACCTACTGGTTATTCTGAAAACCTGATTAAAATTCTGCCATCGCTTGAACAAATTACGCGTTAACTATGAAACAACCAACCCTATCCCGTCTTTTGTTGTAAGTCGAATTTTGAAACTCATTTCACAAATTAAACCTATTGTCAAGTGTACCACTTCCGAACTGATGGAGGGCCATTAGTGCAATGTACTAGGTGTACACATGGAGTAGGTTTCATATCGTATACCATTATGTACACAGTCTATATGTACGATGTGCCATACTTTTTCTAATACAACCTTACACCTACTGTAACTGTCACTGTCTATAACACTTACGATGAGCTGACCATGCCATTACAACCAAAACAACACACATTTACAAATCTATAATTTCCATGTTTCTTTTGTAAAGCTTTATCGTTAACGGTCAGTTTTCATCCCTGTAACTAGAAGATGTGTGGGTTACCTCTAATTAACCATTTCGTGCATGTTATCCAGTTGGTGAAGTAATCAGAAGTAACTATACATATACAAATAGCTACAATTCATGAATCACTGTTTAGAAAAGGTAACTGATAGATTGATTCTGTAATCACACAGAGTTTGCTTAATGGAAGAAGACAGCTTGCTTTGAAATGAAAGCAGCTTTATATCAAGTAAATGGGCATAAATTGTTGGTTATTTAGAATAGGTTGATGTTATTCCTCCAATTATAAACTGTGTGCATTATTTTTATATGTACGGCCATAACAGACAATGCGTTAAAATTCTTTGTGGTAATTAACGTCGGTAAAACTGTCTAGGTTGCATATCCTACGATAACGTTGTAAATGTGTATGCCTAGATTATACCGCCATGTAATGTTACATAATTTGCTATGCACTATGCGCTTCATCTTTAGTTTTGGCGTAGTTGGTTGCACTTCCTACTCTCTAGTTGACCTTAAGACGAATTTGTGTGTGGTGATTTAATTTCATAGCCACGTGATTGCCGACTAACACTTTTATTCTAATTGGTTGAAAATGCCAGGTTAGTCAAGAAAGCTGTTAAAGTGCAGTATCTTCACATAATCGGAACTGAGCACTTTAGAACAAAATAACGACTTCACAAGGGAAACCGTTTAGTTTACAAGCCCGCATTCTGTAGATATATGATCAGACCAATCACGTCAGACTTACAGTACAGAATCACAAAAAAAACTGTTAACGGCCTGGACGTAGGTAGGGTGAGTTGATAAGGTGGAAAACATTGGTGATAAACATTGATCAAGATGTGTTGATTTTTTGCCTCGATACTTTATCTGGTTTATGACAAGCAAACCATCAGTATAAGACACCTTTGAGACAATATACGTATTTATCAATCAAACATTTCAGCAGAAAAATAAGGGTGATACGAAAGGCTAGTAGAAATAGTCATTCTTCTGAAAAAAAATGGCTGAAAAATTGTAGTAAGAACAAACAGCCATTTGGTCTGATTACACTATTTCGATGAGGTGGTTTGTTCAACTCATTAAATCAACGTCAGCTTAAAACGGTTTGGTTGGGATAACACAGAAAATACCAGAGACACTTTTGCGTTTCCAAATGTTTATCATTTATAGACTCGAGAATTGACTCGGTTGGATCTGTAGGAACAGATATACAATATATATATGGCAACCGTTTTACTGCGAAATCTGATAGCATGGCGTTCTTGTGATGACACTGTGAATACACTCACTGTGGTTGACTAATGCAGTCTCTATCAATTGATTCACTTCAAGAAAGAAGATATAAATAACGTTGAGGGGTACTTTTAGAAAGCTTTACAATTACTGTCATTTGATCGAAAATAAGCATGCCCACTGTGTGCAGCTTGCGTAGATTTTATTGTGTAACTCGTGAGTGCTTAGCGCATACAGTAGTTCTCACTGAAACCACCAACCTTTTGATGACTGCGGGAGGTGAATAGGCAATATTGTGGTCTACTGAGTAAACTGGAATACACAATAAATAACCGGCTAAGATGTTTAGTTTCTTTTTCCAGCTTGTAGCCATATAACTAGTGGACTGCGAGACTACCCGAACAAACGCTCGAATTTCTTCCGTGTTGTCCTAAATTTTGCGACCCAAGGCAGCATATCAGATACTATGAATTAACTGTTCAAGTTAAAACATGTTCATGTAATTTTAAGACCACACGCCCCTGTCGTCATCACAGTTAGAATAGTTCAAGAAAACACTAGTGAATATATGCTATCATTCTTTAAGTTATTAAAATTTTATGCGTGGAATGTACACAAGAAAATATAGACAGACTTTGGATACCCCAAAAAATGATGTCACTGTCTTTGCCTACTTGATATGATAGACAGTATGGAATTATCTTGTTGGATAAACAGATGTATTTTGAAGAGGTGGGGCTAAACGTCGAAGGATGGCTGTCGACAGATGGAAAGTTGTTAACACTGGTTATCTCTAAATTCCTAAGAGCTGTGAAATAAATTGGACTGACTGACGTGTCTGCGAGCGGCGAAATTAACCATATTTCAGACTCTTATATTATGGTTTTAGTGCAGATGCTTCCAAATCACTGAACCAAATCATTGAACCGAACTTTCTGTGAGCGAATCCTGCAGTATTGCAATTTCTGGTTGTACGTATACATGGTGAAATCATTTATTTTTACGTATTCAATTGGAATACTATGGTCACGGTTCCGGTTAGAAATGGAGTCACATAAAACTTCAGCTGTTTCACAAGATGAAATACATTGTGAAAGAAAATTATCCTCAGTCAAACCTACCGGCAAGAGTTATGTTTTGTATGCTTATTCGAAGGAATTCCTTTTACCACAAGGAATAACGCTTTGCAGGCAAGTTCATGGATATCAGTCGGCCGACTAAATGCTTTATGATTAATCGTGTGCGCTAAAAATTGATCGCAAAGATAACCCGTCCTTGTGCACTGTTGATACGCATCCCGTTCTTGGCGTACTGATCGACTTTATGTGTCCATAGTGATTTTCAGCGATTTGACAGCATCTGAGTTCGCTTCCATAATGGCAGTTCTAACAAATGATATTTTCGAACTATTTATTTACTTCAAACTACCACTGGTATTTCCAAATGTTCTTCAACATGGTTTATTCATTTGTAACGTCAGTATCAGGGTTTGCATCAGGCCCTCGATCCATTAATTGCAGCGTTTAGCTCTACTGTTCCACGTTGTGGTGATATTGCTGTTTTATACGACAAACCTCGTGATTGATTGCTGATAAAATTAGTCACGATATCAGCTCGCCAGTTTGGTCTACTTGGTTTTCCTAAACCGTCGTTATTCAGCCACAACTACTGATCCTCAACAATGATATGTTATTCAGAACTCACCATCCATTTTTATATTTGCAGGCGTGGTTGAAACGAACCAACGAATTACCGTGGCGCCGATAACACTGTGTGAATATATGCCTTCCCGGTTCCGGTCTATCTCTATTTTCTTGTCTGGTGTAATTTGTATGTTTTTAGTTTGCCAACCAGAAAAGTAAACCTAAGGTTTATTCACTGCAACAAGTGACATATTTATGTAGACTGTTGGGTTTATGGTTTTGTGTCTGGTTATCTAATAAATTCGAACGTGATGTGTTGTGTGGTGATTGATTACAACCAGAATACCCCACGTTAGCTATCGTCTTTCGAAATATTCAATGGAAGGCCTGTGTGCCAGCGCGTGTCACACTATAAGTTTTGTCAGTATTCTGGAACACTCAAGTTTTTAACGTACTGACGCCCAGTGGTCACGTGAATTATATACCGGCGTACCTCATCAATTAGGTGATCAGAAATATCAACCATTTTGAAATGTTTAGGAAAATATATTATATATTTCTGACCCAAAATTTACCGGCGAAAACAGGACCACCTCAGACGATTGTATATTGAACATTATTTTTTCATGCACTTTCAAACAAAGGTCGACAATGGTAGGTTGGCTATAAATAAATTACAGAAAATATGGAAAATCTGAATTTTGCGACAATCTACATTGTATCTATAGGAAGGTAATTACCAGAGCTATATTGGAACATAAGTCTGGAGACATGATGTATGGCAGTCTAAAACTTATATAGGAATAATGGACGCTGAACAAAAAACAAGCATTATTGAATGTGCCCCCTGGACGTTTAACGCACGATTTATATGAAAGAAAATCGGGATAGCCCACATTTTTTAACAGAATTGTTTTTTTGGAAGTGATAAAATCCTAGAAACAACTTGCTGACAAAATCATGAGAATATGAACACACAATGGGATTTTTGATGAACTTGCATCCACATACAGGTTTTTCTTGCCAAGTTTCTGACTGAAGTAAATTGTAGACCGTCCCATACAGCTTAGAAGTGAAGTGAACATGGCTTGAGTCATAACTTGCTTCTCACTGCTTTTACACGAATAACTACCAACTTGATGGAAAGCGAGTTAAAGTCGTATATATCCAAATTCCCACATCACCAGCCATGCTCACCTACCTGGCAGACGGTCGGATAGGAACTTTGTATCGCAATATGATGGGTTGCTGTTATGAACCGTCATTCCCACTATTTATTTTCGATGAGATCCGGCAAGTAATAAACTCACCATAAAGCGTCAATTTGAGGGTGATCAGGGAAGTCATGGTTTCTTCAGTAGACAAAAAAGCTGGATTCGAACCAGCGACAGAAACACCATGCCCAAACGCGGCAAGCTCTCTACCAGCTGAGTTACGAAGCCACGCCGGAAGCTCAGAAATTTCACATTCGTCAATGCTGATCGGTGGCGTTGGTTGATTCCAGCGTAAACTGATCAAGAAATCCTGCTTTGACAGTCAAGCGGCTGGAAAGTTTTGTGGATTCCATAGGACACATTTGGTTGGGTGAGTAACTAGGTACAAATGTGAAATTTCTGAGCTTCTGGCGTGGCTTCGTAGCTCAGCTGATAAAGCGCTTGCCGCGTTTGGGCCTGGTGTTTCTGTCGCTAATTCGAATCCAGCCGAAGTCCAAATTTTTCGCAAATGGATCTCTTCTAACTTATCAAATCTGCAAAATTGCTTATCAGATATCAAAGCATTGTGCGACTCGTTGCCATTCAAAGGTGAAATGTTTATCAGAACAGTTAGCAGAGAGATCACTAATGCTATGAACAACAACTTAAGTATTGAAAAAATATATATTTGTTTTAACCTTGTTTCCCAGTGTGTTCATTTTTGAAAATAAAAAAACATTATTTTATGCTAATTTCGCGTTTTCCAGTTCACTTTTTCCTGTGCGACCTAAGCCGGTCGGTTACAGCACCACACGCTTATTTAACTGTGTAGGTGAGATCGTTTCACGTTGGTAGAGCGGTGGAATTAACAAAACACAAGACTGCATATGTTTGCCGTGTTAACAGCTGTTAACCGAAAGCTCTGAAGTGCCGAATTCTGCCTTCAGCTACAGAGACTAGACTCACATAGAATAATTTGCCGCTGCGGTCCTACAAAACTTTTCCACAATTCACCTTTTCCACGTTCCATTATCCAAAGTGCTTAACGGTTTCAGCTACCTTGGGAAGGTGACAATCTTAACCATGTGATATTCTCATTTTTAACAGTGATTTGATTGACTTAAGTTGAATGCTATGCTTACTTTTGTTCAGTTTACTCTTACATACATGTTTTAAATCAAAAGTGTATCCAGCTCGATACAGTTCTGTGATTACTCACAAGGTTAGCAAACATATGGTGTTCACATGTAGACAGTAGGGATATTTGTTGTTGTAAAATGCACACCGCTTCTTAAGAGAAGCGCTGTACTCGAGTTTCGCATTTGATAAAGCTGGTCTATAGTGCCTAACGCTGTATTACTTACAATATTGAGGGTTCAGACACAATAAATGTTGTCCCTAATGTTGGATCAGTAGGTCAGTGATCACTGTGGTTGCCGTTTAAAAGCGTGGTTCGTATCTATATTCCGGTTGTGGCAATAATGTGCACTACTGACGAGTTCTACCAAGCCAGGAACTGCGATGAAGCGCTTGGTTTCTAAGGGGAGTGAAAGATAATTCAATCGGAATCTGAAAGATGTATTCACCTCTGGGTGACTTTCGTTGAATTCTGATCTTCCTAACCCGACGCACTTGTTGTTGCGCCTATAACTGTGTGCGGCACCCAAACCTTTACGCACTTTGAGAGTGGACGGTAAGCTGTCATCTTTTTAGACGTGAAGATGAAACAACTGTCACTCAATTTGTATTCGAGTCTATCGTTGACAAAGTCGACAACCTTTCCAGACAAAACTTCACTCAGGGTGCACACGTGCGATATTCCTAGAAGTATGCGACATGAGCTGTGCAAGACTGCCGACTACCTGCCAAAGGATGACGAACACAGCAAATCAAACGAAATCATTTCAGTCCAATATTTGCAACTTTAACAGAGCTTCATCATTATTAGCGCTATACAATTCTTAACTTCGTCACCCGCTAAGAGTGACAGGACTTACAGAATACGTCATTGCAGTAACTGTGTAAAACAAATATCTCTTCACGACTGCCTTTTGTAATGCTCCTTACTTTTGATTCTAAAAGTAGCTGGTATTACAATGTTATACATCAAGATTGAAATTGCATATAAGTATCCTTCTCCAAGTTTGTCTCGGGGGATAATTAGGATCACCTTACAAATATGTCTGCATAACTGGTCTTTTGGTACACATGTATATTCATAGCAGTTTGACCAAGCCTATATCCTTAAGCAGTCACTGTCCGTTACTTGGATGCACATTTTATTTATTTATTTATGAACAACAGACTCGTTTTTGATATAAAGTGAAACTACTTTTGAGTTCCCATTTCCCGTATGACTGCTAGTACAGAGTAGGCGGAGGCTTGACCTATTAATGGTTGAAATCTTAGTTTCTAGCAAATGTCTTGTTGTTCCAAATAATATTCTGTAATTGATTTTGTTATTACGAAGCAGTACATCAGTAAATCCACTGTATTTGTTGAACCTGTTTGATGAATGTGTTTTCTTGGACTGGGACTGTATGAAAATCTTAATCCACATTTTCAACGGAAAACCGAAAGATATACCACATACGAATGAGAAAGACATTGGGCTGATTTTACACGATTTATAACCGAACAAATTTCGTTGCATCTTGATCAGAGAGAACATGTATAGGTGAATGTGAGGAAAAGAACAAGGTCCCACAGAAAGCAACTGATGCTTAGACCAACCTATGTAGGATGTTCCGCACCTACATCGATATTCATAGAAAACATTGGATTTAGTTGACACAGGCACCGGTTGTTTCATACAGGATGTTAGAATCCGAAATTTTCTGAACGGACTCAACTGGAAGACCTGCGTTTTCTTAATAGAACTAACAAGACGACGGTAAATTAGTTGTCACAACTTAACGTCCTTAAATAGGAGGCGAAGAAGTATCGGGTGTATACAGTGTGTCGGGCCGAATTCCTATGGGAAGCGATTGTTTGGATTTTGCAGTAGAAAGTTTAGACTAACGGTTGAGTTTTAGGGTGATCTGTTATAAAATCTTCTCATGCTGAACCTTACTTTCAGGGCAGGTACGTGCTACCCCTATCAGACAACATCCTCTCCAAACTTGTTTATAGGATCGGATTACAAAGATTTCGAGATACAGGTAATGACCTATTCAAGTGCTCTTGCGGCAATTGCCCGGGTGGATCAGGTCGTCTGTAGTTTCCCTCATGCCTATGCCAAAAACGGTAGACTGTTTTGAATCTTGCTTTCCATATGCCACATCTTTGATGTCCATATTCTTGTCCATCCGCTAGCTAAGTTGACAATGGGCTGGGGTCAGTTGCAAGGAAACTTTTGTTTTACATACCAGTTGACGGTTACTCGAACGTTTGCTGAACTGTGTTTATTTTGACCTGATCCAAGTAATCAGTCCGTCACCTGAATGACTACGCAGTAGGAAATGTAGACTGTGAGAGGCAGCTGCGTCACTGTTCTCCCGAAAGTCAGATTGCATAAATATAATGTATCTGTGAAGGCTGGCCACTCGTAACATCACGGCAAGCGCTTACCAAAAGCGAAGCCGAAGATGCGAGTAAATTATAAATGTTCACCTTTTCCTGCTTACACAGCACCTCATTTGCACAAGTAGGCCAACCACTGTAATGCCACCATAAAACAAAATTAATGGTATGTAGCCGGAAGCTTGGTTAATTTCGAATCGAAAATAATTTGTCTGCTCACAGCTTTCTGACTAAGATGGACTTTCTAACCAGTCTCTTTCGATCAGTGCAGTAGACCTCGATTTTGCCTTTATTGGGGCTTGTCATTAGTGAATATCCTTGCAACCGCCGGCCATTTATCTCACGTCAGTTCATGTTGAATAAACAGTGTAAACATTGTCCGTATGAAGAAGTTTTTGACCATGCGGATGTGGTTGGGGGATCAGATGCATGAGTAGGCAGGCTTAAAGCGTAATTGCTTACATCAATCATACATCACTCTCAAGAGTAGACCAGTCAATCGCTTCCATAAATGCGGCAGTGTCGAAGAGCTTAAGTTGCAGAGATAGAAATGATGGATCACATGTAATGACAAAATCCGTCCGAATTTGTACAAGCCTTAGAAGTATATGTGGGAACTGCACTGCACTCAAAAAACAAGTGGTCTCTACTTGAACCAGTTACACAATAATCTAAAAGATATCGATTATCTGCTGGTACAGTCCATCTGGCGTTTACCGCATTGGAAATAAATCCACGAAGGAAGTCCTAAGGCTAACTGGTAGAAAGTTTAACTTCGACGAGTTTGAAATTCCTGCTTTTTGACAGTTTTCTCTCGGTACCAACGGTTTATTTAAACGTTAGTCATGGCGCATGCTTAAAAAAACTGAATGACACATTTTGTTATGTGTATGCAACAAAGATTTTTGGTGCGTCTGACGATTCATAGGAGCAATTATTTCAAGTTACCCAGTCACCAGCTCAAAAAATTTTAAACAGTCCCACATTATAAAAACAACAAAACCAGTGAAAGTTTCAGTTTAATAAATGCCATTTTACAGCACTACGAAAGTACCACTAGACAGCCGTTGTACAGTTAATTTGTCCCTCAATAACGGTCATATTATCAAACAAACATTGTTCAATTTTCGAAACATGAACGTAATGGGAAACAAGTTACTCTGGCTAGGAAGTAGTTTAGACAAAATACTTTACAACTTCCTGCGACTACGTCAGTCTGGAATGCCGTCGTCATCCTGAGGCACTGTCTAGCACAAACCCTTTGTCTTATTTTCCCATGTCTTGTCAACCGGATATGTGCCATTACCCAGACAACCGTGCATTTGTCATGATGCTCCGCCAATGGTCTGTACCAAAGCTTAACAACATATGAACATGTGACCAAAATATTGTTCGTCATATCTATTTCATGCCGAAAAGAGTTGAAATGATCCATGTACAAATGAAGAAAATCGTAACGTTCAAAAATGTTCACTTGAGAATATAAGCCAAAAGCTTATATCGGTTAGAGCTACTGTCAGGAGCCATAAGAGAATTTTTAATGAGTAGTCGGGGATTTAATTTGTTTCACGTTGACCATCACCCATAACTGATCGCAGCTGTCACATTCCAATAGGCTTTCCAGTCGGCCTCTTACAAAAAGTAGGACTAGACTCGAGTTTCGCTTTCGTCGGAGTCCGTCAATAGTGCATATTCACGCGACAGTTTAATAAGGTTTAATGAGATCGGAGATTCCAATCTGTATAGAAAGTCCCAATCGCGGGATTATCCATTAGAGTTAACAGACAGTAACTGTGTCTCATCTCGAGACGATCGGGCAACCTGATCATTATTCACAATCGTAAGTGATTGAGCATTCACATATGATAATTCGGTCGTGCCTAATGTAAGATCAATGGCGTGCTGGTAAACGCGGTTGCCTAATGAACAGCATGTCCGTGGTTCAAGTCCCGGTAGTGGCGATGATATGCACTACTGGCGAGCTCTAATGAGAGCGAAACTCAAGTCTAGTGCTTGTTTTCGAAAGGGACCGACTGGACTGTCTATGGAAATGTGACATCTGCGATTGTAGATGATATTCAACTTGAAATCGGGGTTGATAGATTGGCTGATATAAGTGTCAGATATCTGGTTGTAATTCACTAATATCAGAAGAGTAACGTTTCCACTCCAAGCATTCGACAATACAGCTTGTTATACGCTGTGTCCGAAGGTAAACTGTGGAGACTGAGATATGAGAAGAATTACAAAATAATTAGTGATAAAATTTGATTTTTTTCAGTGATTGACACTGAAGCTGGACAGTGCAAGACAGAAGATAATAGGAATCATTACACACGCAAGCTTACGCATAGATGATTTAATGAGGTGTATCTGGCGTCGTCTTGCTGTTCATCTTGTTGTGTATCGTCTACCAGTTAGTCGTCTTGGTATATCCCAAGAAAGTGTGTAACTACATCTGTTAAGTTACCGGGACAGCAATCATAGTTGGTAGCCTTACTAAACAAAGAAAGAGATAGTGTACTAGTGAAAGCAACAACCACGTCGATGGAATTACTACCCATATAAAGCGCTGACTGTCGGATGTTTACTACCTACCACTGTCAAGCTTTGGTCGAACGTACTGTTTGATTGCTCCTGGCGATTCAGGGTAATTCACTCAGTAACTCGTACGCGACAATTCCAACAACAGTCGGGTTTACGGGTCTATTTTCCAAGTCCAGAAAACGTCGGAAAAGGCTACCGAAAGGGTTGGAATTTATAAACGCACATTTAGTCACCATCAGAGCAGATTATGTTATCGAACCTCATCTGAATGTATACGTGACATGTTCAACAGTTTATTTAAAGAATATGCAGTGACAAATAAACTGAAGTTGTAGTGATATGTCTAGCACAATGGTTCAGGTAAATTAACGACAAACTTAAACTTCTGGACAAAACCATTCCTATTGCTACAAACAGCACAGATGGTGCTCAGTGGAAGAAGCATAAAGTTTTGAAGATGAAACTAAGGCAAAATGTGAGAATTAGACCCCAACGTAACAAGAAGAGTTTCAATGTTCAACTGCTTGTTTATAGGTAAGGTCCTCAAAAAACTGTAAAAGATTTATTACAAGATCTCTCTTCGGAAAAACAAAGTTTTGCACTAGTCAATCTACCGAATTAGCAGCAACAACAACATACTCATCTCAGATAACGTTGGAACAAGTTAACTCCATCTGATACTTATGATTATCCAATCAGAAGTTGTAGATTGTTCAATGGTAGATTATAAACGTGTGTGCACATGTGAATCAAACTTGAGGGGCAAACACAGATATTGGTTAAACAACCTGACCGTGAGAGACTAGGCTAAGCAATGGATATCTGGAGACAGTTACTGCAATGGGCTAAATGTGTTCAGTTTGATTGACTGTCTACTCGACAAGGTAACCTCATTGTTAACACGAACCATTCGTGTGCCCACGGATTAGTAGACGCATCCACGCAGTAGCCTTTGGCCTACTGCAGGGTGGTTCCCACTACCCACCCGAATATCGTGTTAAAAGTTCCGGGGTTGCTCACTCAGTTCGATAAAATGTAGTCGTTTGGTGGTTGGGATAGCATTTTTGCAATTCAGACGTCCTAGAGCTAGAAACTGACAGTGAAGATGTTATGGACTTATTCTCAATTAGGGACCATTACGACATGCGTTATTTAAATGGATGCAAGAAGTTTTCTTTCGAAAGAAAGAACTGACAGTACCGGATAGAAATCAGCATGAGGAAGCCTTCCAGTGAGTCTCATTTGTCCAGAGCAGAATGAAACAGATTGTTCCCCAGCATGATTTTCTGTTCCATAGGCCGTAGGTCATGAGTGATTCACCTGTTCTTTCAGATATTACTGACTTAAACTAACCTCGCCGTCCATTTCATGTTTTTTCAAACAAAGTCAACCGTTTCTCTTACCAAGCTAAGTGTGAGTAAATGGCAAGCTTTGCGGCTCGAAAACCGAAGTTGCAACTGTGGATAAAAGTGGACTATAACCTACCACGTTTATTCTTCGGAAGTGATTCGAATAGATGCGTAAACTTCTGCAAACAGAAGATCAAAATCTCATGGTCTTCGTAGATTTATTTCTACAATACGCATATTCACTGCATTTAAAACGCACCAGTTTAGGCAGCTGAACGTGACTGGAGGCACCCTAGTGACTCCGAAGAATTGGAAGATTAATTCATAAGTTTACGAAGTTATGACTTGTTACACTTCTGTAACGACGCTGAGAGTCGACTGGAACTCTGTCCATAGGATGAAGTTGAAGGTTTGTGCGAATTAACGTTTTCTGCATTGGGCACGCTTCTTGTCGAATAGGTTTTCAATCAATAATTACTTCAAAAGAAGAATGCGCCTGTAGATGTCAAGTTGGTGAACTTATTCTCAGTTTCTGTGTATCCATGATAGCAATCTCAATAGAAGTGAGTTTAGAACAACTGGTGGATGACGGAAAGCTATAAATGCTTCAGCTGCCTCAAAACAGTATCAGACGTCTATCTCATGTATGCCATGGTTGAATTTGTGATGTCTTTGATTCAAGTCTTAGTCAACCGAAATGAATTGTTTTATATTCAAGAGGTTTCCTTTGATTAGTACCCTAAAATGTTATGCAGTTTTGATCTGAAATTTAATAATTCCATCACAATTTCGAACATGAAATCCTTTAGAACTTACAGGGCGATATAATTGCCGACTTGCTTTTGACTAAAACGAAATTCTCAAAATATATGACAGTCGCTGAACTCAACGGAACTGAACAGGGATTGTCCAATGAATCACATGGGTAACATCTTGTTCTAAGTCAGAAAAACACTAGGAACCCAGTGGATGATTAATAGACAGTGTAGATTTTCGAATTTTCATTTTTGTAGCGAAACGAGAAACAGGCGGCGACACAACGGAAGGATCACGAGTCCGATGATTGATGTTCATCTGTTACTGGCCATCAGTGCACCAACAGTGCTTTAAAAGCAACTGGGTGTTTTGCATAATTTGCTGATCTGCTGTCAGTTGGCTGAAAATTGCAACATACGTGAAACTTTTCAAGTACTAGCGCCGTCAAATCGAATGTACTGGACAGAAGCAATTTCTGTAAGTCAGCCGTCTAGTCTGCGTCTTATACAGTTTAAGAGTGGAATAGCGAATTCACTTTGAGAGACAATATTAAAGATGGGATGTGATACCTAATGAGGTCCAACCAGAAGATCCAACCAAAAGAGAAGCACAATTTATAACAGAACGCAAAATACTGAAGCAATTCATCTGCACAAATATAGCATTCGATTTCTGTTATAAAATACAGCTGTTCTACAAACAGTTTAGCTCAAAAATGTGCGACCTACGCACTCCGGCAGAGCGTTATGGAACAATTCAAAAAATAAAACTTCATATTATTCGTAAACCTGAATATTTCCTAACAATATGAGGTTCACCTGGACTTCACTAGCGCAGTGGAATAGATTTATGGGGGCACAGTTACCTTTAGCAAACTTTGAGAAACACAAGCAAAACTGAACAGAAATTTTGGAAGTATTTATAGAGATGCAAATTGAACAGAAGCCACGGGGAAGCTCCTAGTTTATGGTTTTTTTTAGTTGTTCCGGTTGCGAACACAAACCGAGACTTTTTCACACGATTTAATTCATTGTTCCGACGAAATTTTAAACTGTTTGGTGAACTACAGTGTTTCTACAGTGTATCCGGGGAGAAATAATATTTTGTTCTCAGGATGAAAGTACACGAACGTTTAAGAAGATTATTTGCGCTCAAAACGTTTTTGTTTATTTGGCACAAAATTCAGTTGCTGAGTATAATGACCGGCTTTTTAGATAGGTTGGATTTTCGACTGACAGGAAATCACCAAGATCTACTGTTAAGAATAAATGCTCGTTTATTTCAGAACAAATGACCGGGCAACTAGTAATGCTATTTCCTGATTTTGCATTAAAGAACATCAATATCTTAACAGTGTGGTATCTATCACATTAAGTCATTTCAAAAGATTATGGAACCTTTGTAATCAGAAATGGTGGTAAGCAGACCAAATTGACACACTCTACCCATGTTCAGACTGTGTACCGTACATGTGCACCGTGATTTCTTGGCTACTTGTTACGATAAGATTCAAGGAGGACTGAGTCAAAGTTGAAGGAAGGACAGATTGTAGACGAGATATTGTGACAGCATCAAATGTCTACAAATAAACAGGCGAGCGCCTGAATGTGGGGGAGAGTAGGTTTGTGCACCTAAATTGTGTATGCGAACGAAAAGTAACAAAACCACCTCCCGAGAAAGACCACATAAACTAACTAATGCTCGTCTGCGAATTTGGCTGATAGTTTGGATGAGAAAAAAATGGCCACTTCCAGTGATAGACCGCTCACGCAATGTACTAACAGCGCATACAAATACAAGAATGATTCTCCAATTTAGTGCCTTATTTTCAAATAAACCTCGCTCGAGAGGCCTACTTGAAAGCAAAGGTGTGAAAACATTGGAGAAGTATTCAATTTTTTCAGTCAAACATACAACTACTTCTGAACGCCTTTAGCAACTGTGCTTTTGTACATTTCGAAGTTAACGGTTTTGGAGGTCATGACATTTCCTAACAGTTATATTCCAACATACACCAAAAAGATTTACTTCCAGTTAACTGGTGGATTGTATGATATTGTTTAGAAGTGAAGCTTCTCGGTCTCATGCATTTAGCATTTTACAGACGCAAGTTCTGGAATCAACTAAACCACGGTGTGATGTTGATTGCTAAGCAGACTCTATGAGTGATCGGAAAAGACTACCGGTGATGATCAGTTTAGTCAGGGCTTACTAGGTTGTTACTAACAACCGAGCTGTTGAATACAATAACCAAAAGGCATTGTAGCGATATTCAGAGGATTTGCCTGCTTCATAGTGTGAACCAGCTAACTCAACTCTGTTGCAGTATGCCAGCAGTGTGATCGTTTACTTGATTATTACTCAGTCGACGGGTTGGTTAAATCTTCCAGTTTGTGCCAGCCTCTCTTCAAACCTTCTTACTGCTTGCTGTTTAATCAAACAGTGCGAGGTATCCGGTCTGTCGAATGAGCAGTGTTACTGACTTGCTGTTTGGTTGAGAGTGTGTTTGTGTATAGTGTGCGCGTGTGTGGAACCTCGCGTGGATTGGTGGACTCACCTTCAGTGATCCAGAAATCTATTGGACCTAGACCTTCCACAAGTTTATTTTCAGACACGTTTTTCGGAATCTAATAGATAAGTAAGTGAGAAGAATTACTACCTGTGTATAGACGTTTGTAGTTCGAAAGTCTGACAAGCTTGTGATAAATAAAAACATAGTTTTAGGAACGGTCTCTACTGTATGATGGTGAATAAGGTCGTCGCTGGAGAAAGCTACAACAGAGTGTATGGCGTTTTGAAACCGAATAGATGCATGTTAGAAATGTTGGTGATTCAACATGCGATTCTGGTGCATTTTAATGAGAACTGTTTGTCACCTTAGGTTTCTTCTTTAGGCCTTACTGAAAAACAACGAGAACAAGGAAACCAGTTATAGGAAACACAAGAATATAACGCCTGATTAATTTCAGTTATATGTTTGTTTTAGGAGTGGATAAACAGGAGACAGCCACAATTAAGACAATGAACATCTCCGCGAATGCATGCATATTGGTGGCAAGTAAGGAAACCAAAGGAAGAACATAAAGACTTTGAAACGAACAAGGAGAAGAACTCCCAGATGGAACTGGTAATCTCCACGAAAAATTGTTTAACGTTGATAAGCTTACTGCGTAAAAACTTTTCAAATGGCCGGTTACTGAGGAGGAATTAAAAGCTCGACAAGTAATGTCACAAAGTTTGGGAGTGTGAGGAACAAATTTCAGTTTTCATTGTCGAGTTCGGCAGAGAAGAGTCAAGGAAAGTGGTGATAAAAACACTGAGAGGGACAAATTATGAATACATTCCCACCCGCTATCTACACACTATATGTCGTACGTACAGACAGGCGGAAATGTTCAGGAGAACGTAGGCAAATATATACAAAGCAACTTTGGGAATATGAACTGAAATGTGTACTTACCAGATTAACTAAGGCAAAAGGTCACCTCGGAACCAACTGACCCACGTCAACATTCATCCATGTACAAATTCACAATACCTGTGCAAACTGTCTACGTAGACGTTAAACAATCAGGTTAGTCTCATGAAGTGGTTGTGAGCCAATGTGCTTCATCTTGCATTTTGGTGATAGTTTGTTACCGCATTGCCCAGGATCTTTCTACGAATATCTTATGAACCAGCAGAACTCATTGTGCATGTGGGCACTAATCCTCATCAGTATATTTTGATTCAGGATTAGTAATTTCCGCCTAGTTTACAACGACCGTTACCTGTACATGATACCAAATTTGTGCGATTTTAGACAGTGCAGTGAATAATCAATCGGGGTAAACATGAGATAGGTACTAAGCCTTCTTGTTCAATCTTTTGGACTGCATTGTATATCTTTAATCATCAAGAGTGACAGCTTACCTTTCCAAGCTTTCCCTGGTGGCAACGTCACCGGCTTACACAGTTTTCCGCCTCCGTCATCATGGGGGCCAAGATACTCATCTAGGCATCCATTAGTGCACATCCTATATGAAGTGCAGTTGTAAAGAAGAGGTGAGCTCACCTCGAAGCAGTATTGCACTTTAAACACAAAATGGGTGTGTCATGTTTAGGCTTATTCCTCACAAACCTTTGCACACATAAGGCGATCTCTTGTGCACAGCGTAAGAGTCTATCAGTTTTCAATCGACGTTGACACGTGTTAAGTTGACTTGCATGTCATAGTATGATATTTCTCGGTCTTTACATTAATGTGTACAGTTGTCACAGAGGTGTCTTTCGGACTATTATTACAAAGACCTTTACATGTCAGCAAAAGCGAAAGTGTCACTAGGGAGATCTCAAAAACGTGAACGGAGAAACAGTTTGCAGAAACTACAATCGACCTTGTGGAAATCTGATCGTTATTTGTCATAAGTCAAGACATTGTTCTATGTACATGAAAATCCTAATGTGCTTAAGCATCTCACATCCTCATAAAGCAATCCTTAACAGCCATTGGATCAGTCTTGAGTGTAATTCATATTCGAGTCATGTTGAGAAAGGAAGGCTTGTTACATAGGGACCGTATGCACCAACAAAAAGGTATACTGTAAATGGATCGGTCTGAGCGTACAGTTGAAGGTTTTCAAAAGTCTCACATATAAAGAACAAATGGATTGTGATGAAATTTTGGAAGTATTCATGTTTTGAAGCTGAAAATCCGGTCTGATTTACATGACCAGATAGCCTCAAAAGAAGTATTAAATCGTTGATCCATACACCAGGAAAAATTACTTGGCAACAATATAACCAACGGAGAGTAGGCCCGCAACCGCACAGTTTAGAGGTGTACTGTATGGAGTCAATAAGAAATTTATGAATAAAACATATCATTATGTATCTGTAATTAATAAAAGTGCTATGAGTGTTGACCAAGGTAGGGTGCGGTGTAATGTAATATCGAAATATTTTACGGATTTAAATCTCGTAATTACTTTATCTTTAACCAGTAACTAGGATGATCATCATGATGCTTCTGATGTTTCGGATCCTTTAAAGGAACAAATCAATCAAATCTGATATTATTGTGTGAACAGAAGCTAACAAATTCGATGAGACCATTAAAACGGGAGAGGGAATGTGGGAAACCCCGAAATGCTTAATTCAGAAAATGACACCAACAACAAACTTTGACGGGAACGAGCTGCTAGGAGTGAGGGTGAGATTCACATATAGTGAAATTAAAAACGAAGAGGCAACTGTAGCTCGAAAGACACCTAAATAATTAACGGGTCAGGTGGATGCTTGTAAAAGTAGTTATTCATTTTAACCAGTTCTAGGCACTAGGTTTCAAAACAGGGAGATGAATTAAGGAAATTCGTCATTATTCACTTAGTTAATGGCAGTCGACAGGTTGCTATCTTTTTCGCTCAAATAGAGTGATATTAAAACATTGAGTTCCATTTCTTTATTTGGTCAAAACAAAAAGAACACATATCCCGAGGTTTCAACACTTCGATTTATTCTCAGCAATCGCCAACGTAAAACCGTTGTATGGTGGAGCCCATTCCTAACCGGTTATCAACTTCAATCTGAAAAACGACCTGCTGATTCTAACGAGCTCGAGATCCCCAGCCTCATCAATCGTCAATTACAGCTTAGCAAACGATTACCTATTTAACCCTGTCAAATCGTTCCATATATTTTTGTGTCATCGCAATCCGAAACTGTTAACGATTAGCGAGGCAATGCTAATCACCGAGGGCACTGGCGCAACTGATCTTTTAGCATTGGAATTGTTTGCGCTACTAGCGAGTAAAAGATCAGAATTATGTGGTTGGCTCGTTTAACTGCTGTTAGTGTGCAGTTTGTGGAGAATTTACTGGTTTTACGATGGCCAATGATAACAATAAATCGAACTGTTAACATCTCGCGATGTCTTTTCTCTGGTTTGACTAAGAGAATGATATTAGATCGACAAAACGGGTTATTTCAACAGTAGCGTAAAGCTTGCAGACCCCGTTCAGTCTAGCGTAAGGTAGTGTGCACTGTGAACAAGGTACTTGTGGACGATTAGTTCCAGCGATCGACAAGACGTTCAGTTCAGTTAAGTATCGATGCATCGATTGATACGTTGACAACACCGCTAGCGGATAACCTGGTTCTAGAGTGTACACCGGGAACCAGTCCGATTGGAAATGGTGACTGGTTGTTCCACTCCTTTTGATAGTAGACAGCAGCCTACAATTGATGCATCTGAACGCGCTGCCATAATAAAAGCGCAAACTTGCTATGCTTCACAAGTGAAGTGGTAAGGCGAGCAATAGCTTCCGTGGTGCGTTTTTAGAAGTTCAATGGGAATCTTTCCACAGTACTTCAGCACTACTGGTGAGAACTCACTCGATCGAAATCTGAAATTGCCTTTCGGTGTCTATATAGTACTGACTGCTTACCAACCGTTTTCGTTTGTCGCGTTGAAATTTACTAAATGAATATACACGACAGAAGTCAAGCGAAACTTTGACTCATACTCAAAGAATAATGTACGACCAACTATCTGACTTGTTTACTTTGATGAAATTAATTTACATTATTTCATTATATGGACGTAGTCTCAACCCAGCTAAACACTTCTGATATAGCACAAGAAAGGATCAGTAAACATTCAGTAGTAGATTCCAGTTTGTGAAATTTACAAACGGACTTCTACAAACGACTTGTGACATCGCCCAACTTCTTCAATGCCATTCTGACGTTTATCACTAAGCAAGTTGTGGGTGGGCTCAATAGTACGTTTTGATTATTAGTGGGAGCGACATCACTGCTACGTAGAATTTTGCTCGGAATATGCATTCTCCCATCTGCATGAGTCCGATGAAACATGAAAAAATATATTTATCAGATTGTATAAATGGTATTTGACATCTGCTGACCAAAATTGAGGGGTTTAAGTGATGGTCAATTACTTACAAAAAGAAGGTTCGAATGTAGCTAATACTTTCCTTAGTTCATCAAGGCTGAGTGGAAGATAACTTCACACGCATCTTTCACGGCGACCACAAGTGAAGTGGTACGCGGGTACATTCAAAATCTGGAATCACAGAGGCACAAAGAAAGCTACCGTACATAATGCATCACGTGCGAGCACATGTCAGAGTGACAATTTAGGCAGCTGCTCACCCAATTACAAGGTCGATGTCATTATCACCAAAACAATTGGTGAAACCTATGCACTGTATAGTTTGAACATCAGAATTGCACACAGCTGTCGCATTATCACAGAAATGTCAAAGACCCTTTTATGAAAAGAATAACTGTACTTGAAGTTCGATCGTGTTGGAACTATTCAGCAGTGAGTTTCCTTGCCACTTCTTGGATTTGATCTCCGACCAAACTCTCATAACACAATCGTGTTTAGTACTTCTTTAGCAAAGGGGTTAACAAGATGAAACTGAGATTCCAATAGATACGACTAATTGTGAGCGATGTCCACTCTGTATAACCATAAAACCTCTGCTACTCATCCGTAATAATTTCACTAATTTTTGCATTTCTCTCTGCCCATATATTTAGTTTCGGGCTCTTACAGACCGACTGCGATGTAGCATGATCGAACCAGATATCTACCACTTCATTAGTGATAGCTGGGGCAACCACACCTGACCACAAATATATAGCTAAGAAGATTTTCCGGCCACAAACAAAAATTTTGGCCTAATGCCTCATTTTATCGAACTCATTTTAGCATAGGCCGGTCTAAGTGCTCCGTAATTCTGTCGCGTGATCAAGTCACATTTTTCGAGACTTGTCATAACTCAAAAGATCACGCATCAGAAACCGACCCTAATACACAAAGGCAAGTTGCCGTAAATTTGACGCCGCTTTGGCTTCAATTGACTTAATTTACACAATTTAGTAATTTAGGTCCCATCTCGCAGTCACCTTTAGTTAATCAATTCTTCTCAAAAAGAGGGTTTTACCCGAGTTGAAGTTCGTTAGTGGTGTTAAGAACAACATTTGAATTTTGGCCATTCTCATGGGTCAATCATGTTGATTATTGTACTACCGAACTCACAGTAGGCATGCATGGATTCTAATAAACAAACACTCCGCCATATTCTCCTGTACGTAAAGCTTTCAATGTCCGATATTCCCGACGGGAGACAAGATGGTTGTTCTGTTAACTTCTTCTTGATTACCTGTTAGTTAACACTTCAAAGCAAGTTGAGGTAGTGGAGAACAACAGAATTGTTGGACAATATTTTGGATAACGATCAGATTAAGTGAGTGTTAGTCCACATACACTGTGCAGCCCCTCATAAGAGACAGTTGCTTTCGCATTTCCATTGGCTTATCAGTTGGCTGCTTTCGAAATGAACCACTGTACCTGTGATTTCCTTTCCGTGAGGCTTGTCAACAGCGCAGAGGTGGCAGTGACAAGGATATGCTCAGCTCAAATATAATTTGTCATATTGTGATACACCAGCTATTCATTACAGAATACACGTTTGTAACTGTCGAGGTTTCAACAAGGGATATCATCTCACGTTTTTCGTATTGCAGTTGGAATTTCTAAATAAATTAACAGATCTGATTGTATCAAATCATGGATTGTTGACTACCACAAAAGGAACGTAGAACGGACCGTCTACAACAAACCATCCAGAAATTTGTATGGTTTAACTTGCACTGCAACAGCCGTTCTCTCTTAGAATAGACGGGCTGTTGAGAATATTTTGCATACTGTTGGCTTCTAATCTGATGGTTAGCATAACATTATGATCTAGCTTATCAACTGGCCAACTGGCATTTGCCGGCTGGACACAAAGGCCTCATTCATACACATCTTGGTCTTATTCCT
Organism: Paragonimus heterotremus; assembly: GCA_013368495.1. NCBI lineage: Eukaryota > Metazoa > Platyhelminthes > Trematoda > Plagiorchiida > Troglotrematidae > Paragonimus > Paragonimus heterotremus. The sequence goes on from LUCH01000070.1 coordinate 284,272, forward strand.
TTGGGGTTACACCCAGTGTGTGAGGGTAACCACGACTGGTACAGCGCAGACCACTTGCGGTGGTGCTGATTGTGTGTAGGCATTGCGACAGTCTAATTTGAAAAGGATGTCGACAACCATGATCTGAAACAGGGTTTGAAAAAGCACGGTGATGGACCAAGGAAATATACAAAGAATTACCGTTACAACCTTTAGCTAATAAAGGAGGCATTAGAAATATCTATTAGAAAACGTATTGCCCCGGAAGCTGTATTAAAAGGTAATGTATAATTCCTTCCTATTTGAGTGATGTAATACCTACTCACAAACGTGAAGTCGTATATCTAACCAAAGCGTGTTAAAAGTGCCTCAGTATATCCGATTATACTATGCGTTAGCCAAAAAATACATGAGGGATAATACTTCCATCATAACTTCAAAGACCTACTGGACACTTTTCCAGCGACAGCACAGTTGCCTCTTGAAAGCGAGGCCGGAATGCTAGTCCCGGTTGTGGCAAGGATACACTCTACTGACGAGGTCTGATGAGAACGAAACTTCTTCTTTTTGGAAGGTCTACTAAAATGGGACAGCTGCGATTATTTGTGGGTAGTGTTCGAGTTAGATAAAGTAAGTTTTCCTCATGTTGCTACACCACCGTTGATATTCAGAAGCAGGCATAATTACTTACAACCAAGACAGGTTAACTGTAGACACTACGTAGTTTCCAGTTTTGTTCACTTAAGAAATAACGTTACATTTCGGAATTTCAAGGGACTTACGTTTTAGGTTAATAATAACAATCATCACCTTAAGTGACTGAAGGCAGCTTAATGTACAACACTACATGACCTTGCTAATTCGGTCCGTCATTGGTCAAGTAAACCGAATGATTACCTTAAGTAATATCACCTATAGTGCCCAGAATATAAAGGATCATCCATGCGACAAACTACAGTACACTATGAACGACATAAGCAATTTCAGAAGCAAAGGTAAACCACACAATAATGGCCACTCCATGAAAACGTTTAAACTTCCTCTAACAATTAAATACTTATGCGTGTATGTTTTAATTAACGGACTGACACGCACACTTGCACTGACCTTGAGCATATCGTGTAACTTAATACAAACTGAAGTGGAGCGATTCTATTATGCCATGTTGCGGAAATGTGCACCTATTCTTGTTGAATAAATTTTCATTAACACAAACCCTCCCTTAGTTGTTGACACTCTTTGTAGGGGTGACGTGTTAAGAAGTTGATTTGTGTGTGGTCGTCTCTATGTGAAGTTCAGTAGATGTGAGTATAGATGATGCTGTTTCGAACCGTATATCTGCCAAGTCAAGCCACATTTGGATCGGCATTTTCCTTGACAAAACGATGATTTAAACTCAGTTTTCCCACTGAAGACAGATCCAACAGACGGCAGATGTTGGGCTATTGTTCAACAACCCATATTGGTAAACATTCCTTGATTTGGGGAAATTTTCGTAAACAGTTTTACGTTTTCGCCAATCGTCCAACCGACTTGATCAAACGGGCAGTTGTTTTGACCATACTCGTCTAGCTGACGGCTTGGTTAGAATGTAGTACACAAGATGAATGAATATTAAAAACAATCTCACAGATTTTAACTTAACAGGGTTTCTGCCTTTAAATAATAGGAATGTTATTTCAACGGATTTTATAGCATGTTGCGTTTCAAAACGTCCAACAATATTATTGACAGTTATAGGCAATTTAGAACGAGCAAACTGACTACTTTTCTCTCGATATCCGTCAGTTTTGTCACATTAACAGAACAGCTGGCTACGCTACTGCTCTGCTTGACTATCTAGTGTGATAGATCGGCTCTAGAGGGCTGGTCATGTTCACCTGTGTGCACGATTAATCGATGATCATGTTAACCAATTTGTACTGAGTAGTGTATGTATCCTTGTTTGAGTTCACATAAACCAAATCACGTTTATCAGCTTAAGTGGAAATAAATCTTACTTACATACTGACGGTTTTCCAACAGTCAAATACACAGAAGTCTTACCTGTTGAAGGACGTACGGCATTAGGAAGCAACTCCTAATTACAACATAGTTGTGCCCGATTATCGAAATGTTCCTCACTTTTCACGACACAGTCTGATCGATATCCCCATTGACCAATAATATAAAAGAATGTTCTCGCCGATGACGTTAGGTGCATTAAAACGATCCTGAAAGTAACACCGGACAGTGCCATATCTTTTTTTAACCATTATTCAACTCACTGTTCATTTCACACTCTTCACTTATAAGCCTACGTAGTTTGAGACCAACACGAGTGTATTTGCATCCGCCAACCATGTATGCTGGAGAAATAGATGTGTTTACACAAACTGGTTAACTCATAAGTCACAATTTGAAGTCGACCACAGTTTTAAAGTTTATTTCCACTGGATTTGAGACCCACAGACATGTGACCACTCGCAACTGTTTGCCCGTCAAAGGAACCAATACAACCCGTTTTATGAGAGACTAGTTGGATGTGGGTTGGGAGATCTCTGGTAATGTTCAATCGCTAACCCCATTCTGACCAGGCAAAACCTTTGACATCCCCCAATACCCGTATCACTCCCTTTATCGAAGTAAACAATGTGGAGTACACCACTAGGATTGTCTGTCTCGTTGAGTTAGTTGGACCACTCACTTTCTTACTGTTATATGCGAGATTCAAACACATAGATTGCGATGAAGAATCTTGTCCTAAAACGAAGCATATTTGTAAAAATGTGTAGAATAGCAGCCACTATGTTATGGAGCAGCCGTGTTAACCACTGCATCACCGGTCATATATTAGGTAAGAGGGAAATATCTTACTTCAAGGTTTATCTACTTTAGATTTTGATAACAGATCAGTTCTCTCGATCGCCTCAATAAGAGACACAGTTACTGCTTGTTAACTCAACTGGATAACCCTGTGATTAGAACTTCCGGAACAGATCGAAATCTCGAACTTCATTGAATCTGTCAGGCAGTGTCAGTAATGTGAAGTGCGCTAGTCCAAGGGTGACACTTTCGAGGAAAACCTCAATTCCATCTCATCTGAATCGATTGATAATTTCGTTTATAGGATATTCAGTGAACAACAGGCAAGAAAAACAAACTCAGGAGAAATAATTGAGGTTAACTGTTTTTCGTAATATTTCATCATACCACTGAAGCGAAATATATGCACGAAATTTGTTGCCTTGAGCATTTTGGAAAAGGCGTTATTGAGAAAAATATTATTTGGAATTAAGTCATCGAACAATTATTTAAAGGATATTCATCCACCTACCGTTCGGCATCTATATAGCTATAGAGGACACAGTCGGACAGTATTGTTGGCTTATAATCGATGAAAATTATTCGTTACTTCTTTTGCTGGCATCAAGATTACCGGTCAAATGTTTCATCTTTACTCAATCCAATAGTGAATACACATTTTCTAACTGTCTTACGGTCCAGTGTGACTTGGGAAAGGCATAAATCAATCCTTAACTGCACAGTTGGCATGTTTTTTATTTACACATACTACCGATATGATCTCACTTGGGCGTTGTTTACGGCCTTTGAGCCATTTGACGGTAAGTACAGAAGAGTCAGATGACGGATACTGACCAATACTTAATGCATTACGGCTGGTTTATATAAATAAATTCCCCAACTATAGACAAAGGGGACCCAAAGTTGTCCTCGTCAATGTGAACAAGCATATCATTAGGCCAAACTCACACCTGGTCATAAGCCCGCTAACATTTGACGCATTTACCTGGAAGTGTCTGAATGTAGTATTAATTACAACGGCTACTCACCCGCTAGTAAGTATTCCGTGTCTTTCACTGGTTTCTGAGTGCATGATATTTTATCCGTGAAAATGTCGGTTATTTATTTTCAGATATTCGCACTGGCATTCTACACAGCTGTGAGTCAAACAATCGTCAGCATAAATTTCGAAAATTCCGGAAAATACGAACTCTAGCAACAAAATTTAGTTTGCCCCTTCCTTCACTCTTAAGTGTGCACCACTTGAAGGTAACAAACAGGAAATTACTGATTTAAACGAATGATTAATTACTGGTGTCCATGTAACTGCTTTGCGTTCTCCGTTTGGAAAACCGAGGCGGACGGCGGAATTATGAGGTCGTGTTGGGCGCACAGCAGAGGCATGTGACGAACGGTCATCAACCAGCTGAACGCGTTTACTCCGTTGAATACTGTATAAATGCAAAGAGATTAGGCCACTTTGGCTTCTTCCTCGACTTCCTTTAAGTCTCCGGCAAACGATTCGGTCAGACTTTGGTTGGAACTGCTTGGAAATGATACAAGGAATAAAGTCGTTTGTCACTGTTTTCTACATGGCTTGGTATGACTCACTGAGACCCGCGTGCCGTGTAAACTTGAGGGTTAAGTTTGCGTTTCCGATGACTCTGATATATTTAGTTCTATTTACAAAATAGTTAATTTACGTAATTTCGTCTGTTAGGAAAGATATATGCCTCTCACTTGTCTGCCAACTTTTGGTTAGTGGGCAGGATAAACTTTGACGAATGAGTAAACCAAAAGTTACCTTGGAGTCTTGTTGTAATAGTTTCTTCCGACTTTGTATTCTAATGGACATAATGCATTAAACAATTTAGCCTACTAACGGTTCATGAAAAATCATAACTATCTTGCTACTTGGTCCATGGATCTCTACCCGGTTGATTAATAAACGGGGTACAATAGGGTACAAGATTAAACCTTGTTTTATCTGGGCTGCCAAAACCATACATTGTGAAATGGCCGAAGTTCATTTGTCCTGATTGCACTAGCATTCACTTGTGCAAGCTTTGAGTTGGGCAACAGAATAGGTATTATATATGTGTATAATCGTATGTGGGGCAAACAGTTTCGACACACCAACGGCGAGAATGATTGCCTAAGCGTTGGTGAACGTGTAATAGCATCCCACATGTACGGACGTGGACAAGCACATGAGCCGTTGCCAACAAAGATTTTATGGTTGAGGTGCCGATCTGATTTACTTCGTTGCCAACATATGTCTTACCTTCCTCAGTTACAAGTTTACATCGGTTCTGTAGAGATTTAACTCACCCTAAATGCAGGTGAATTGGCAAATGACACTATTGCCGGCGGGGGAAACAGGAAACGTAGTTCTCTTGCTGAATTTGAATGGATAACGGCAGGTTTCTTATTTTTGAGTACAACATGAATACAGTGACCTCCTCTGTAGGATAGGTTGACGAATGTTTGCATCTCCACAGCGACGTTTTGATGAACTTTTTCTTGTCGCCACTGCCAAAGTGCTAGCCAAATTCTCATTAGCAGATAGGACATTACTTAAGAGTTCCTTTACAGACGCCATACAATGATTTACGTACAAATTTCTAACTTGCTAAAAATACGCTAGCTTCAAACGGTACTCATATATTACTCATTAAAACCCCTGTTGCAAACGATTCTAAATTCCATGCACCCAAATGTGTGCCCTATGCATCCGTCTGTCGTGAAATCCCATAGAACTTGCAACCTCTAGAATCTTCTTCTGTTGACGGGATGGTTTTTGTCAAACGATCAGGTCAACCACTCACTATTCACAGCTCAATATGGCTTAGTGAATAGACCGTTCACATCGGTCACCGCGCCGAGGGAATTTAATGACACAGTGGACAACACTTTTAGGTCTTTGAAAATTTAAGTTAAATTACGCCAGAATACACCGCGTTCTAACCAGTTTCACTACATTAAAGCAGAGGCTACAGATTTTAGTCTAAATAAAAACACTTCAGATGAATGCGATGGCTGATTGATTTATGGTAACAAGGCCATTCATGATACGTCTTGTAATCTGTGCGTTCGGAAAGGTTTTATTTGCATACGGACGACTCCAGTTAAACTCCTTCACACTTACTATCTACACTTACCCATTGCTGCTTACAAAATATTAAACCACACACCCCTTTCGTTTTTCACACGGTATAGTCAAGCTTTTTTTGACCAAACGACATAACTTAAACCTCCCCTACTTCTCTAACCGTTGTTGCCTGATGTGCACTGGTATAAAGTAAGGGATTTTGTTTTTCATGCAGATTGAACATCATCCACAATTGATCGCAGCTGTCACATTCCAATAGACTTTCCAGTCGGCCCCTTCGAAAAGAAGCATTGGACTCGAGTTTCGCCTTGATTGGAGCTCGTCAGTATTGTGTATCCTTGCCACAGCCGCGACTAGAACTCCGCCCCCCTGCTAGTCATCAACAATCAAATACCGCTCAACAAACCGATGATTTCTGTGATTTCAACTTTGAGAGAAGTCCTAGTCGAAGGGTTATCGGTTGGAGTTAACAGACAGTAACTGTGTCTCCTCTCGAGGCGATCGGGCAACCTGATCATTACTCTTAAGCAAAAGTGGTTGAGCGTTCACATATGATAATTCAGTCGTGCCTAATGTGAGGTTGTTTTGTCTGTTGGTCGCCGAATAGATTTCAACTTGCTCAGAGTAAACGAGTCCTTCGTCGCTTACATAAATATCGATGGGGATGGTGTGTTTTGAGGTCATGGAGTAGTATGTGATTGGATATTATTTGTTTGGATGCGAAGCAATACATTAGTTCATCTGACTGCGTTCACGTTGAACGATGATGCACGCGGCCAATACATTAATCTTTGTTGCCTTTTTTCGCATGACGGATGAAGTTGCTGGACAAAACCGTGTCATCACGCTGAAGCCAATTATGCAAATGAGTAATGATGAACAAATTTAATAATCCTGCTTACTGTGACGGAATAAGTGGTTTCCTCTGACTCGACTGTAACAGTGCACTTGTAGAGCAAATTGTCTCCTACTAGTCAAAAAGCAACCTTTTAAAACCCTGAATAATTTAGCCCCTACTTTATAATGGTCACACGAAATGTTAACTATATGCTGGTAGGTTATATGTAAATGTGAATTTCAAGATTTCAGACGGTAACAAATACAACATTATCCGGAACTATCTGTCATGAAAGAAATTTACACATATGCATACTCCTTTTATCGAAGATATTGCCTAAAATATATTTTGGGTTGCATTTCGAGGATTTAGATTAGTTCAAGCTGAATCTGCGTTCAGTTACAGCACTCTCTTTCAGATAAGCCCTTCGACTAGCTCACTTCATAAATAAGCACATGGCTCGAGTTTAACTTTCAGCATGGCTCTTGAGTAATACGTATACTTGTCCGAACCGGGGTTTGCTTTTTGACCCTCATGTTTGTCAGACTGGCGTGTTAACCACAACGCCGTTAACCTTACACTAGTCTTGAACAATCACTCATATCTAAACGCTAGAACGCCCCCTGATTAACATGCATAGTAAAAGTATTGTTAACTCCAGTCGATAATCCCGTGATCAGGAACTTCTCAGTCAGGTTAAACTCACGAATATAATTGAACTTACTGAGCTGTTTATACAGTTTGAATTGTATTTCGGGAATTTGGATTACATCAAATTGAAAGTCACCCACGTTCGATCATAGCCCTCGAATTCAAATACCACAGTTCTGATTGACAACTCAATTTGACCGCCTTAAACAGAGTTCGATATATCTCATACTATTCTTGACACAGTTATAGCATTTCAGTTTCAAGCCCCACGCGAAAGCTGCATTGTTTGCTTTTTTATCTTGATAAAGAGCATTGTATTGTGGTGAACTGTCTGCCAGGAAGTGTGAGCATTCCAACTCTCAGCGGAATATCTCAACACAGGGCGAGGTGCGTTCAAAAACCCACAGCGACCGGATAGAGGACGGCATGTGCGACCGGATGAGTCATTGCTCGACCAGATGGAACCAACGGGCGAGGAATAGCAGGCGGAAACCCCCCGGATAGAAGGCGCCAATCACACACCTAAACCGGATAGAGGTGCACATGACGTGTGAGCGGAAACCTGCGTGCATGTGGCATGATAATTAACGCGTTGGACAATAAAGATTGTGCCTTATTGGACGCATTTTCGCTACAGCATGACACGGCCTAATTTACTGTACTGGGTGTTTTCCGTTTAGTTCATTCCACTGACCATCAGCAGATTGAGGTTCAATTGGTTAAGCATTAATAGGTCACATCTGTATAACGCAGGCTATGAAATCGATTACACCATCTGCCAGTACCAGTGATCATTAAACCACGATTATTGAGGTCGTAAGAACGCCTGCAAAATGCACGCCATCGCTGTTACAACTCATTCGCTTATGGATTAAACTTGATTGGCTCTTAACCTAGAGAACATCTCTTTTGACTCCAGAAAATGTGTGCAAGATTTCTTTTAAAAATTGATCCCATTGACCACCTTCGTAATAAGCGGAAGCAGTATGGCGTCTTCTTTCACCGGTGAATGACAAGTTTATTTTATTGATTTGGGAAAGCAAGCGAGAAAAATCAAGATGTCTTACATCAGTAAACTATGCTTGCTTCTCAGTTTACTAATACAACTCAAATCCTGAAAGGAAGGTACAACGATCGGACATAACGTCGGTGTTGCATTTAACGGTGGAAATTCACCGACATATTCACGTGATGGTGTCGTGGAAGTTTCCGGTCGTGCAACTATAAAGAAATGCAGGTCAGTGTTGACAAGTGATGGTTTGAAGTCCCAGGAGGTGAGTTACTAACCGTTAGAATGATAGTAGGTCAAAATAGGACCACTGATTAACGTACAGCTAATGTATTCAAAAAAAGTGAATGCAGTAAGAGGTAATTGCGCGAAACATCAGCAACACAATTCCTGTGTTCAACAGAGATACTGGTAGACTAGAGGAGTGCATCCAGAACAGTCGATTCCGTGAGTAGTTTTGTGAATCCTTTATGAAGCTATGAGACATATGGATAGATGAGTCCCAGTGTGAAATCTCAAAGTTCAAAGTGTGACCCCGTAGATCAGAAAGTAGGATGTTTGCAGGGATTTAGCATGTTCTTTCTATCGCTGGTTCGAGTGCAGCTGGTTCAGACGTTTCATAATTGGAGCTTTTCTAAATCAACTAATTTGCCATGCAACTAATCAGTAAAAATGGACAAATCGAAATCACTGAAGTCTTGCAAATGGGAGAAATTACAAATGGCTGGCGTACATCTAATCAGTTGTTGGTTGGTGATAGACGAGTACAAGGCAAATGAATAGCAAATGAGTGAAAAAAAACGAGAAGAATTTTTCAAGAAAATAAGTGTGCACAGAACTGTGTTCATTAACCCGCGTCACGCTTATAATATTACGCGACCTACAGGCAATTTACATAAGGAACGGTGGAAGCTGTATATCATCAAACGGAGTAGAGCACAATGCAATGAGATGAGATGGTCTTACTGTAGTGTGAGTGGAGAGGTTCTGTTGCCGGCCACAAGTGACGACATCAACTAACTCGCGTTTAGTCAGGTTTCATGTGAATTTTGGAAGGATTAATTTATACGAACGTTGTCTACGCATAGTGATATGGGCGATAGATTTTGATGACCAGGACCTTCACCATGGATAACGGATGCACTCTGGTCGATCTGGAGTGAAATCTGCAAACATTCTAGATTATTTGGAAAGCTTCATCCGGTTTCGGTAGACGACCAGTAAATACATATTGGACTAGATTCTGCTTAAAATGGACTCAACCCAACACTTGCTGGGTCCGCCAAGAAAGCGTTTGCAATTCTTTCCGATGGTCATCCTGTGGTTCTTTTGGTGTAAGTGGCTCGAAACCAACAGTTTCAGCCTTCAAATACTCATTTGCAGAAGTATTTTTTGCATTGTTCTGTGCTTCCTCCCGAAAACTATCCAGTGAACAGATATTCTATGCCCTGTCCACTCAAATTAAGCCAACCTCCTCTTTCAGCAGAGAAGTAAAACTATAAGAACGTTCGTATTGGTAAATAAAAACCAACATATTTTTGTCCACAGATCATCTCTGCGCCTGTGGACTATCGACTCCGTAATCATCAACAACGCTAGCACGCTATCTTCGAATGTGAACAGTCTAATAACTCTTAGGCAGAGGACATTGTTGTTCACTTCTGCTGTTATATCAAAAACTATGCAGATGTTGAACTGACACTTCTTTCGCAATCTGTGTGTAATTTTGATTTAACGGAGAGGTTGGCAGACAGAAAAATGAGGTGGCGCAACATTCACGTTTGGGCAATTTGCTGTCAGTTAAATTTGCGAATTCTACTGAATGTGAAGAGGACTAAACGCGTTTTACTTCAGAACTGGTTGCAATAAAACTACCGTAATTAGGATGTAAAAGATAGTTGCGGTTGAACTAGTGTAATCAAACGCTAGGCGATTGTACTCCAGCAGTTGTTGATTAGATAGCACTGGTATTGCAGGTTTCATACAAGAAATTATGTGTGAAGTTAATTTGTTTAAACCATCTGATCGTGACTATCACGTAAGCATACAGTAAACATACGGTTGTAAACTTTACATATCCCAACGGTGGAAGATCATCGTTTTCATTTCAAATGATTCACCTAATGTTGCTGTCTCAGAGATGGCTGTTGTAACATTCTGTAGGACACAAATAAGCGGATCCAGATATGAAGATCATACTTGAAAAACTAAGAGATATTAAGCGACAGTTCTGTATAAGAAGTTGAATGAACTGATGAAATTCTCTTTGTTGACATACGCTGTAACGTCCGGATTGAATAAGTATCGCTGGCAAGGAGCATTCAGTCAACTTGCTTGATGAACTCAAGACGTGGTTATATCAGTGAGTTGAACATCGAGAGAAACGTCTCTAACTGTTAAGTTCCTAACAATGGGGCTAGCACTTCCAGGTTAATCAAGGAGAGAACTCCTCTGAAAAGCCAATTAGAACTCTTGTTCACAAAATTTGATGAACGCAAAACAAGTGACCAATACGAATCATTTTACATTTAGAGAATTTAGATGGTGGTGTTTTGTGGTGCAGACTTGCATGTTACATTGATCATAGTGTGGAATCTCCCTTTAAGTAGTGGTGTACGCAGTTTGCCACATTTATTTGTTTCCTGTTTAAAACGGTATCGACGAAATTACAAATTCTAGTAGTTTTCGGGAGAACAGTGGGATAACGGTAGCCCTAAAATGAATGCAGACGGCACATTGTTAGCTGGAGTGTGACAGGCATGGACTTCATCATTAACGTTCATAGGGAAACAGCGACCTTTCGGATTATCTGTGAGCCATAGAATAACGTACAGTCCGAATCATAGCGCTGGGATTTCGTATATCAAATTGTTTGGTTGACTCTACCAACAGACTCGGAAGAATAAACGTTCATGGGTTACCCTCATCAGCGACTTTGTCTCAATGTTGTCTGGTTCCGATGTTTCCGTTGAGCCTGAAAGCCACTTTAATGTCCACGCTGATTAGTAGCGAAAACGGTAAAGCCTATATAATAAGCCCTTAACTGGTCGTCGATAGTGTCTTCCAATACTTTGGTAACAATAGAAATTTAGACAGCTATTCTGTAGCTGACAGGATAACTGCGATCTCATCATTTTAAAAAAGGTTATGGATTTGAGACCTTTCAGGCCTTCTTCTTTGCGTCTTACCTGAGAATGATATTGAATAACCCACTTAATGTTTTTGCCAACTTTTCTGTGCTGTCGACCAAGGTTAGGTGACTTATTATCAGAAATTCTTTGTGGTATGATAGTTATGATCATAAGGTCATCAAGAGCAGCACTAACAGTGGCGATTAGAACTACTAAACCATGCTGGACTATTGTCTACTCTTGTTCATAAAATACAGGGTACGTTAGACGGGTTATCAAGGTTTTCAGAACTTTTGGAATTCGCCGCGATTTTCAGTGATTTATAGACTCACGGTTTAGGATTGTGTCCACTCTGTGTTCAGTTTTTTATGACAGCTATTGTTGATATCACACGCTGTTTCGTCAGTAGGATCAGATATCTATTTGGCGACGTTAACACTGAAGCATATTGCCAGTCGCCTTTTCGTATGGCATTTTGCAAGTGGATATGCTGTCTTACGTGTTCGACGATAATACCAGTGTTGTTTGCCACAAATGCGGATTCTACGGTGTTGTAAGCTTGGTTAACAGCTATTATGAAACTGCATCCGGAAGATCAAACGGAAGTAAACGTTTGCAGGCTGAATGGTCAAAGTAACAGATTCCAGCTTGACAAGAATAGTGTATTTCACGAAATTTGTGATCACTTTCTAGTAATGCCGCAGACAGGTAACGTTTATCTCACCGTTACATACTGCGGTTTAGAACAGTTCAGTCAATAGGGGATTTGCAAATCTGCGGTTGCGGTGAATAGATGCGAAGCTTTCAGAATGAAGGTACCGACTGGATGAGATATCTCTGTGATACATGACAATAAACAATCAGAAATACTGGGATCCCTTTAACCACTTCATTGCGGTGTGTTAACATTTCATTTACTCTCATCAGTCGCAAATGTGAAACATGCAAATTATATACACCATACAGATAAGGACAGACAGGGATTAGACATGCATACAAGCACACCAAGTATAATGTAATCAC
>LUCH01000070.1:300699-369061 GCA_013368495.1 Paragonimus heterotremus
TGAACAAATACCGAACTTCGAGAAATGGTCATCCGAAATTTTGTCCAGTTTTCATTCAGGGTAAAACATTATTCGAAAGACTGAAGGATGTGTTATCTAGATTTAAAACAACGTACTCTAATTAGCATTCAACTTTTACTATAATCTGTCATCTGTAGTTCAGCTATATGTTAAAAATCTTTTGATCAGTCTTTTGCATAAGTTCACACATTTTCTATCTTCGATACACGCCGCTGCGAATGTACAAGCTGCGAGTTTCTTTTTATCTTGTCTCCAGTTTTGTTTTGCCCCAAACACTGCAAAAATGAAAGGAAATTGGTAGAATTTTGTTCTCCAGTATTCTTTATAACAGTCGAAATAGTGAGCTGAATCTTACAAGCTGTCACGAGTCCTGCCAGTTGTTTTTACGTACACCAGAGTCAATGAATGTCTTACAAGAATATTTACCACAGCTTGCCATTGGCGAATTAAACACCACACCGTCGCGTAAATATGGCACTTGGTCATAAAAGTTCTTTTTCTGATGTATATCACGCGATTACCCAGAAAAAATATCGATGTGAAACACATTCATACAACTGTAGAACCGGTTTCTTGACATGATGTGCCATTCTGAAAAGGTTAGAGACCTCGCAAGGAAACTGTACACTTGTTACACACGTTGGAAGTGAAATGTAGAAATTAACCTGAGCGTAATAAACGAATTAAAAGTTGTTTCGATGAAAAAAGTTTTACGGAAGAGCCTTTTAATGTAAAGACCTCTATCATAACAGTGTACAGTCCAGGTTCCCAATAGCTCATGTGAAAATTAATATTTGAATGAAGTCATAATAGCAAACTTGATATTTTTTCAGTGAGCTCAACTATTTTATTAGAGCAGAAAGAAGACATATATTGCAATATATGTCTTCTTTCTGCTCTATTGAAGTGGTTAAAGGGAACCCAGTGTTTCAACTATTTTAATAACAACGGCCTCATACTGATTTTGTTGGTATGTTCCATTCACTACAATAACTAGTTAACCGTACTATTGGAGACTAACGTTCGAATGTCAGTTTGAGGATGTCCTCCATAAAACAGATTACGGACCGAACGTTTTTAGCCATACTGGTAAACTGCAGGTAAAATGTACTAACTGTATGGCAAGAAAACAAAACAAAAATGTGTGTTCCACACTTCTTAATTTGTGCGAGAGGTTTATTCAAAACACTTTAGAAATGAATACTGCAACTCTTTTTGAATCCAGGCCAAATTTAGATCGATATAATTGTGCTAGATGTTACACTTCAGCATTTGTATGAAACAACTGTATGCGTGTAGTAAGTAAATGTTGAAACGATTATGTCTCGTATGTTTTTCTTGGACATTTGTTCAAATGGTTAATGGTCTTGAAAGTGAGGCTTATCTTCACCTATTATAGCCTCACATTAATTTTGAATAGTAAACGCGGTACGAAAACCTTTTGTTTTCATACTAACTTAAAATTTAGGAAAACACTATAACGCCCCGGAAGGTCAGTAGCTTATTACAATTTATCAGTGAACCATGTTTTCCAAAAGTAAAAGCAGTACGAAAGCCAAGGTGGGTAGGAAATTTCAACACGAGTTCAGTTATCACTAAGAGAGGCTTGCCACAATTTCACATCAGTCCAGTGAGAACCAGGATAAGGTTATTCAGACCAAAACAAAAGTGCGGAGAATGTCATACATTCGGAATGCCGAAACGAAATAGCGAGTAAGTCTAACTTTGAGAAAGATGGGGAGTTTTCTTTCCTCTTGTCGGATAATTTACTTCGAAGGTCAATCAATCGTTAAGGGCTATCGCATGGTCACAAGGGTTACCATAGTGTGCTTCTTTTACTGTGGATTAGAATAACATGGTCAAATACGGTCGACCACCATAAAAAGGGTTTTAGTTTCTTGCTAAAAGTTGTCAACTGCTGAGACTTTTAGAACAGAGCGCGTGCAAAACTCACTGGGACCCCTTTGTATGGCACAAGGTGTTGTGCGCGTATTTCTTGGAGGGTAGTTTTGCCTCACGGACTGAAGAACTAACGCCAACTTGTCTCATGAAATATAATGTAATGAAATTTGCTGTGCACTGCCCAGAAACATTCCTCATTTTGTAGTTACCAATCGTTACTCAATATTCAGACAACATATATCTGACCTGACTCACCTTCTAGTTTGTTAAGATCAACTTGGTTATACTATGCATTTGGTGATAAAGGTTCACCAAAAGCATCCAACCAGTTTTGTGTTTATTCCTAACCATCAAGTAGAGGTAAATTCGGACACGAAACCCAATATAGAAATGGCAGTTGGTTGAACATTTAGCTGAGGTGATCTATACCGTTTATATCAGAATTAATGTGGTCTGTAGGTCAGTGATGATGGTACGAAAAACCGTAACTGTGTCCTGATTCAGATTATTCCGCATTTCTAAGTGACGTTGAAATTTAGAAGTTAGTGACATAAGTGGTTTTTATTCGTCACACTTAAACGCATATTACTTTCGAAAATTTGTCATATATACTTTTTGTTCAAACAGTTTAACATTAGAAACTAGCTGGTTCTGAACTGAATAAAGTTAGTTATGCAAAAAGCTGTTTTCGGTAAATCGCCTAACACTGTAAACATGCAAAAATTACACGTGTCTTACAAATCTGAATCAGAAAGCCAGGTATGTTAATATATATCTTGATTATGGGTAGATCATAGGCTAACTTAAGAGAGTGTAGTAATTTGGTGTAGGTTGAGGGAAGAGGAACTAGCCCATTACACGACACGCTCTTGTCGATTTTGTGAAGCGCATACTTGTTCGAATTGCGGATGTTGTCAGACTAAGACTATTGTCAATGGTGGGGGCTGTTGTTATCGAATTTATAGCTCGTGTGTATGCGAGCTAACAACCCACTAACATCTTACAGTCCGAACAGTTGATGATCTCTGTGTAACAATGACCATATTTCTGGCAAGGAACGTGTGTGTCGCACTCACACATCCACTAGTTCTAATTTTGGTGATGTCTGCAATCCACCAGTAACTGTGGAATACAAAACGTGTACACCCTTTTTGTTTAAACATATATTCCCACAGCATACACAAGCTAAAACTTAGAATGAGAACTAACGAGAGCTTGTTTACGTGAATGACGTGATTTACACTCCTTCAATTTGGCGTGGGTCTCCAGTGTTGATGCTTTTGACTAGAGTTAACAGGAGAGTTACTGTTTCTAATCGGGAGGCGATAAGCAATCTGAGCTTCCTTTATCCGCAATTTCGTCTAGGCTTCTGCCTATAATTAGTCAATCGTAGCTAACCTGGGGATAATGACAAAATGAACAATGAACTCAATCCCTGTAAATGTGGCAGGAGTTCCAGCGTCAGCCGTACACCACTAAATAGTTCTAACACAAACGAAGTTGGATTTTAGTGCAACTTGCCAAAATGTATTGGCTGAAAGATTCATAGAAATGATAAATCTGCGGTTACTTATGATTTCTGGTCAGAGTTGTCATTCACCATATCGTACGGATTATCGATAAACTTTGCTTCTGTGAAAAAATCCTGGTGTATGATTTGAACGCAGTGTCCCCTTTTCGACGTTTTGGAAGCACTGCTCTTCTACATAAAAAGCACTGTCACCCGCAAACGTATTGCACATTTTCAATATCGTTTGTATTGGGTTATTGAATAGACAGAGTGATAGTCTGCTTGCAGAAACCCAGCTTATATTTTCACGGTACTACAGGCAGGCTACCATTTTTAATGTGGTCATCGAGATTTCTCGTACCCATAAATGAAGTACTTGTGAAGTCTCGGATTTCGGAACAACCAGGTTTATGAGTGGTGACATGTAGACAAAGCACATTCTGGAAGTCACGGTTCTGTAGAACAATCGATATCCCAACCGGCGACCTCAGTAACACTTCGTCATCTCGGGAAGTCACCATCTTGTAGATCCCCTCCAACCACCCAACTATATATGCCACTGGTTGCCTTGGATGTTCGCCCTATGTCCACAGAACCATTCAGGAGAGCTGTTGTTCAGCGTTAGTTGTCCACGAAGACTTGCATGTTGACAAACTAAAAACTTTACTAGAGGGTTGGTGGTATGTGCTTCCCCTACTCTTATTGCGGAGTGTCAAAGCTACACATTTTGCTTCATAACTTGGAACCAATGAATCCCGGGGTGTTCAAGGAGCTGTGTGAAGATTTAAATGGGCGGTAACTGAGAACTTGTTAGGTTAAACTTTCCCAGCTAATCTGCCATTCATGGTAAAATACGTCACTTGCGTTCACTGGTTGGCATTTCACCTAATCTGTGTATTCAAATTGTTTGCTAGTGTATTCTTAATACGGTAACAAAGATTATGACTGATTAACGCATGAACTGATTCCAGAATATAATGTTTCGTCATCATAGTCCTTACTTTATCCACTGTATATCTGCTTACTTCCTGCAGTACATTTTGTAAGTAAGGCAGCGAAAGTCATCTGGCACTACAATGCGCCGAGAGATTCGTTCTTACTGACGTCATACATTGTTCCATGGATAACCTTGCAGAAAGTAAACCGCTCAGGTCTATGTGAATCCTGTGCTTGGTTTAAATTCAGTCGAAGCCGCCTGATAAGAAATAGCATCGCCATAATGCACACCGGTATGTTATTTCCATTTTGTATTAATCAAAAATAGAATTAATTGACTTAGTTTCTTGCGCTTTTTACTCTATTCACAAGCAACTGCGGCTTTTGCATTCGAATGCAACTCTGGTTTGTTTGCCTTCGGTGAATAAACCAGACTCGAGTTCCTCACGCATTTTGGTTGGACAGCAATTTATACCTTTTTCCAGACTAGAGATTTATGGCATGTGACTCCGATGGGAACATGTTGATCACAACGGCACTTCCTAACACTGATTGTAAGCGAGTTATCGTGACCAAATTTCTGGATACATTCTTGTGTGAGTCGTGTTCATATTGTCTGTACAGTCCAAGAGGAGGAACAGTATGGTTCTTATTTACCTCACTTTCTAAACCTCCCTTCCACGACATTTCTCAATTAGGGAGAAGCAACTCACCAGTTTTTATCGCCTGACTTGATATATTCAATATGTCCATTGAATAACAAAAGTTGAGATCAAGTTTAGAATAAGATCAAAATTGTATCAAATCAAACGTTAAGGTGGGTTATATTAATATTCCTCATTTCATTCCCTCCAATGAATAAAAAACATGAAGTCGGATGACAAACTTGGTCACTCATTCACATGTCTGAATACAACCAAATAACAAACATCGGTCTACTCAATTTTTACTCCAGTGATGTAGCAAAGATATGTCCGTATCAAATTAAATAACAGTTCATGGTTACGTTACATTCTATCGTGCAAAAAACTATATTGGGCACTATGACTGTGAGCCTACTGAGACAAACACATACGCTTCCTGTACAGCTGGTATAAGGGAATGTAGTTTTAGGATTTAGGACAAAAGTAACATTGGTTCGCTGTCGGTGTCCAAATTATCAGGCAAAATCAGTTTTATTGCTTCTAATTTTGAAACAGATAAAGATCACTTGTTTATTCGCAGAGGTTTGCGGTCATCTTGTTGTGTCCGTGTGTGTGGACTGATGTGAGTGGTGTGAAAAAACTTTTATTGCTATGTGTTGACTGTGTGCCATAGCGTGAGTTAGAGCACAACAATAAGCAGATATAGGCATCATGTGAACCATTGTTATTTCAAGGTCGTCCAGTTCCTTATGTTACAAAGGTGAACTGGTGATATTCAATGAGAGCAACCTAAATTGAGTAGCACCCATGTGAACTAAAACTCCGATTCCGCTTGAAATGAATTAATGTATTGGGAAGTGACTCTTTTCTGACGAATCATGCTACGATTTCCAATGAAGTACAAATTTGCTTCCAGCTATCAGAGTTGATTTTCGTACTGGCGCCAAAGATAAAATCGGTGTAAGTGGACGACTGTTTGATGCCGCCACGTTCACTACGAGTGCGATAAACACTTTTCACTTATCGGATGGGTATTAATTCTATTAAGCAGATTACAAGGAACACTGCAAACAGTATGACCAGCAGTTTGTAAGTTACCGAATAGAACAAATGAAAACACTTTCGGTACGCTTGGATGAACACGTCATAATACACAACGAATACATAGAACATATCATGACTTTTTAAGCATCGATTGACACTTCAGTTTTTAAGGAGTCAGCATTGTGATAATGTTGTCAATGTATGTTATGACTGCTATTAAAATCTCAGCTAGTGACAATAGTATTACAAACTGAACACCAGCCACATCCAGTAGCACACTTCACCCATAGATACACCGCTCGATAGACCAGATTCGTACGAAGTGTCTGAATGTGTTGTTTGCGATTACATACTGGTAGTACTTAGGTTGTATAAATTTCAGTCTCCATACGTGAAATAAGATGATAATCTTAGTTGAATGTTGTATCACAATTAGCTATCAAAACCAATTCTTTGTCATAAGGTTGTCACTGTTCACAAAGATTGCATGAATAATACGAACGCTAATTTATTATATACAGATATTTCATTACGTGAACCAAATCGATTAAGTCAGCACGAGTCAAGTAGCTTAACCCATTCCAACGTGCAGAATCAAGAGGCTGGATGCTTTCTACATCTTGATTATAAAGTTATATTTTCAAAACAATGGCCATTTGAACAAAACAGTCAGAAAACGAAAACTGGTAGATGCAATCATTTCGTAATGACTCACCAATACCAAATTTACAATACCATGAAATGGTTTTTTTTATGTGGAACAGATAAGGGGTAGGGTGGATAGTCAGTCTGTGGGTTAAAAAAGGTCACTAAGTCCACGGAAGGGTCAAGTTTACGAGCAATTGTTTCTGAACACACAAGGTCAGACTTAGTCGATTGATTTTCAAACTGATGGCACAGCCATGGTAAATCCTTTGTAGCCCAAGTTACCTGACAATATTACGGGTCCTCTAAAAAATCCAGCGCAAGACACTATCTCTAAATCATGTTCTCTTCTTCAATGTGTAAGTGGCGTGATATAGGAGAATGACAGTAATGAATCCGCAGAGGTCGTCGTGACGATTAACAACGGACTATAGACCAACCTTACATTAACTTCTGAACTATAGTATTATGATGATTGTTCTTTTTGCGGTGTCCACGTTCTTCGAAGTATTGATAGTTTAATGCAACACTTTGGTTAGCACAAAAATATTGGAATAGGCGATAACTGTTCTTTGCAATCAAGGCACGTTCTAGAGTGGACCGCAGTTAGTGATACGGGTTATCATGGACAAGCGGGATTTAAAAAGACTAACCTTCAAACCTTCCAAATAGAACTCGTCCTTGCAAGTGATGACCGTGATGCCAGGGTTGAAAGCCTATCTGCATTTACCATGTGATGAAAAGGTGGTGTGATGTGACTGAAAACCGCTGTACTAAGGACGTATAATACAAGTCGGATTTTAATTCTAACTTCCAAACTGCAATCGCTTTTGCTCACCAGAGCCTACATTACTTACCAGCCGTCATGTAGTTGCCAAATCAGTTGCAATTAAAGTTTCCTACCTCGGAACACATCTGAGCATGAGTGAAGAATCAGGTGGCGCATGCAGAAGCTGTCACACTTGTGTACATACAACATCCGCCAAATAAGTAATCGACGTCGGCAGTCACTTGTCCCTTCCTGGAGAGCCACAACCGAGCATGCACAGTTGTTTACGCACCTGATATACTTCGGATGTTGTAGTTTGTTCAAGCAACTGCATCGTGACTTTGATGCTATCCTCCACGTACAGCAAGACCCCTCTTTTGGCTTAGTATTAATATGGTAACGTTGATAAAAGCTAAATAGTGTATAGTGTAGCCGTGTCTCATTTTTACGTGCACTTTTCAATGTGACCTCTGTCTCTCTCTTTATGATCCTCTGTCCCGCAGTACAAAATTCACGATGAGCATCTAAATATACGAGACAGTAATACACATGCATTAACGTTTAGCATCTTCTGTTGGAAGCTTTCTGCGAAAATTTTGCTCAATTTTAGACTTTCAAAATAAAAAACGATCAGTGTCTTATTGAAAATTTTAATACTAAGTACAACATTTATAGTTTACGACGCAAAGCCAATGGGCCTGAAATACTGGATGACATGCCCAGCTAGAAATGACTCATCGGTAAAGTACGATGCTACCTGAAAGTTGCTACAATTTATATGGGTGGTACTTGATATTTCGACCTTCAGGCACAGTATGGAACAAGGTACAGTTCACTATAAGCCAAGTTAATTTCACCGCAGTAAGTATACCACAGATTATCTTCTATAATGCCAGAAATGCTTCTGCTGCATCCTAACCGATGTTCATTGCAAGCGATAAATTTATAAAGCTTCAACTCCAACCAATGAAAAATTGAAATCACGTTTAATGTAGCAGAACAGTTGCAAACATTTAGTTTGACGGTTGAATATCCTTGATAATTATATGCTGTCATAGTTGAATTCAACGTCTATCGAAGCTATTACACCAGACTCAGTCAAGGCTTCCCGAATGGGACTAAACACTATATTAAATGTGGGATGCCCGCAAGGAAAACGGATCCCCTGACGTTACACCGTCCGTCAGTGGTTCCCTAGTTAATGACATGTTAAACACAAGCTGATTTTACAATTGATTTTTTAGGTGATCCAGGATCCTTAACGTGAAGACAAAAACTGGTGTTTTATATTTGCCCGAGGAAACTTAAAACGGAATCATTCCAAACGACGACGTTTTTCTGTTTTCAGAATATACACGAAGTCATGAACTGTCCCCTCATGTTATAGGCAATCAAAAAATTGCTATTATATTCACATGACTCCTTGTCGGGTAAATGAAACTGTTGCAAAACAACTCAGATATGTTTTCAGCGGAAATGAAAAAAAGATATCGTTCTTGTAAACAGTCGAGGTAGAAT
The DNA here is from genome assembly GCA_013368495.1 of Paragonimus heterotremus. Classification (NCBI taxonomy): domain Eukaryota; kingdom Metazoa; phylum Platyhelminthes; class Trematoda; order Plagiorchiida; family Troglotrematidae; genus Paragonimus; species Paragonimus heterotremus. The sequence goes on from LUCH01000070.1 coordinate 309,689, forward strand.
TAAGAAACTGCATCGATACATCTGCAGATTCGTACACGCAACAGAAAGAACTTTACTAATGTTTTCCAATTTTTCTGTTAGTTGGCGGATCGTGCTGGATATTTTAGCCGAACACAGAAGAGGATTTGTCCAGCAAAACTAAACTTACACAAAAGATATGAGCTTGGGGAAGCCGGCATTACTAAGTCTGACTTGTACCACCATCCTCAGATCTTACAGTCTGCTCATAGTGTCTGAGATGAAACTACCGGAAGTAATGTGTTAGTTGGCCACTGAGTTTGCGTGATCATTTTACAACCAGATGTCTCGCAGAGTACAGAATAATTTTTTATGACGTTCCGTAACTAATTTCTATTGTAATACTACAGGGAACGGTATAATATTTGGTTGTGCGGAGCATGCGTTGAAAGAATAAGTAATATTCATGACAACCATACAGTCTGCTCTTTTCATTGTTCAGTCTATATTCGAACAACCCAGATGAAATCAGAACATCAGGATATACAGGGATATACACCTTCAGTACATCGTCTAGAAAGTTCGCGGGCCCAACAATCTGATTTCTGGAAGATCTCAGCATTACGTGCGACCGACCGTATCAAGATATTAAGGTACAGTTTAGTAACGTTTATCAAGGTCACCACAGAGCTTTTGCTGGAACAGCAGCTCTATCAAGTTCTGAAGTTATATCCTCTCAACCTTGAACTTCATATACTTTTTGAGAGTTCCTTGTACTGCAGAGACATTTCTGGCCTACTATTCCGGGTTTAGACTGACGCGTTATAATGTTGTATCAAGTGTAACTTAGTCTGAGGGCAGTATAACTCGACTCAAACCTGCAAACAGTAAACGGCAATTCTCAGCGTCAGAAAGATTTAAAGCTTGGTGACACTGTTGTAACACTGCATGTGCATTTTTTCCGAAATCGTCAACGAAGCGACTGTTGCTGCAACATTATCAAGGATATGGATACACGCCAGTCGCCAAAAACAGTGTACAAGTTTGTTACCTTGTATATTCAAATTCGTTGGTAGATGCCATTCTGGTGCTGTCTGGTGTGTACCATGCAGCCGTACGAGGTTCCTAAGCCTCAGACAAATCCTGGGTCTGAGGATGGCCAGCCTGGCTTCTGAAAGTATACTGGGCCGGCGCTTAATGAGTGAGCTGTAAATACGCACCTTGCACTCTCGCACATCATCACCTAACAGGTTATGACCTCCTGATAATCAGAAATGTCAGTTCGACGTTTCGATTTCTGTAGAAGCAACCAACGAATTAGCGGGTGCTTATTGACAAATCAGTGCTCTATCTCCACGTCGACCTAAATTGTTGTGTATACTGTCTCCCATCAGTAATTCCTGTAACTGATTGACTTGCCAATTGAAGGTAACAATCCTGAATCCTTTCAATCTTGGAGCTCCTAGCCCTCCAGGTCAGGCACGGTCTCTGCCAGTGTTCAGTTTTACAGCGACTACGGTGACTTCTTCATTTATCGGTCTTCCTTGTTCTTGGCTCCAGTGCAGTTACAGCAACTTCCGGTCACTGAATCGACCACTGCATTTCTCCCAGTGTCTTCCTGTCCATGCTGCCGTTCGCATTCACCGAGGCCACAAACACTGCCCCATGTATGCTTCACAAACTCATGAGGAAACATCTGTCAGCTAAGCTGAGCAACGCGAACTAGGCCATGAACAACCACTGGGAGACCGTCGATAAACTGCTCTAACAAAAATCGTTGTCATGATTCTTCATCCAGTACTTATAGTGCCTTGCCCATTAATAAGTTCTGAGTGGCGGCAAACAGAGAGACCGGTTCATTGGCAAAGCTGGGCCACTGCGAACAAACGTGTGCAATCCTGCTGTCTACTCTGAAAGCAAATAAATAAGCCCATAAACAAACGGCATCCACTTTCTCACATCGGATAATGCGTACAGCTTTTACAACAGTTGCATGGATTTTCGTAAATACATTTTCAGAGTACCCCCACTCCTGAGTTGTGAGCTACACGCACCAACATGTTTCCAGTCCTCTATGCCCCTCATTAGTCATTCTGAGGCGGACACACTTTTGAGCCGTCAGGAGGCGTATTGCTTAGTCTGTCATTGAAGAATACGGACTGCCTGTCTATATTGTAATTCAAGTACCTCAGTGTTCCAGGTCACTGACCAATGTGATGTGGCCGATGTACACGCGTTTTCAGATCTAATTAACGCGCACATCTTGGATGCTCACGGAAGGTACACGAATGAGTAAAACGGAGACATAAGTTGCCAGTATTCAATGGCAGTTTTCTCGCACTATCCGTGTACATAGCTTCCTTTTGAACACAGATGAGAGTTAGGGTCAGCAATGTTTACACAGATTAACAGCTATTCAATAGCTAGTTTGGCTAAACTAGAGGTTTGATCACTGAACTACCTATGTCCACTGATTATTGAAATGAGAAGACAAGTTGCAACATGTCAGCCTGTTGAGCTCATTTTATGAATGGCTGCTTAAAAACCGCATGCTTAAGTGTAGCGATAGGCATGAATAAACGACTAAACGGATGAAATGTAAGCGCTAGACCAACTGGTCAACTCTAGAATAAACCGAATAAACCTTTCACTTAAAATAAAGGTTTTGTTGTTGGATCACTGGAGGTTTCCTGATTAACGTTACGTAACTCCACAATAAAAACGTTTACTGCATCAATGCTGCACACTGTCACTAGGATGTTCCGCGATAAATTACATATAGATCAATGTTCGTTTATATCCTGGGTTTTATGCTTGCTCTATTGACAGAACCGAGCATTTAAGCGGGTTCACAGAAATCGCTTCAAGGATACTGCGATCCATTACAGAGGCATGCGAAGCGACAGATGGCAAGTGAAATGTGTCCCTTCGATAAACTGTATTTCGCGTTTACTTCTTTGTTCTAATCACCAACAGTGACACTGCCGGTACGACAGTACGGGGTGACGTTTACGCACGTGGATATGCACGTGTAAGCTCCATTATATTGATCGGTAGACTGTTCGCAGAGTCATTCGCTATCCCGTTTACAGTGCCATAAATGCTTGTGAACTGGTGCAAACATGTTGAACATGTTAGCGACAGGAACTGAATATCGCAATTGTCCGATATGCTCACCGGAATGGAAACAGGTTATCACGCTCCAGAATGGGTTGAGATACAGTGTTGATCAAATTTTCTATTTGTAACGAAAGTCATTTTGAAAAAGCACATTACGACCTGTTCCCATTACTCATTCCTTTGTTGTTATAAACATCGAGGCACGTAATCCGAATTTCCCTTTGGAAGGTGACTGACAGAATGATTTCGATGCGTCGATGTTTTCCAGTTCTTTCTGATCGAATGAACGCTGTATCCCAGTACTGTGTTTTTGGTTAAAGTCAATCCTGAATATGCCAGAGTTTTTCGTTCTCTTATTGAATGTAATACAACGCCATTGGTCCGTTACTGCAGACTACAGTACTGACTGTAAGTTGCATTGCGGTGATGAAGTCCAGAAGATACCCATGTTCTATTCTAGGTTACTTCTTCAAAAGGGTTGATCCCATGTTCCGAATGTTTTACCCACTTGTATTTCTGAGATTCACTGAATACACCATGCTCCTTTCGACCGGCGTTGACTGACAAACTGAACCTTGTTAAGCAGTAACCGTTGTTATGTTTTCCGGAATAACAGTTCTTACATTCTTATCACACACAGACATTTAACTAATCTTGAAAGAGTCAAAATTTAACAGAGCGGAAGTCAAGCCCTAAAGGATTGAACAGATGGACACAAAATCTGGAAGTCACAATTGTGTAAATGCCGACTACCAGAGTAGCCAAAACGTCAACTAGAGTAGTTTCTGAACACACATGGCGGACTGAGACGTTTGATAGCCAAAGGTTCAGCAAACCGGAGTGTGCGTTTCTGATTGGTCCGAAAAATCAACCAGAATGCGTCAGGAACTTTGACTCCGTATCCTGTTTAGATTATGTGTCTTGCAACAGATTATGTTGGCTACCGTCCATCGACATCCATACGAGCGCCTGACTTTGTAACCGAATTTCGAGTCAATTGAGAACATGTTCCTTGAAACTAACAGCTAGTTGTAGGTTTACCCTCCCTATGACGCTCATACTGCAGCTACACGAATATTTGTATAAACAGTTTAAGTCTGTCACATCTTACTGTCTATATCAAAAATAACATTTTAATGTATTTGGAATCAAGCTTTCGTCTCAGGACAGTTTTTCGTTTTGGTTTTTTCCTAGAGAGAAAATAGTAAACACGATGCCCAGAAGGCTTTTTCACGATTCTGTCTTTGACCTTCTGGGATAACTTCAGCACTCATATATGTTGGCGATATGATCACACCAGATTTTAAAATTAGACGAACGTTCAGAGGAATGGTTTAAATAGCCTCAATCAGCTGGTTCTTCACTGGATGATGGAGAGCGTGCGATTAATTATGACGTTGCCGTGGATATTCCAAAAGAAGGTGGAAAAGCCAAAGACCTCAAAATGTAGAAGTGTCTTAAAACCGCGGTTTCGTACATTCCGTCGGTTCCGCTACGCAAATATCAGAGCATACACTGGCAGAAATTCCCGCACCACATGAAAGTCCGAACAGACTCATAAAGGTTAATCTATACCGACAGTTGTTCACATCGTTAACAAAACATGTCAAGGCCTCCAGTGACAATCTCATTAGTATTAGTCTTGTCTCTATCACATCTAAAATGCTTAAGGGCTATATGAAGCGATGGCTTCTGAAACATACAGAAAACAAGAACAAAGTCGCGGCTACACTGGCATATTTATTTCAAAAATCATAATGGTGTATCGTCATTCCTTTTCTCAGTCAACGACCCTGATTCGTTCGAAATTCAAGATTCCGTTTGACTCGTTTTCCCGATATTTCGTGGTGAAACAATCCGTGTAGACTATGTGGATTCAAGGAAGTTGTTTTATACACATTCTCAGTACACACTGCGCACTTGTAGGGAGCTATTTCACACAACTTCTACCTCAAATGGCGTCCGGTGGAAGTTCCGGCCCTCTCGTTTTCTCTTTAACTGTATGATTGAAGATATTATCGAAGGCCTACCCGGTGGTTCTGAAGGATCTGGAGTGAAACTCCTGCCTGTTAACAGTACTGTTACTGACTACGTGGACGATATTGCTTTGCTTCGTTCGTTTTTGTTTACAATGCAAACCATGCTGAACAGGTTGAATGACTGGGTAAGTCTGTACGTTTTTGCATCGTATATTGACTCCATTTTCGTTATGGCAGAAAGGTCACTTCAGACTGTCGTTGGCTACTTCCCTCTGGGTAATTTCATTTTACCGGATTGTAATACTTATGAGAAGGTGCCAACGAGGAAAACAGAAACATATACGAAACTCATAAACCTTAATCACCTATGATGTCACACAAACGTCGAGGTTTCCATTGCATATGTGCGTTTAGCTTTGGCCTACGGATTAGGAACTGAACATTTGTGTAAAAGTGGTACGAAGATTTGCGGTATTTGATAGCCGTCGTCCCCGTAAGTAAGCCGAAAGAAAATACCTGTGGGAACAACACAACCGTCCATCAGCATATGGTTGTGAATTGTGGTAGTTCACAAGCAATAGCTTAAATGATAAAAGTGCACTGTCTTCGCTGGACGAGCCACGATTTCGTACTTCATTGGAGTCTGCCTAGCTGCGAATTCTTCACTTTGACCACTGATAGTTGGCAAGACCAACGCAAAAAACGGACGATGATATGATCGTGGACTGTGGATGTTTTAACCATTCTGATAAGCAATTTCAGTTAGTACCGTTTTTCAGATGGAAAGTTTGTCAGCCATTAATACTTTTGTTTGAAAAAGATATCTGACATGATTGTTTGTACCTCTTTTACATTTTTCTGAGGCCCAGTTTGTTGTCGCTTTGCTTCCTGCACGTTGGTGTTATCTTTCTCGCCGTTCTATCAGAACCAGCAGCAGCAGGAGCCATATTACCCGCAAGTGCGGTAGAATGTTAAATCTGCTCCTAATAAATACATGACCGCTCAAGCAACATGTTTGGCCTTTAGCGCATATGATAGTTGGTTCACTTACCATTTACACGATCTCTAGGTCCTGCGTTCAAGCCAAGATTAACTCTGTCGTGCGCTGGTAGTCCGAAGGTAACTGTATTCAACGGTTTTTAATTGCTTATTTTCTCCAGAGGAGCAATTAATGTTACGCTGATGAGCATAAGGTACGGTAAACCTCAGCCTGTTTGTCCATGTAGGGTATGCAAAACCGACGACCTGCCTCATATCTCAGTAAATTCCAGTGCTTTTCAAACTTTTCTCGAAGACAGTGTCGTCAGTAATTAACTCAAAAATGCGAAGATGGACGAAGTTTGAACATATACTGAAATACGAAGCAGTAAATGCTATCGATTCAGTTCATCAAAACGGCAAGAAGACAAACGCTGCGGGGTGTTGACATTTCGATTTATCTCGTCAGCTGTATACCAAAAATAAGCCGAATGTACAACGACGGTCCATGGCAACAGCAGTTCAACAGTGAATTTAAAGTCAAGTGACAGCTACCTTGGGTGATGGACGGCACGAACCACTAACTTTGCGCACACAGCACAGATTATTCGTTCGATTTACACAGCTTTATTGATGGCCAGAACTTTGGTGTTCGGGTGCCGTAAGAACAAAGTGAATGACCTGACTATGTCGAAGTTGTAAATTGCTTTCATGATTTTCCTTGCGTTTGACGATGCCCGGTTTTGCTTTCGGTTTATCGATTGACTGTTCGTTTGTACAGCAGACTGAATCAGCCATTTTTGGAGGTATTCGGTGATTTGTTGGCGCGACTATCGGCCCATTCTAGCGATATAGCTGTGAAAATAGCTGCAAGCGAATTGATAAACGATTTTTGAGTTAGAACAGTTAGGTGCATCATATCTAGCGTTTCAATAACTGACTACCCGAGTTGATGACAAGTAGCACAGTTCAACTGCAGGGTATTTGCGACTCACAGCGGACTGAATTTAATGACCCATCACAGGGGACAAATAATCTGCCATGAAATGTATTTTCAAGAACATCTCTTTTTCCTTTGTTGTGCGAATTACGAGTTTATCCATCTTTTTCTTGCTATGAACAGAGGTAAATTCATCCGGGTATCCGCTAGCAAGTAATGCGTTTTTTTTTAAAGACATCTTCCTCCTGTGTCAGCCGGTCATCTGTGCTAGCTCTGTCAAACCTTGCTCTAACTAAAATCTTGTCTGTAGACTATTGTTACAAAGCCAGAGGATAAGAGATATTGGCCGATTGCTGCATCCTGTCATCGTGATGCCTCGTAAATAAAACGTCTTGAAATGCTGGGTTACTTTCCGATTTAGTCTACTCGGGGCGGATATGTTTGGATGTATGGATATCTTAACGTTAAAAGATGGAAGACGATTGTTACTCTCAGTTAAATTCGCCATTACCTTGAGGTATCAGTTGTGTAAATTAATCATGGAAACACTACCAATGAACTGTTTTCCAGTCATTTCAAGGAGAACCTCCACTGATGTTAGACCTAGTGATTTGCTCAGGGCTACCTCGTCAATTTAGTTAAACGCCACTCTTTCAAACTCAAACCGCCCACATTCCGTACACAAGTGAATGAGATCTGTGAGATAACCATGCGGAACAGGAAAGTAGATGTTTTCAACTGAAATAAAATCACAAAGAAAATTCACGCTCACGTACAAAGGAACATCAGTAAACATTGATTACATATCGGCAGAATATATTGTTTTTGGACTCGCAGAAACCTCCTTCGAAAAGCTCACTAAACCGAGTGGGTCCTTTATGCAATGCGGTGAGAGTAATTTCCGAACTGGACAGAGTACTTCAACTAGCCATCAACAAAGCTGGTGGTACCACACGCCTTTATTATATAATATGTTTGCTTGTAATATGTGGATACCGAAATGAATCGAAATGTTAATATCCAGCAACTTCTCACTGCTTTGATGCGTTAGTGAACTGTCGATGATCACCAACCTTATGGACATGGAATGTGATGGGTTATATTACACTTCAGTTGAAATTCATCGGAAGTATGAACCAACGTGGGAATATGGCCAGGGCAAAACGTCGATCATCACCTTAAGGTCAGATTTTCTCAGCAATAGTTACCATAACCATAAGTTCACTGTGAATTTACCAGTGGTTTGTGATCATTTTATAACGAACATGAAGCCGCCATTAAAAATGTCAATCTCGATGGCAGGAAATAATGCAAAAGACTAACGGGATCCTATTTTGATAAGTCTTGCTTAGCATGGTTCGATTAAACTGATTGGGTTTGTTATAGTTCATAAGTTTTCCGGGAGAACATTTCGCGTTAATTGTATCAAAAGTTAACTTTTGTGTCCATCCCCCGCTGTCTGCACCGTTGAGTTGTCGGCATGATCAGAAATAGATCAGGTACATTTAAGCGATGGACACATGTACTTTTTATGTTGATCAAAACTACTACCGTGGCTAGCTACAGATCACTATCTCAAGTGTGGTGCGCCCGAACAGAGCGTCCTGACTAATGTACGCAAAAGCACTTAATCTCTTCCGCTCGTTCAACTGGCAGTACAACAAGGGAAAGTGATCAGCTGCGCTATGTGGTCAAAATATTCTGTGGTAAACAGGTTTTGTCATCATGTCTAACTTCATCACACTTCTTCAGAGAACTTTTAGTCGTTATATGGTGTAATTCATGTGTTAGTTTTTGGTAGAGAATGTTTGTGGGATTGTTAACAGTGGCTTCCTTTAGTTTAATTAGACATACAATTATAGGTTTCACTTTGAATTTGCGAATTTGAACTCGAACGATCAGATTATTCAAATTAAGAATATCGGTCTCACTAATGGTACCCCTACTAAAATTCGTCTCGGTTATTCGTTAACGACCAGTGGCGATACGCATTTGATGGTTGCGTTTGTGAAGACAACAATGACAAATCGACAACAGCATCCCATGGGCGAATTGACTAACCTACAGACTGAGGATATTTAATCGCCGTTTAGGTGACAACAACCACCAAGATGAAGGAAAATATTAAGGGAAATACTTGAAGAAGATGTTACACTGATAATTTACCGGCAAACTCAATCAACAACTGTCTATCAGCGGGTGGCTTTTTCTCGTGACACTGACAAATCTACGGCCATCCAGTTTTTCTTAATGAAGCGCCGAAAGAACTTGGCTGAAGCGTTCTAAAAGTTTCGAGTTATTCTGTGGCCTTATTATTACTCAGGAATCATCTTTAGTGAAAAATGATATTCTCAGTACTGAAGTGCTAATGAGATTAGCAAACGAAATCAGCTTTATTCTGCGCAGCAGGACCAGTGCAACCTAGGACGGATTTAGTCCCAAAGCTCTCGTGCAGTTTGGGATGCACAATACAATAGTTTTTGTCTTTACTATTTCAGTCGAAAGGAACAGCTTATCTGGAGCATTTATCATGCTTCCTCTATCAGTATATAAGGCAACATGACCTGAATGATAGCCGAATGAAGAATCATCGCAATAAACCGTGTGCGTGCACGAATGTTTGGGCAGAATATTTCGGAAAAGATAGACAGACCTGAATAAATCATTTCCTAGACACCCGGGATCTCCTGGCAAGCTCCATAAAAAATTTCCCGTAAAGCACACTGAAATCAATATTACACTACACAATCAACTTTGTTGTGCAAAATGAAGACACATGATGGTAACAGCTTCGCGGAACCTTCTTCTACACTACGGTACGTCGGACAAACAAGTTCGTTCAAAACGCTAAAAGGAAACTTAAACATTTGATAAAACTTTGAACAGAAGCTTCTTTGAGAACGTCTAACTGCCTTCCAGAAATTCACACTTATACACCGGATCTTTTTTGCAATATGCCTATGCGCGTTCATCTGTTTCTCATCTGATTAAAACTGATGCTTAATATTAACGTCGTTGAGATTGAAAACTAGACGACTTAATTATATGTTTTCATTCGAAATCATAAGGTCCTTACAGTCCAAGTGAAACCAGTTACACAACTCATTTAAATCCGGAGCACTGGTGAGACTTAATTAATCACCTGAAGAACGCGAGTATTAAAATGTAGCACGAATATAGATAAAACAATTATACGTAATGCTCTTAAAAAGTGAGTTGGAAATAGCATGAACCAACGAGTAATGATTTAATATTCTATGTTCGGCTAGACTTTGTCAAGTTTGTTTAACATTCTTGTTTATAACTTCTCGCTATTAGAAATATATTTACTTTACGAACGTCTAACTTTATAGGACAGAAGTAACAATTGATTGTTATCAGTGGTGTACTTATAGATAGAGAGTGAATACGAAGTCCGCTCATATAAATAAGTAAATTCACTCTGTGGACCGCGAGTCTTGTCTTTCTCATGAGCAAACTTGGGGAGATTAAGCGTCAGGTTATATCTCGGTTTCAGAACTGATGCTTGGTTGTGCACTGGCTAAATCGAATGCTTCTCACTCAATTTCATTGGTTGTTTCTTCAAAACAGTGCTCATATTTACTTGTGAGTTTGACTTTCGAAATGACCATAGAGGTCAAATTATTTTTTAAATCGTAGAACGTGGCAACTCAGTGATTGCATTGTTGCATTACCATAATCGTTCGTTGCTATTCGAGTTAAGGGATTCCATAAGTGAACTGGGGTGAGAAATTCGAGCACAGAAATCTCTAACGTCCCGAGAAGGGTTTAATCCATTTCTAAGCAGCCGAGATCGTCCATGAGTTACCTGAACTTAAGATCTACTGCGAGAAATTGTTAGCAATCTGCAAATTTTGAATAACCCATCATCAAAGACAACACAGTAGTCATAATGCGTTAGAAGATAACGGTGACGAACCACTTTTTCCGACAATTGTTCATCAGATCAGTACAGACAAATTCAAACCAATCTTTGGAAAACATCCACTGGTCTGTATAATAGGGTACAAAATTCCAAACAAACTGGGCGAGCCACACAAACGACCAGTCGTTGGTGTTTTGTTGAGTGGTCTAGAGATCCACTCACGGTTAGATCACAGGGATGGAGGATGACGTCGGTAACTTGACTTGTGGCCACGGCAACTGTAAGGTTTGTACAAACTACTTTTGAGAAAAAACTACCGGGTTACGCAATCGAATAGCAGTCGATTCCGCAATAGTTGACATTCAGCGTACGGTCAGTTTGTGGCGGTTGGCAAGAATTTTGTAATGCATGCCGAAAGTCTGTTTTCGGTCAACGCGGTGGTCCCTGTTGGAAAGATGTGCAGCTATTGGGCTGTTCATGATTTTGGTCACACTGGTTTCCAATCAGGCAAGATGGCGCTCTTTAATTCGTTTGGACAAACACGCAGACGGTATATCTACATAGTCCGTTGTACAACAAAGACAGAAATACACTGGCATGGTCTGATCGAGGACAGCCACTTTTTCTCTCAGACTCATGTTAATCAGGGGTGAAGTAGTGAACCATGTCTATAATTTTACCGTCTGGAAAGTGTATCCAAAAGTCTGTCACAGTCAAGGGTTCACTGTTTATCTCACGATATCACTTGTAAACGGTAGACGAATGCAGATAACTTTATTTTCAACCATGTTGAACAGATCAACTGACTTAATGAAGATCATCGTCCTGATTACAAAACGGTGGGAATAGCCATTTTCCCCTAGCATACTACTAACCCATTTCAATTCTTGTTCTAATGTCTTTGTGGGACAGACTTTTGTGGCTCTGTTGGTAAACATCGGAGGAGGTTACGGCTCTGTTTGAATGACACAAAACTATTAAATAAGTTTACGGTTCAGGTCACGTTGTGTTGCGATAAATCCTGAGCTGAAAAGTTCCATTTAGATATCTTCTCAGACTATATAATGGGTCATGATATGCGGCCTTGTTTCAAGAATGAAGACGATAGAACTATGTACTTGACTGAATGTTCGTACTATACCGGTTAAATCCTGGTCCGAGTTCAGTAGGCCAAAAATGTCACCTACGCATCGTTCACAGAAACACATTTTCCATAGCACGGTTTAGCTGTTGAGTAGCAGTTTGCCGACGAAAATGTTAGCTAGTAATAGGCCTAATGGAGACTGCATCGCACAACTTTCATTAGTTCATCTTTGAACTTGAACTGCATATTAAATTTACAGGGCAGCAGAGGCTCTTTAAGCACTAGTGTTCGTATGTTGATTTGGTTGGTGGATTGCACGAGGTATTCACACATGAATTTGATAGTCCTCAACAGAGGGTTATTTGTGAACAGCGAAAAAACATCCAGAAAACATATTTACTTATTTTGGATGTCAGCATTTTCGATTTGAGTGACAGAATCGAAAATTTCACTCAGACGACGGGTTTATGTGTCCCTAGAATCCGTTCAAGCTGTAGTGCTAACCACTTAACAGTCTTTGAATAGTGTAATGATAAGACCGGTTTTGCAAGACGGCGCTACTTGTCATGCGCAGCAAGCCCGTCCTCTGTGTGCAAAAACGGTTGACCTTGAACCTACGTCTGCCATGGTTTTGACCCGTGACAGACTAGTGTATTCACTGACTTGATTTATGGACCTAATTCTCTTAAATATTTTTGATGTCCACCGCTGTTATGTGTAGCAACTGGTGAGAACATATGAAATGGTACTTCCACCTTGCAAAACCGGTCTTCCGATTTCATTACTCCAATTCGTAACTGAGAAAGGTTGCTTTGTTTTTCTAAAATGAACCCTTTACAGTCGCTTGATGGAGTGAGTTGCATATAACTGGGATAGGTTTCAGTGGTTGGTTTGGCCTGTGGATCTCTGGTAGACCTTATAAGCGAGCAATGGTTGAGCCGGACAGTTTGAGTTGGTTAAACTCAGTAACGTTAACTGCCAATTACTGCAAAATTTCAGCATATCTACTGTTCTATCTCTAAACAGAACCGTTTTGTCATTCTCTGCAATCGGTTTGCTAAACTGTCTTCCATCTGAGAGAGTAACTAACATTGTTTTTCCTGCCCATAATCAATATATTTGATTCGCTGTCCAAGCGAGCTAATAATACATCCTGTAGTTCACGGTGCGTTCTCAAGGCCTCAAGGTGTCCAGTTACGACGTGACGTTTGCGAGTCAAATATGCTTGCCGTTATTGAAAGCAGCAATTGATTAAGTATGGTTTGAATTGCTTTAGACTTGCCTCTGACGTAGGAGTTAGCTGGTTGATCTCTTTATGGATATTTTCAAATCTAACCTCAATCTACAACTGATCACATCTATGGCATGGTCAACAACATTTTGGCTCCGACAACGGTATTCCAAGTAGAGTATTGTCAAGCCCAAAATGGGGTTTGGTTTGACCGAAAATTATGACTGACGTTTCGGGCCCGTCCATTAATTCTTACTGTTTTTGAGTGCTTGCTTAGTAGCGCTCCTGTCCTGTCATTTCATTCAAAACGTGCTGCCGTTGACTGAGTTGGCTGTATGGTGTGTTTGGACAGGATGTGCCATAATTTCGACGGCTACTGTTTTGGTGACCCTGCTAGTAATCCAGATGGGATGATATTCAAAGATACCCTGAGATAAGCACCTGTTCGTGCGGCCCACCTAACTGGTTCCATAGGAACAAGTAAGTGAGTGTAAAAAGAAAGTCGCATACACTGATGCTTTATCTTTTAACCATAAACACAAGACTAAAGCTGAGTTGAAACAAAAGTATAAGTTGACCGTATAAAATACTTTTTTTTGACAATAGTGTTGTCTCTTAGTGATTGTTTCAGCGAGCGGGTCGCCTTCAAATGGCAACGAAATGTACACTGTTTTCTTTCACACCAAGTGTACCTCATCCTTTTTCTGGCGACTTCGCAAGCTTTTCTACAAATCGTTCCGAGTAGCAAAGATACTGTGTAGAAACGTTGTATCCTGTTTACATATTCTCAAAGCTGTATCAGTCAAACAGTTTGTGAGATTTCACTTCACACAGGTACAAAGCTACTGAAATAGATATATCACCCACTCCAGGTATTTTTCCTTTAGATCTTGGTTTGAATAAATCCATTAGCGTATCGCTGGATGAGTATGTCCAATTAGGCTTGTTCATAGTTCGATTTTTAGCGTAAACTTTAAGTTCCTAAGGGGCCGAGTTGCGAACGGCTAAGATATCCGTAGGATTAATGTTTTGTTAACAGTACATAAGAAACCATCCAAATATCGCGTATAAAAATGACAGCCACGAATGATATCTAGGTGATCGTTTACAAGATTCGCCTTGAAGATGTGTGAAACAACAGTCCCAATAGGGATTTCGTTGCCACACCATCCGTTTGTCGATTTAGTTCTACGGTGAATGTAAATTGTACTTTGTGCGTAGAGGTACAATGGCTTTTTTATTTCTGTTGAAAGCCTACAGACATCTAAACTATACGGCCCAATGTAACAAAATAAATGACCTACTGTCTCTTTCATGAGGACATTTGTAAACAAAGATGATAGGTCAAAAGTGAACATTTGTGGTCCCGTTAAGTCCCTCGATTGTGTTGGCGAATTCAAAAGAGTCCCGTAGGCTATGCTTTGACAACTTCTGTTTGACGGGTTCAAGGAAGTCAGATAATCATTTAGCAAGCAAACGATATGGTTAGTTGCGTATGTTCAGGATAAGTCGAAGAGATGTGCCTCCTTCGTGAACTTATAATGGTTGAAAAAGACTGAGAATTATTGTGCCGGTGGGTCGAATTCTTTTAAAAATTGAGGAGTCAGTCATCACGTTTTGTCCCATAGAAGTTGACATTTTTGACGATGTCTTCTGCACGTGAGGGTTTTATCTTCCACAAATCTTACCTTCTCGAATTTGATCTCATCTTCTAGTATGATCTGCATTTTGCCCACGTAATCTATCTAAGTGAGTAGAAAAATCCTACCATTTTCATTCGGCTTTCATCACTTACAGGTAAACAGAACTTTCGTTTGGATCAGTTAAACATCACGGACAACGAAATACCAAAAAATGGTTTAATGAGTTCGATCTGGAATATGGTTATTGGGAATTTGAGCCTCATTGTTTACAGTGTTGATGGGCTTTATAGGAAAGAAATCAAAGTTCGACACATCTTTTCGGAAAGCGTTTGTTGCGCTGTCTACCGTAAAACAAAGCCTGGGATAAAACGTGAAAGCTACACAGTTTATGCAATTAGCTACAAAGGAATTCACCAGCAACCTTCTTAAAGTAAGTTAGCGTGTTACAAAGGAATCCAAAGAAAATGTAACGAAAACTATTGAGATTTGTCTAGGGTTACTCGTTGATAAACTGGACATTTCAGCAGCGGAGGATTTGTCTACATTAATATTTCTGACAATTGATAAGTTTCAAGACCCGGTCGAATATAGTCGAATGTCACTCACATCTTCGAAATATAGTTGTAATTTTCTACAGAAATTTTTCGTCTGTTTCACCTCTCTTAATCAGGGTTACTTTGTCTGTTCAGAGATTAATTCTCAATAAACTTTGAATGCTGTTCAATTCATGTCTACTAGACAGGTTTTAGCGGGTCTCTGACATCCCACAATCTCTCTAGGGAGAGTTTATCATATGAATACATCAGAATCATTTGCCTAGTGACGGTGCTCACTGTATTGCAGTTGCATCTAACGAAAAGCAAATAATCTTCCTCCTTGACCAAATATAGTAACCTCTTCTTGACAACGCTGCAAAATTCACACTTCCGAAAATCGTTAGAATATTCCGTCTTCGTTGAACTCGTCCCATAAGCATCCATCTGTTCGCAGTCATCGTCGTTCCAAGACTGAACGCCATTCATTCATTCATGTGCACTGTGTTGCATAACCGGTTTTCTTGAAAGCTATACAGTACTGAAAGGTGATGAGTTATTCGAAGCTATCTTGCCATGTTGTTGCTAAGGAATAACTCCTAGAAAACTGATTTATCCAAACAACCACTGGGATAGTTAACTGAGAAACACTAAATTCTAAAGGTCTAGCTCATTTGAAGGAACCGATGTGAGGTCCCGTGATTGCGGTGTTTAGTAGTTCGTGGAATAAATAAAATAAATACGCAAATGCAGGACTTGCGGAATATCTGTAGACACATTGAGAATACTGAATACTAAATCCCACCAAACAAGTTTCATTCCGGACGATCGAAATAAAACGCAGTGTATATTCGAGTCAAAACTTTCTGGCAAGACCGCCTACATAGAGGTTACTGTCCATTCGGTGGCTTCATTTTCTTACCAGTCTCTCAGGCAAACCAACTGAAAGGAAGCACAAATTCGTATTGGTTTACCTGCTTTCACCAAGCGCACTCTCAACATGTCGTCCACAAAACGCAGTGTTCTGCTGGAAAGGTATACATGCATGTATGTTAAACGTCGTTGATGAGAAATTATATCTACTGAACTGCCAGTCACGTGGAGGTTATTGTCATTGCAAGTGATAGGTTTGACTTACCAGCCCAAGGATGAACGCGGCCAACAAAGCGTGGATTATCAATGTACATTTAACTGTTAACATGTGAAATATATATTTTCCAATTAACTGTTCAGAAAATGTGACTGATTTCAAGTCATCTATTTAGAAGGCGTTCTTTTTTCTGATTTACATTGAACTGCGTCTAACAAAAGATAGTTCACACAAAGTTTGAAACACTGGTTCCCATTGATAAACTTGAAAAAGGCCAATAATAGCGTGTAAGATGTCTTTCGCATTGACATTTCGTTTGCATCTCATCGGTTACTCTTGCGAAATTGACATACAAATTATATATCGAGGGGGCAAGCAGCTAGGCAAAATCGACCTAGTCATGTCTGAGACAGTCAATCAGGTGACCCAAGCGGAAGCAATAAGTTGCAACTGAAGCGTACTGATTATCAAGAACATGAATAAAATTGCTGTGGGTCAAATGGGTAATAGGAGTCCAAAGAGAGAGAGATGGTTCGAAACAAAACAAAAAACCATACAGATTAAGTGGAATTAGTGAGATGGGGTTAGAAAATCTATACGGATCAAACAGAATTGAACAATAGTTAGATGGTATGAAGAAGAATACACGGGTCTAAAAGGTTTGGGTTTAGAAAAAGGAAAATTACGAAAGTAAAATGGAATCGAAGAGTATTAGTTGCAGTTTTACCAGCATAGCGCAAGGCTAGTCACCAAATGTTTCTGGTCGCATAAGGTGGGATTCAGCCGATGTATTGAGAAAGCTTCCGCAATATTGAGAGCCTGTTTAAGTTTCGGTCTGAAGAACACTCGAAAGGCAGTCTTTGGGTCCACTGAGTGTCCGGTCTGTAAAAGGTGCTTTGTAATGACACTGACGGCACAACCGACTCCCGAATTCAAAAGCCATTTCGGTGTGTGTTCGCTGATGCGTGTGCCGAGGTGCCCCCTAGTTCTGCCGACGTATCTGCTTCCACAGGCATAATCGAACATGTATACAATGTTGGGCCCAATGCGCAAGACATCTTACACACTATTATTGGCCTTTTTCAAGTTCATACAAAAATTCAGTTTCGACATTTCCGCAGCAGATCAGTGAAAATAAATCAACATCTAAAAAACTACCACTGGTCCGGAAAAACAATTGGTCTTTTCTTGACACCAATTTCTAGTTCTCATACACATGAACTCAAATACTTTGAATTGTGCATAGGTAGATAGATTGATTTATGACAAATTAAAGATGTTCATCCTAATACATAAACCTTAGGAAGGCAGATGTTACACCCAGTGTTTCAGACAAACCCACGCACATGAACACCTAGAGGAATAAGTCTATCTGTGTGCTCATGTTATAACCGAATCTGCCAATCTGTGTTTGCTTAGCACAGTGAGGCTGGACAATTTACTTCTGACTGGATAACAACCAATTCACGATATCTATTTGGAATGTTGTCTATTAAATGAGTTTTCACACAGAAGACAGTTAATTTTGGATGATGCAGACGTTTCTATGATAAAACCCTATGTTGATAATTAGTGTATAAAACATTAATTTGTTTTCCTGTCGTTCACATAATACAATACTAAAATTTGAGTGTTGACCCTGCAAACTTTACACACATAAATAACCTGTTTTGTAGACCTTCAATTTGTTCGCAAATAGGTATAGTTCCACGACAGCAATACACGAGTGTCTGATTTCAGATGTATATAGTCGGTTATTGAGATCCCTTCATCCTGTCAACATTTGTCTACAGATCAAGTATCACATAATGATTCAGCTGTGAATATAGACATGAACAGTATGTTACCTTATGGGCAAAACCTGATAACGAAGAACAGTGGTAAATGGAATAACCACTTCAGTGAATAAAAATATTCTGTAAAATGATTCTCTAATCTCTCATTGCTGGCTGACAGGTTTATCTGTTAATGAAACATCAAGTATGAGAGGGGCTTTTAAGATGTGGATTATGTTCCAGTTATTGCGTTTATACTGTTCTAAAGATGAGACATTACACTGACAAACGTTACTTTTCATGCTTTTCATTGCTGGGCTTTCATACTGTGTATCAAATTAGTTTTTACAAAAACATTGCATGTCAGTTTCCTAGTGTGATTGAGATTGAAAGCTGAACGTGTTAAATCAGGCTTGAAGGTAGAATGTCGCAGAAATTCATGTTACAAGTTTAGCCTTGATTGTGCCTTTTTGTCCCAATTGCATATCATGTTGTACATTGTACCTGTCAGTTCCAAGATTACTCAGATCTGAATGGCATGACAATCCGGTTGGTTCGGTGCTGTCAAGTTAGTGATCTACACATGTTGCAAACATTTAGGCATGACAGTTCTTTATCTGATTAGCCCTAAGTGATAGTTGATTTGGTTGTTGAGAAGTTAAAAATAACATGACAGAACACAGCTGCTACATTTCAGTAGATTTTGTAGTCAACATGTTTCAAACAGCAACAGCAAACTCTAATTTAGCTTCTGTCAGAGCTCGTAAACCAGCTTCAATAATCTAAGAATCATCGTTAGTTCAAGAAGCAATAGTGCAAGCAATGGACTGTGCGTAACGACGCATCATACTACAGACCAGTTCGAAAAATGTCCGTTCAGCTTGTAAGTGATTAGCCATTACATCGCACAATCTTTTAACTAATAAAACGTGGTTGTTTTCAACCCGAAATTGGCGAGTTTCCATTGTTAGAATTTAGAAAACACAGTTAAATCAAAATAGTTTTAAATTGAACATCACATATCATTGATCCTATAGACTTTCTAGTTGGTCCCTTTTGAAGAACACTAGATTCGAGTTTCTCTCTCACTAGAGCTCGTCAGTAGTGAATATCCTTGCCATGACTGGTGTTAGGAGCAGGACCATGCTTTAATGAGGCTACCGTAATGATCACTATGCCATTGACCAAATACTTGACCAGGTTTCAAACACAGTGTAAATATACGCATATGTGGAAAAGAGGCACTTTTTCTTGACGTGACTTGTTGCTGTTGTGACCTATCAGATCATTTCGGACACCAATTACAGTTTCACGAACAGTAGCTCATCAATCAAAATAATGTTCTACCCCGAACACGATGGAGGCAAATGACCCGGAAACCAAGAACATAAAATTCATCGCAATTCTGACCTTATGTTCGTGCTGCACGTTGATTTCAGTGGTTGTCCTACAGCTGTCAAACAAATGTAACTATATGTTTGCACTTTGGTGGACAACAAACCCATTTGTCAGAACTAAGTGTACAAACCTTTCAACTTGTATCCGACAAAAATGTTCAGTTTGAAACTCATTAACCGGTATTCTCCCCGAGAAAATGTTCTTTCCATTTTTTTCGGTGCCACCATTATCCTAAGTGCAAGCTCGACCGGTTTTTTGGAAATCATCTAGTACGGTTGAAATTAAAAACCGAGATCTTTGTGCTAAACTATCTCCATTGATGTTACATAATTTGTTAAACTCTATCTTACCAAATAAAATCCACATCCTAAATCGACGGATAAAAATCACAGCAGTAACTGAAGCAACAAACTACCTCGTCCACTTCAGCGTTCGAACTTTTCAAGGTTTGCTGGAAAAAATAACGAACAAATAAAGTGTTCGATGAGTGGATAATTAGGCTTTTTTATGGAAGAGTACATTTTATTTTATTTTTCCCGCAAAATGTCTCTCCAAATTATAAATGAACGGCTTAAGATTTTCGGGTGATAAAGAAATTCGTGAGAACTGATGAATGTTTGTCCCTCATATATAACAATTTTGCGCCAGAATGTATGCACTCTGAGAATGATTCAAGTGATTATTTTTAAAGCGAGAAGATGATTGGGGTTCTCAAATTGTTGCCTCAACCTGCCAACAAGTAACTAAGTAGAGAAACGTATCTTTCCGGCTGATGCAATATCTTGATGTTTTAACTGGTGCGAAACCCCTAATCACGGGATTATCGAACAGCGTTAACAGGTAAAACCTGCATCCCTTATATAGAAACACAGCCCCGTTTTAGGAAGTGCACTACTAAATAATTAGAAAAAAGAAATTCCCATATAACGTCTCCTTCGAAAAAGTTCTGTTTAGTAATCTTACCTGAATGTAGACATTTTGATCACGTGAGAGTTATGCTCAGTTTGATGGTGGTAAATCCTCCATCTGTTAGTTGTAAGAGAAGCTTTTTATCTTTGAATGAAATAATAACGTAAACTTTAAAATTTTTTGGCAGTTTATTTTATTGTAAATAAAACAGTAGATGTTGATTTGATTCCAGTTGATCAAGTATTACACGATCGCGTATAGGTTGCATATCTCATTGCGATTGCAGCTGTAATGAACACATATGATAAGAGAGAATTCCGATGTAGACATGTCTTCTTGGCTACAGACGTTTAATTTTCACAATCTTAAGATAGTATTGCTGTTTATAATCCCAGAGCGACATCACAAAAAATTACCAGTCTTATTTACACCGATTTCTTGTCATTTTCGCTTTCAGGGTCGCAACTGATGCGCCCTCCCAAACCGATGTGCCTATTACAACCTGGCCGAAAAACGCCTTTCAGAATATGAAACAGTTGGTTCTCTTTGTGACTTGGTATGGAATACTGAGAAGATGCAGTCCACGTGATTTCCTCCGTAGTCGCGTTTCGTACATTCTGATCACACATGGACAGGTAGTTAATTTTAAACGGTTCAAAATTCAACAGGGTAGAAGCTATGGTTTGGAGGATTAAACAGACGGACAATAGAACTAGAAGTAAAAATATTCGGAATGTCTATTACTAGAGCAATCTGAGGCGCATACTACATTTTGCTGAAGCGTTGGCTATCAAATGTCACAGTCCCCCTTTTGTTCAGAGACATTGTAAAGTAGATTACAGCAAGTAACATACTGTCTAACGTCATTCGCATTACGTTAGGATTGGAAAATACCAACAATGTGTCATTGGTATATTCGAGGCTAGTCGACTCAACAGTAAGTCTAAGTCGACAAGCTGACTATCTTAAGCTTGCGTTTGTCATCAGTTTTACAACTCACCTGAGGATGAACGACGTAACCCTCCAACTGTCTTGTTACTGAATCTGCTGGACAATAATTCGTAATGACGTGTGGGGATTACTTGTCAGCAGTATGTTACCATGCTGTTCAGTGTATACTAGTGTAGTGAGGATGAGAGATCGTAGTATACTACTCACACAATTGTTATTCAGTAGTAGAGCCAGAGTATATATGTGGACATCGAAGTAGCTGCAGGAGAAATATAGGAAGAAACAGTTGATTACAACATCGCTCAAAATGGTCCTTGTTAAATGGTGGAACTGAGCAGTGAAGTCTTGGCTGAGTGCCGTATGCAAATGAATGTTTTTGTTTGTGGTTCTGTTTAAGTGTTTAACCCATGTCTTTCTTTCTCGAGCAAATAGCCGGTGTTCTTGACTCACAGGACTAGGTTTGAACAAACCCGAGATGGCTCAGCGATCTGCCAAATCTAGCACATCTATATAATGTAGAATACTCATGGTTGTCAACAAGTGGAGTGTGTGGCATTGCTCTAGGATGTGAGATGTATCGCAATTGTCCATTCAGTCTGGTGTTAATTGTATGAGGTGAATGACAGCTTGTTCACCTTAAGTCTGCCGTCATGGTTTCGAAGTTAGATGATGTGATTAAACCACTGAACTGAACAAGCTGCCGCAGTGAGGGCATCCTCAGTCAGACAATTTTTTCTTTGACGTTTGCACTGTTAAAACCAGCGGTTGAATCAACGTCGCTAACATTATTCGAATACATGTCAAGAAACATCTAATTGTAGTAAGTCCAAGAAACAGTTAATCTGAACACAGACCTAGATTTCAAGAAAAGTTATCCGTTCTTCGTTAGAAAACCATGGAATGAAAAACAAAATTTTCCAAAACAATAGATTTTTTGCTAACATTGAACAACTTTATTCTTATACAAATTTACATGTGTTCAGGATTTTTTAGAATATGCAGAATTTTCCACAACTTCTCAATATGCACTGTTTAACCTGAGGAAACTTCTTCCGGCTAAATTTGCCGGCTTAAAACTTCCACGTTCAATCAATTCCTAACAGCAGTTATTTCGAAATGCAAACGACTTGCTAACTGGATTAAAAATCTGCATTTTCAGAATGTCTCCAGCTGAGGATATTTACTCTTGTATATTACTGTTAAAAATGGTAGTTTTTAATATGCTTTCCAGATAAAATGATCGCTGCAGACAGAACGTTGGTTCGCTCCTAAGTAAAGTAATACCTTTCACTCCAGTCTTCTTTTCTTCATATACATTACTCTATATATAAAGACAAAGAGGTGTAAATAGGTTCATGGTTCCAGGTTGTATTAAAACTATTATTGTAATCACTTTCATCCAGAATTCTTCAGCATCTCATCTTGTCAATGCTCATCATCCTACTACTAGATGACATTTATTCTAACACGCTGAACAGCATCATGTAACTTGAGTCACTATGTTTCCTTCCAAATTTTCGTTAGACCACATTCGATCAACTCGCCGCTCAGTTCGTACTCCAGGATATTTTTATGTACTGAATAGTAACGCTTCAAGGCACATGCTTTTGAGTTCCGTGGCAATGATCACCAATCACTAATTATCACGTCTTTCCATTTGAATTTAGATAGTCTAGCCATAACTTATTCGGTGGTTGCCTTAAATTTCATATGAAAACATTCGATATTTGGTACTGAAAATGAAAGGATAATTTGAAAACACAGTAAGCATTAGTTGCACTTTGATTGGTCAGTGATGTATCATACTAGGGTAATGTTTAAACGACCTTGATTATGCGTGATTGAATGTCCGCGTTCCAGCTCTTCAGGTTACGATCAGAGATTGAACCGTTGATTGCTTCCTGCATGCACAATACATTGAGTTAATGCAAACACATGTTGACATAAGTTCCCACCAACTTAGCTCCATAAATAGAAAAACCGCACATTGTATTATCTGCACGTTCAGTTTTCAACACCTCATTAAAACAGGATGAAAATGAACTGGAACCCAAAATATGAGCGTGGAGCTTGTTCTGTTGCTTCACAACCATTACCTACACGCGCCTCGATCTGCTGACCTCTGAAAATGTGTTGTTTGTTGTAAGTCAATAAACGGTGCGATCGACGACAGCAGGTTTAAAAGAATTATACCATCCGTTTTACATCTCTTCATCCATCCAGTACCAACATTTTTACACACAGGTTAGGTCATAATAAACAACGCGGGACCTAGGTTTTCATTTATGTTCTAATATAATCTCATAAGAACAAAATGGATGTTTCGGATTTTCAGAAGACTGAGAATAATTTTGAACAAAATAGCAACGCACATTTTGCGCAATGATTTGGTTTTCGTCGGCTATATGACGTAAAAGATGTCAGTGTTCAAAGAGCGAATTCCTCACGATACAAATTCAATAAAAATGACTGATTATATTTTTAATAGTTATGAACTGATTGCATACAATAACTGACGGCATCCGTATTGTGTTCCAGTACTAATACTACAAGCGAGCCCAATTTATTGAAACGTTAACGATTATCGTTGAATTCTACTTTTCATGACGCTTGTACGTTTGCACTTCTTTGCCTTTTTCGACGTTTGGTTGATGAAATTTTCCTAAGGCTATACGGGTAGTCTGTTAAGTGATCTGGCCGGCGCCTAGCTATATAATAATTTCGGATAACTTCGGGTCAATGAATCCATGGTTTTTTCACAATTACGAAGGTTGCGCGTACATGAGGGTTAGGATTGTTCTTCACTTATTTGAAACAGTTACGAATAATGATGGTGAAAATAACACCTACTGCAAAGAACAACGTTACGAATTTCAACCATGCCGTCTTCCGTGAAAACCTCAAAATGAATCCTCATGTTTTAACGTGCCTACGTTTAAGGAAGCTATTTCTAACCATCTCCTGTTTGATGTGCACATATATCGTAATTGACAAAATGAACGTTCTGCCATATTAGAGAAAATAAACGATATTGTGTGGGATGGAGAATAGGGAAGATTGCGCTGGCATCACATTTTTACGCCAGTGCAAACAGGGGCTAGCAGCGCGAGAATCATTGAGTAGTGTTCTTTGTCGTGTTGGAGATCACCCTAATCCGAAGGTTTTCGTTGACCCCGAGCTCACTTCAGGAAGGTAGCATGTAATTGCCTTCGTACCTTGAGTCAAATTTGTACGCAGACCACCAGGTTGTCAACTCAAATCTAACCAACCATTCCGAAACGAGGCCTGATCTAGCAAGAACTGAATAAGCAACTGAAAGATAAGCCTGGAGCAACAATGCCTGTTAGTGGAGATTATTGTTTTCGGATGTAAATATAGTCTGTATGAGCAAAAGACACTTCGGCGAACTTTGTCATTGCCGTCAGTGTTCCCACTATACGAAACTAATGTATCGGACACACTGGTGGTTGAGGACGGACACAATACATGTCCTGTGTATGTTAACTTAGAAAAGTTGGTGTTGACACGAGTCTCGACTGAGTAGCTGGAATCGACCGGCAACCTCCTATAAAGAAGATAAAGTTTGGGAAGACAATCAGTGTTCGTCGAGCACTACTTATAACAGTTTTCAAGGTATTAAGGTTTAGTATCTAAAATTTTAGTTGCAGGATGTGAATAACTATTATGGTGTATTTTGACTTCGGGAATGCCAGTCGGAAAAGTCATGTCTACTAAGTCGGCACGTGGTGCATAAACCAAACCATATCTTCGCATCACCTTCATAGTGTTAGTGTGATAAGTGTTGTGTGAAAGCTCAGCCTGGTGTTATGTATCTTTTTGTGATGATCCAATAGCCAAACCTATCTACCAAACATATAGGATCAGTTCACTGTATTACGTGAAATCACTCAGTTCAGTTGAATTAAAGTTCACCCGGATTAATTAGAGGTCGTGAAAGTTCTATACAGTCAACATCGTAGATGTACAGTTCACACCAGTCTCGAGAATATGATATGAACAGGTTGCCACTTTGTAGCTAGGAGTCAGACATAACGTAACACGAAGACCGCAAGCGGAACAGAACGATGAAATACTGTGCCCACTCCACAGGTAATAATCCTATTCTGCCTATAAGGTTTACTACATGGTACTATACTGAACACAATATCGACCGTTTCCGGCTAAGTTAAACATGAGTCGCTCACAAACTAAGGAATTATGTCCTTTTTGCAAACATGATCAGCACTATGGAGCCGGTTACTGATTTGGGCGGGGGGGGGGGAAGAAGCAGGTTTATCAGTCATCATTTGCCCATCCTGGAGTTCTTAATGGCATGAGAGCACCTTACTTGTTAATTAAACTTGCATACAGTGAACAGTGTACAGCATGCATGGAAGGGTGGTCACAATCTAGGTTTTTATTACTTAAAGAAATGTCATTTTTATTCACCTCAGTTCCGAAATGAATCAGGTAACTAGCGTAATTTAATAGGAACTCAGTCGTTCAGTTTGTATGGCAATGTACAATGCACTTTGCAACATAAATGTAATCTTCCTGAATTATACTTGAAATTTGGGCACAGAGCTTTATAGTACAGTTATTGTGTGGCCCGCAGCATCCACGAATATTGACTCTCAACACAATTCAGCTGTGGTTAATTTATCGATACAGTTGGAGCGTCTATTTCAGGTACTCACGAATGAAAAATCACTGGCTCAGTTATCTTGTGTCACACAGTAATAACCAAAAATAATTCGAACAACGTCGGCGGTTTGGTTTAACATTGGACGTAGTAGTCAGATCGGAAGTAAAGAGGCCGGATTTATCTAGCGGTCAAAATATGATTGAGATTGCATAAGTGTGATAGGGTTTGATGGATAAAAACGGATACTTTTACCTGGATTAGGTGAATGTAGACGGAGTGGGTATCGAGGTACATATGAAGAAGGGGTTATTATTTTCTCCACAGAATATAAATTATACATGAGTGCTCGGACAAAAACATGTGCTAATAAGAGCTCTAACAAGATGGATGATTAAGCCTACTGCTTTATTTTGACAGAAGTCGATTGCAAGTAGAAATAAATGCAGAAGCCTTGACCATATGTGACTGATGCCAAAAATGCGGAACATGAACTTATTGGGATGAAACGATTTCTTGTAAACAGATGTAGTTCTACAGAATATCTTCTGTCGTCGCGGCCTTGGATTACTACGGGCGACATCTTGGACAGAGTAATTATATCATTGTAAAGCGAAGTAATGATAATAATATGTTGTTGTTACAATTCTATATACATTTTGTTGTCATTACTAAGAATGATGAAGAAAGTAGAATGATGTTAGCAGTCGCTTGGTTGAACAGTAAATAAACTCTGGCACTTCGAAATAATGTGCTTCCCAACAAGGCATACTACAGTTTATTCCTAATTAATTGTCAATTCTGTGTTCAAAACGAAACATCCATGTTTTTCCCAAGTTTTCAATAAATGACAGTTTTTTTTTATTTTGTACAATAATGTTTATTGCATCACTTGTGCGTGTTGTTGATATTGTATAAAGTGACCTTGACACACAAGTGAAAGTTTGTGCACTCTCTTGTACTTTCTTTTCTGTTCATGTAGTTACCTGACAGTGACATACGGGACTTTCATGCATATTGTTTTATCTCCGTCATATCAAAAACATCATATCACTCTGTCCTCATTCCAACAACTAATGTGTTGCTACACAGCAACCGGGCTTTTTGTAAGTTATTAACTTGAAATGTTATGATGTGAGCTCAAATCATTGACTATACACCCTTTCCTATAACTAACCCTTATATCACGGATGTTCACGTTCGTTGTTTTCGCTAGCCTGTTATGGAACATATCCATTTCATTGAAATATTCAGTAACCCATACTTGTCAACTACATATTTACGGTAGTAGCTATCAATGGCATAATATAATTTGACGAACGTATAGTGTTGTGCAGTGTTTATTACTCTTTTCTGCCACGAGTAATCTATTACATTGTCAGTGGACTTTTGCACATACAGCTAGACGGTAAGTGAATGACACTTTGAACTGAATATGTCGTTACCTGGTCATCTGTTAGGCAACAAAGTTGCTTTTTACAAGTTAATTCTGGATTTCCGTTTGTTCATACCATCCATTGTTGAATTGCTAACTATGGCATGACGAGGAATGCCAATTCGAACAGCAATATAAAATCTGGCTGGTTGCAAACGGTTCGAAAGCTATGCAATTTCAAAAGAACGAATTCAACTTTGTAAATCAGGGATTCACACATAACAACTTGGAGAACATTTACAAATCTAGAGTCGTGTATTCGTCTAAGAAACATGTGGTATTAAATCAATCGTCATTACAATGCCTAGTAAATCGGAAGTGACATTTAGTTATCGCCAATGAACTTACGCCAACAAATAAAGACAAACGTGAAATGTAATTTCGTGAAACCATCCGAAGGAAAGCAGGTGTCACTGTTTTCACCGAGTTAGCCTTCAGTCATATTTTAAGCAGTCTGAAAGGCCTTTCTCAACACTAAGGTCAGTACTGAATCGGATAGGATTTTTAAACTTAAAAGAATTTGAATTTATATATATATATATATATATATATATATATATACGACTTGATAGCTGTAAGCACTGCACGTTTTCTGGTCGTTTTCGATAGCCACTACCGCATACATTTAAATCGACTTATATACTAGCGTTGTGCTTAATTACGTACAATTGTGTGATAATTGTATGATTACGTGAGTTGCTTTACCCAAACTTACATGACTGTACTTTGGTAACAGACCGTCAAACAAAGTATAGTATAAGACCAAAACAGCTACGACCATATTGTAACACATCTGTGTTGTATCAAGTAAATATATGTGAATACATAATTTCTATGTTTCTTATAAACAATATAATTGTTTTGAAATGAGTTCTGGTGTATCCCACTCTGTCTACCAGACTATAAAGTGCTGCAATTTTTATATTGGGTCAAAGTGGTATAAGTTAATTAGGGGAGTCAGTGGTTAAATATATTCGCGAAAGAAACAAGCACTCTTGTGACAAAGTTGAGGAAATTCATGCTTTGGACAGAGGCATTCAGTTTTGTCGCACTTGCTTCGATTAAGAAAACATCCACCGGCGCTGATTAGCTCTGAGGGGAAACAGCTAGTCATCATTTTCTGAACAGATGGTGATGATATACTTCGTGCCCCAATCCTTGTGTTTAAGTTCGAGGTAGATTGGATTATTTTGGTCGTCGTTTTCACCAGCCGCCCAGTTCACAAAGGCAACTGTCTTTATAAAACAATAGACGAAATTGTTACAACCTCAGAGTATTATCCGGTAACGAGTTTACTAAGTTCTGCATTAACCTAAATGACGGCGTGAGTTGTCCCACTTGGATGAAGTGGTATTCCAGTCTCTATTGTATTGCACTGGTTTCTATCAATTCTGCTGTCGTTTCAGTTGTATTATTTAACCGTATTAACCAAGCGATGGGTGAGTCCTAGTTTGCTGTAAGTTTGACAAGCCTTGGGTACTGTAAAATTTATTGGCACAGGTATATTCGAAAGATCGGCTTGGAGACAGTTTCAGTTGTTGAAAGTTCTCTCAATGCTTAATTTATTTAACAGGTTTATGGCAAGTAAAATAATGTTTTCTTTTTTAACTCGTTGATATCAAGTAACGGTTGAAGAACATGCCATTAAACTAACTTGCTTATAATTGACATCAATTTCCAGTCAAATTTCTACATTAGTTGTAAAAGTGAAGGGAAAAATCTGAAACTCCATCCTGACGAAAATGCAATGAACACACAAATGTCGTAATAAAAACTATTCGATATTACGCGAAAACGAAATACTTCTTTCATACAGAATCCATCGCTTTCGATATGACTTCGTTGCCCAGTTAGTAAAGCACATTTTGATTTTCGGCATACTGTTTATGATACTGGTTCGAGTCCAATCGAAGCTCGGACTTTTCGCAATTAGCCCACATATGTTATCAAATTCGTTAAACCACTTACGAAGACTGAAGCACTCGATGTGAATGTATGCGTATCGACTCCCCGTCTGCTTCTATTTGCTTCTTCATTCAATCCGAAGGTTCTATTCTTGCAACTGATAACTGTGAAAGGAGTGTTCACATATCGCAATATGTTTCGGTTCCTCTCTTGTGAATAAGAACAAAATAGGCAATATAAATCACTCAGTTTGCAAGGGTGGCGTTTACATGTTCTGTAAAACCCGAAGGAACAAAACACCTTTACGGTTGGTTAGTGACATTTCTTCGTTTGAATTTAAGACTTCAGTCTTTGGCATTTCATTGTACGGAATAATTAGGTACCACAATCGATCACAACACCAAGTGAGTTCCAGTGATTTATCACACGGATTTATGTGTGCAACAAGAAAGAATGGAATGCGCAACCTTGTCCAAACATTATAGACAATCAGTCTGAACATACGCTGTTGTCTACTTGTCCCGACGAATGAACATTTAGGTTTACGTTGATGCAGTCTAACAAAATGATTTCATAAACCTAGCTAAAACAGTCTCTCGTGCTATCCCCTTAAATGGAAATAAATGCTTTACAGACTCTGGAGGGAAAGTGAATTAAAATGTCTAATGTCAGTCAGCTTGTCACTTTGAACAATTGCAATTCTAACCTCATAGTTATTTAATCACATGATTTATCGTTTGAGCTTCTAGACCCACACCAGCGGATTTCAGTGTATACAGTTAGGCAGCAGACGATCAATCTTGACCAGAATGTTCGGGAAAGCTTGTAAGCAGCGCATACGTGGACTGTCCAAGCTACTCTGATCAAAAGCCTTCAAAGATGACCGAAAGCAGTGCAAGCACGAGACAGCTATGCCGAAACCGACCAGAATTTTGCAGACATTTTAAAAGTGGGTGCCCGAAACAGTTACTATTGTACTCAAATTGGAAAGAAACTTTCTTGAGAAAACATCTACGAGAAGAAAGTACTTGTGAAGTACAGAAAATGTTTTAGTAGTTCACTACAACTGATATCAAAAAATGATATCTGAGACGTGCCGGTGACGTGCTTCGATCGGCATCTATGATAAAATTGAACGTAAGGAAATTGGTGGCTATTTCGCCTCGAAATCCGAAAAACCTGCAATACTGGCTGAAACGATCCGGTTGGAATGTGGATCAAAGAATTATCCGCGGGAGGTACCGGGCAGCAAGTTATCCATAACCAATAACTGTAGTTACTTCAGATACCAAATCGATAAACGTTATTCTCTAAAGTATAAATATATTTTAAGTGCTCTTCTACACCTTTTCGTAAGCTTAGAGGGACAAGCACGACATTCTTCTCCCCTCTCAAACATTCATTTTTATGCCCTGTTACCTTCTCTCTCGTCTAGGAACAGGCCACACACACCGCCTGTAGTAACACTGTTAGACGTCAACAAATAATGTACGACTTAGGTTCGATTTGTTTCTTTTCTTTCTTTCCATCGGGAAACTTACATGTATGATTAGTATTTACATATGAATGCAATTTTTTGCCGCTTTATAGTGCCTGTGTATTCGTTGCAATAAGCTCCCTGCAAGGGTTGCTTAAAAGTTTGTTTTACAATGGATGGTAGATAATACTTGGCACAATCTTGATATGACTCGTACGTCATCTGTGAATGCATGACTATCCTTAAGAAAATAACTGTTTTTTCTCTGTAGCTAACGTATATCAGGTGAATTGCGTGGGATGTTCTCATCTCATACAAGAAGCGATTCGACAGACTCGACAAAAATCTTGAAGTTGATAAAGAAGCTGCTGTACCACTCATTCTGTCTTCTCACCGATACTGCCTGAGGTTGTGTGCTCGACTGCATCTACAACACAGGAATTACAAGACCTGGACGTCAAAGACGGATTCGAATTCAAATTGGGTCGTACGGCACTGCATATGAGATAATCACATGCGAACCAAGATTATTTTAGGTGAATATTGTGGCTCAAGTGTACAACCTCGTTGAAACGTACCCACCAATCGTTTGGAAGATGACACACTCCGTTATCCACAATGATGGAGGTCCCGTACCTACAGGGAAACATATTGGTAAGACCGAATAGAGACGTGATCAGAACTCATTATTTCAATACTGTAAGTGAGTTGCTATAGAATACGGGGACGAGTCCTTGACTCAGGCGCAACTAAAACTTTTGTCCCTAGCTTTGGATAATGATTAACGAGGTTAAAATTAAATGTCACATTAACATCCTCTTCACATGGAAAACTATTTTGCTGGCGAGGCAAATGGAATTGGACCTCTGTTTAACATTAGTAGCTACGGTTAAGCTGTGAAACCGAAGCAGTAATATGCTTAATGTTTCTTCTTACCGTAGCACTCACAAGTTGATAAATTATCAAAGCAACCAGCAGCAACATACACTGTTAAGTTCAATATTTGTTTTTAATGAAATACTAACGTGTAATCTTAGATTTTGCCCACACGTGGGGTCGGACGGTGAACCTTGATTGATATTGCTTCCAAAACCTCAGCAAAGTGGAGTATTAATGGCTCAGTGATAAAATATTTGAGTTGACTGAGTCAAGTACTCGACGTATTACCGTGAGGATGAATGCAATGCGCGGGGTAAGGCTTCGAGATCACAAATTCTCCTTCTGTTGGTATGGCTGAATATATGCTCAAGTGAAGTTTGCTTACGATGACAGGAAAGACAATAACCATTGTTGCAGCTTTGGCAAACCGAAGCTCTCAAACGATTTCAACATACGACGATATGTTAGGTGGCATCAGTTTGACTGATTTAACTTCCTGAGGACGAGAACTCGCCTCCTTATGACGGAACATCCCAACTCGTCACCCCAATGTCTCGAAATAATACAAAATCGGTAACGACAGAAAATTTGTGGAAAGTATTCCTATACTGTCGATAGGGTGTATGACAGAAGTGGTACTTTGAAAGTGACCCGGACATGAAAATATCTGACTTTTGTCAGGACTCGACCCATCGACCAAACCAGTTAGCTAGTAAGCGTCAAGCCGAGAGTCTAACTAGTAAAGCGATTGCCGCATCAAGGCGTGCCGCTCTTAAACCTGGTTTGAGTAGTGCTAAAGGCAGCTGTTTTGTAACCAGTTCTCGTTAGTTCTTTTTAACTCCCACTCGCGTATCCATAACCAAACAACCAATGTATACTGTTAAGAGAAGCATCTTGTTTAAAGGCATGTTTTGAGAGTCATCGTGCAACCCATCCTTTATGATTACAGTGGGGCGTTAACCACGCTAGGCATAGGATCAACCACTTGTTTCGGTGAGTTGTCTGTGCTTACAAAACTATGAATCAGCAAGTTGACCTTCGCGAAAGGACTAATGTAGTTTCAGGTGTTTTGCTATTTCCAGTCGTTCAAAGATGTTCAGCGAAACTACCATTTTCTAAACAGATAACTTGACAACAGCCTGATTTAAAGAACGCTTTTTGACTCATCTAATGGTTAAATGTTTTAGTAGTTTTACTCTAGGAAACGCATTCGTCAGTATGCATTATTCCCAGAAATGGAATCACTTGTCTACATTGCTGAGAGTTCAAGATCTTTTTGGGAGGTTTGGCAGCTATGCTTATGTTACAACAAGTTCCACCTTGCATTTTCCGCGGACGCAATCAGCTGTGCGTGCTGCCGAATTCGCTATCTGCTCTTTTCGATCTGTAAGTGATTCGTAGGATTCACAGGATGGTTATGAGTTGCACAGAAATAAAAATGCATATGTTCTTCTGATCGTATATCGAATGGTCCAAAGCTAATGAGGGGTTTGGAAAATTATCGGCTGAAAGAGTGTGAGTATCGAGAACTCTGAACGAGTCTGAAATGACGCCTGGGTAGTATACACCACTACCAACCACAGCTCGTCAGACTTATAGCAAACACAATTCAAAATCCAAAACGGGCTATGTTTAAGTGTTAAATATCCAAAGCAGCTCCATTTAGTTTGAACGGTCTTAATGGTCAAACTGATTAAGTGATATGCCTGAACTTTACAGTGACTGTGTTGTGCTTTTGCTTGCGTTAGTCAGCTGATGAGCCCCCCACGAAAAACAATAATAGGACTTCCAGGAAGGGTTCATTTGGACGCTGAAGGGTTCAATGCGTGTAAGTTAGTCGGTTTGTCTGATATAATCGAAGTGGATTAGGTCTAAGGTATTGATTCTGGCTGCATTACAGAAAGGTTCCTTAGACGTTAATTCACTTGATAATGGATTCATTTATTTAGAGCTAAGTGGTCTTTGTCATGTCCGTAACATGTGACAAGACACTTCAGTTTAACCAGCTAGTCTGGATAGGCTACGTGACAAACTCCGGGAACCGGTGTAGCCGTCGTTTTGTGCCTTCTGAATAAGTAAAGCAGACTGTCGGATGGACAGATAAATACAGTATGTCTACTCACATTGCCTGCTAATCTGTGTGCGGGTAAAGTTTTCTGATTTAAACTTTCTTATGACAATATTGAATAATTCACACCGGCTACTGGAGTAGATCTCATGAAGCTTACTACCGTCCTAGAAAATCAGTCTGAGTTTCATTCAATAGGAGTTTGTATCGGACTTTAGTATCCAGGTAGGTACTGGAAAGAGAGTATGTTTTAGTTGATCATTACTTCACTATACCAGTAAAGAAAATAAAAGAAAGGCGGTTCACTTGAACGTAATAAAGCTGTCTGTTAAATTCCCTTAGTCCACATTATATCTCAGAGACTGCTTATGATGAAACAGTTGGTTTTAGAATGAGCATCCTAAAATGCACAGTCTATTTTCAATAAAACTATTTTTCCACTGTTAAATGCAATTTAATTATTGGGTTAGAAAGTGATTTTTTCACAAATGCTTTTGAGCAAAATGCAAACATTTCAAACTGTAGTTTGAAAGACACATTTGAAACATTTATAGTCGTGATACCAACTGAATATAAAACATTCTCGGTTAAGATCAGTGGCGATTGATGCATAAGCAAATTATTGACTGATCCATCGTCCTTCAGCCTTAAAATTTCGCAGGTTTATGAGAAATATGTTTGTTTTCGTCATCCTGTCTCCAGTGGTGGCAAAAATATCGTGATGAACAGTGTGTGGATATGAAAAGAAATGTAACGGGTGTTTTGTAAGATAAAAACCTGATTAAAACCTTGAAACACGCAGAAATTACGCTCCATGAAGCAAGCACAACGACAGGAGTGGGGCAGCAATCATGCACTGTTAAACGTCCACCACGTCTGTGTATATTGATCTGAATGAGAAAGTCTACACCGATACGGTTCGAGTGTGAACAGACTCGAGGTATATCTACCTACATAGAAACCAACTCATTTAGATACTCAGATTCAAAGGATGACCTATTATACTCTCCCATTTGTGTCAGTGTCTGATTTGGGGAGAGGAGTATTTTGTTGGGAAAGTGGTTTTCCACCACATTGACCGCAATCGGTGGTGAGTTTACATACTTCTGAGTTTCTCCTTGGAAAGGGATTTTTTGTGCCCTGTGCCTCTTCTTTCAGTGTTTTCAGTAAAATTCAAATGTTTTTGAAACGACTTTTTTCTTTGATAAGCTTGGAAAAGACGATGAAAAAGTGCAAATCATTTGACTGGCTCCATGGTAACAATTACACTTTATCCCTAACGACAGGCATACGTATCCCAGATTTCGGATTTGCCCGAGCTGACAAAACAGGACATAATTCCTCTGCGTAGATGAGATTTATGATTTAACATTATGCTTCATGTAATATATGGTACACATGTTGGTTATCCTATCCGAAGTGAATGCTCTTGGTCGCATCACACTTACACTAGATGCACGTAATATGTAGATCAAATACTTCGAGACAGCCAGGAATGGATGCTACACAATGTTTGAAATATCACATTTTAAAAGACCTATTTACTAGATGAAGTTATTGAAGAACGGGTATACGAAAACCGCTATTAATTACAATGAGGTTCTGTAGTATTTTGGAATAACAGCGGTTTCCAGAATGCTGAGAATTAAGAGCGCTTCGAACCACTTCTTGGAAACCGTATTCATTTGTCTTCACTGTGATTGCGGTTTCCGCTTGGTACGAGTCACAACTACCCACACCGATAGCGAAGGGTGCATGAAATTGAATACAAGGATTCCAAGTTGGCAATAAAGATGTAGGGTTCTGAGACGCGAATGAGTAGGTCTTCACAAACAAGGTATGTGAAGCAAACTTTTAGAACCGGTGTCTTTACGACATTTTGATTCATAAGTTGTTTATGTCGATTGGCTTCGTTAGCAGCTAGCTAGTTCTAAGTCTCCGCCCTCATACCTATGAACCAGAAATGTTCTTGATTAGGTTCCTTAAACAGCGGTGCAGCGTGAAAGTCGTTCCAGAATGTTACCCTTCAATATGTTTTAGAAGGCCTCGTGTTATTTCAAGATTAATTATTCTCTGGTCGCAGTGATCATCACGGCTAGCGAAAACGGTGTGAGGGCAGGGAGTTTGAAACCTCCGAAAAGAGGGACCCCGTAGAGCTCATCGTATCGTTGCGTTTCCTGATGAACAGTATTTTCCAGTGCCACGTCTATTTAGTGGTTTACTACCGATTGACAGTGGAGGTATTCCGAGGCCGCTGAAGTCGATGTCGGTGTAAAAGAAAGCGTTGGACGTTGGGGAGCAAAATTCAATTGTTGTTCGCGTTCATTACCGAATTTAAGAAATTAAACATCTTTTCTGAACATCACATTTTTGATGGTCTGATCTAAGTAATATATTCTTCCACAACAATGTGATTCGCTGCTGAAATATTAAAGTCTTTCCCTTCAGATCATGTAGCGTGTATGATAGGTCAGCAGCTGCGGTTGTTGGCAAAATTCTACTCCAACTGAACGTTGAAGTTCAGAGGGGCAGCGGATGCTAAAGTGATTTAACTTATTCCCAACGGTTAGTTTTCGGGAATAGTATCACATCCTTCTCAATCTGCTCCTACGCAAGAACGCTTTGAAGCAGACTATCTTTCAGAAGTTCCAGTCTAATTATCAACATCCATCCCAAAGAAGTCGATAGTACAATCTCATCTGCATAGGCCAGCTAATCCAAATGACCGCTGGATGAGTTAAGGTTGAAGTGAAAACTAAAATAGAATGATAGAGATTCCTTCGAGACCATTAAAAATTAGGGGAACGGACGGTCTTTTTGACATATGTTCCTTTTGGATAAAACTCACGGTTAATAAAATGACATTTGGAAGCTTTGTAACCTGAACATATACA
This sequence comes from Paragonimus heterotremus, assembly GCA_013368495.1. Lineage (NCBI taxonomy): Eukaryota > Metazoa > Platyhelminthes > Trematoda > Plagiorchiida > Troglotrematidae > Paragonimus > Paragonimus heterotremus. The sequence continues at coordinate 346,464 of LUCH01000070.1, forward strand.
GTGCATGAAAATAATGTGTGGGCCGTGGGCAGTGAGTGCTGTTATCAGACGGTCATGTGACGTGTTCGCAGGTTTTATATGTATAAATATTTGTCCCGGAAGGATCGTACTGTATTGCTTGAAGGCATAGAAACGAAATGTGGGAAATGGTCGTCACCTTAAATGTTCCATCTGATTGTGGGAAGCAAAACTGCTGTCTCAAGAAGAAGACAAAGAGGTCTAACGATTAAATAAAATCTCATAAAATCACCGAACAAATAGAAGTCAGACAGAACTCAGATGATATCAGCAGGTTGGAGGACTTCGGCGGAAATTTTGTGCAAGTAGTGTTCCACTAGGTAAGAGGTTGCTCAGTAATCAACAGCACACTGGTAAAAAAGTTGTTGGCGATTTGGCGCGAAAACGGACTACACCGTCCAGTTTGGGGCTGCTGAGTCGGGGTGGAGAATTTTCCAGGAAAAAACTTGCCTTGGAGACTTTAGCTTGAGAGTTTGCAGCAACGAGGTCACGTTCACGTGAAATCACACTCCCTGGAGAAAGGTTGTCACATTACTTCGTACCATCAATTGTCACGCTCTTTTAGCTTTGGAAACCTATTATTCCTTATTGCCAAAATCATTTCTTTGTAGACCGTCAAGTGTCGTTGCAGCAGCTTCTTACTCGCTTCGTTCGTAAGATGTTTGTTTATGTCAGAATTGAAAGTCCCATATGTTGCAGCTGTTTTACTCATCAAGATGTTGAGATGTCCTCAACGTGATGGTCTCTTTGTGACAGGTAAGGCGCGAAAAATGGTTGAAGTGTTCATTTTCGAGAAAATCAGTCGGACAGTCATTGATGGCCAGAACCCTGTTCGTTGGAGGTTTTAAGATAATACTCGAGAGTGTTGTAATCAGTGGCAACATGAGTGAAACCGCAGCCGCCACTGCTTCAGTAATCGCTTTAGAGGTCTGAGTTAGCTATTGACGTAGGGTCAACTTGAAAGACTGATGACGATACGTTTATGATGACAAACAAGGTGGAGGTTATCGGAAGTAGCTTCCGATTCTTCTAACTTCCATGCCCGTTATGTGACTTGGAAAGTGTTACGTCCATTTTCAGTATAGGCCCTGTTCATTTGCAAGGGATCTGTTTGATATAAGTTGAATATCACCCAAAAACTTTCGGCTAGCTTCTTTCGAACAGAAGCACTAGACACAACTTTCGCCATTAGTAGATTCAGGCCAACAGTATACACCATTGGTGGGAGTTGAACTACGGTCAAGCAATCACGAGGTAATCGTATAGACTAGTGCGATTGTTCTTACGGTAGGTGCGACTGGAAAGATTTTATACAAACACATCCTTATTCACGTGGGAATGCTGTTAGGGTTATTTAGTCGCCTCAACAGAAGACCTAACAATTGTCCTGTTAAATCCACCATCGAACCCCCCAAACGGGTTATCTGAACGGTCTGCGTGATTATGATCTCAGTAGTTTGGCTTCTGTTACCTGTTGCATGTATTCAGAGAATAGTACTGCATGGAGTGATAATTTCTGTCAATGTCAGACCTAATTATTATACACCCAAACCGCCATATTCTACGATAGGTACTTATAAGTTGTGAACATCATAAAATTTAATAGTTTGCAGCAAACCGCACCGTGCCTGTTTACAAGTATCATTTAGATTTTGTAGGTTTAGTTTCACTTACGCTATTCTATTAAAAACCGACTGGTGAGTGTTGTACAGGAAAAGAACCGATAGGTTACGTCCATTGTGCAATAATATAAACATGCCTGTTGGTCTCCTGTAGAAAAACAATTAGGAATGTTTTGCACTAGTTCACCCCTGCCATTTCCAATGTGACCTTAGCCCATCCATCGTAATAAACAATAACTCAAGCGCATCTTGTCAGAGATCATGTTCCACCTCCCAAAACGTGTTCGAAACAACAATATTGCAACGCAGCCTACGTGCACAACAACGTTCGAATTTTCTCATGGATACAGACAGGTGTGTAAATATGTAAAACTGATTACACACAAAACGGCTACCTATATTAAGCTAAGAGTGTTGTAAAGAACTGCGTGAATTATATAAGGACTTGACATTAGAAGCTGTGGGTCAGACTACTAAACTGGATGGAAGTTATATAGCAGAATATTCTTACTACGTCTTTCAACAGTAAATGATCTACACATTATTAAATATTTGTAAAACTACACCTAGCAGCTTTAGCATCTAAACGAACCTGGGTTGCTGTACATATTTTAACAGGTCGTTAAATTCAATTAATATCTTCACTGTTGTATATTTCGGGATGTGTGACAAAATATTCATTAGTATGAGAATGATTATTCGGAACTGTAAGGGGGAATGTCAAATTACTCAATCGAGAACTTCCTACGTTACCGTCGATGTTACCCACTCGTACACGATTTAACTCATACCAGCAGTCGTCCGCACCTAAGATAGGTCGTTAGCAAGTAGTCTGGCAAAACTTGTATCGATATTGTTTGTAAAGGAAGGATAATAACATTTTAATAAGTGATTAGTAGGAAACTGTATTTTCGTTGGACAGTAAAACGTTTCCCATCACTGACGTAGGACTCGTGATGGGAATTGCCAATCACAGTTCCGGAAACCACCAACTATTAAACTATTTTGTTGAGCCCAGTTAATACAGCCCATAGTCATACATGTAGTCTGTAATCAGCATACTTATCTGCACATAATTGCAAGCACGTTCTTCCACTATAAATAAAAGTTCATACAATTGCTTAGACATTGCAGTGACTTCGGGATAAAAGTTGTCACACTGGTGTAGCTAACATTGTGATTAATTCCTGTCAAAGGTTTTGAACGTTTCGAACATTTATTCAGCTAACTTTGTCTTTTCATGTACGTCCGGAAAATGGCCGCAATTGCTGGCAATAAAATTGTATAAGCCAAAGCAGTGAACACTGTTACTGTTAACAAGAAATTTGAATATAACGAAAAACACCATTGTGTCGTCAAACAATAAGTGGGAAAAAACATTCGTCGTTAACATTCTGTGAGGCACTTGTGCTTAAGAGATGTTTGAACACCAAAGTCGGCTATGCCCATCATTCATATTGCTAATGCCGTATCTAGTTACAGCAGACCACATGACATATATCACAATTAAACAAAAAAGTCAGACGAAAATAACTGAAAACTTTCGTTCAAACAAACAACCTGACATTAATTCTACAGAACTAAAAAGTGAACATTTATGTGCGGCGAAAAATCGCTTCATTCTTGGTATTTAGTACACCGGTCAACAGAGAGTAAAATACCGCCTGACAAGTTTGCCAATTTCTGTGAGTTCAACGTGAATAGAAGCCGTATTCAGGAGGCTACCGATATGAGTTACATGGACACTTATTACATCTGCTTCGGAAGCGATCTAACAGTCCAAGTAGTACTTCCAACCAGGTATAGATGAAAACGATATGTTGTTTGCGTCTACTTTACTGTTAGTGACGTACAGATAATCTTGGTTGCCACATGAAAGCTTGACCAGAGTTCGACACTCACACAAGCAACTAGCTCTTTAAACGAACGGAACTTGTCTACAGTGCTTTTCTTTGAGAGATACTGACCGAAACTTGAATAGTAGTGCTATGACTGTGACCAGTTGCGAGTAGTGTTTAATTTATATGCTAAATTTATACCGAGTAAAAATTATTGTTTCGGTTGCTGCTAGAAGGTTGATGAATACAAATTGGCCAAAAGGTGACATTTTTGTTCACTCAAAAAGGGGGCATATGCTTATATCTATTACACTGTTGTACCAATGAGGCAACTTGGCATTTTCTGTTCTGTCGTAGTGATATTTCCGGACATCACTTATTTCAAGTCCTCAGTGAGAAGACAACTAAAATAGATCAATTATTGCATACGGGTTTGACAAATAACAACAAGAGAAGTCCCAGAATCTCGCAAGCACTTCCTAGTACCACAAAACTAACGTTTACCTAACTTATAATATAGCCAGCTGTCTTCAAAAAAAGAATACCATAGCGGCTTTTTCCGATAAAATGAAGTTTGATTAGACATTTGCTCCTTGTAGAATCACCAATAACCATAAACTCATTCGTCTGCAGTCTCCGAACCTCAACATGGTGTCGGGAAATCTGATTTACACTTCACCACAAACATGTTTCAGGCCCCGCCGACAGTAGATTAATCACACAATGAACACCAGTCAAATGCTCTTCATGTACAACCACTGGCAACTCGGATTACACAATATATTGTAGAAGTTCAAGTTTTTATTAGGAGTACCTGAAATCCTTGAATAAAGAAACGCATTTGAACCATGTAACAAAGTCTGATCCTCCAGAAAACAAACAAAAGCAAGCTACACTTGACAAAGTTTGAGGTTCATACGGCACTTAAATAAAAGTCCAGCAAGCTACAGGAGCAAATTCCATTCTCATGTGATCTATCACGATTTGGCCTTTGTTTCAGAAAAAGTATTGGTTACAATTTTGTTATCCTAGCGGTTATTTGCCCAGTTAAGTCAATCGTTATTGCTTGGTACTTTGGACTTGAGCAGGTTGAGACTATTCTAACCTAAGTGTAATTAATTGCTCCCATGAAAACAACAACAAAGTGATTAAGTACCGTTTAGTTTCTTTGTCCTATCAATAAGTCTCAGTGGTATTTGAGCTTTCGCCACTATGTGCTGATTATGTTACATGCTAGGAGCAGTCAAGGGAATACTTTCCACTAGACAGACGATAATACATTTACATACTAAGGTTGGTCACGATTCCAGTTATTTTACATCTTTTCATGGCTGTTGGCATTCTGCAGCTGCAACATAAGACATCCTGGGTAAAATTTGAAGGTAAAAATTTGTTACTGTTTAGTGTGAATTCAGTTCAGCTCATATTCAACTGATGTTTGTTTATGTCAAGGGTAAATTAGTACATGTAAACCGCTAGTGCTACCTCATGAAAGCCATCTCCAAATCTTGTGTTTATCCCCGATTTAGGCCAGTGAAAATGCTTATCAGCATTTGATAAGAGAACCGTGTTAAAATGTTGTAATTAAGATCCTCGATCACCTGTTATTCAATGCAGTATCTAAACTTATCTCACATATGCCTGTCCTTTAAAACCGAGCAAAAAGTGAATATGCATATAGCTGCAAAACATTACAGTAACAATACAATAACTGAAATGCTACATCATACATAAGCCTGAAATCAAGTGATATCGGTGTTAGTGCTGTTCTCTGAATTTCGCTTGTGTACAACCCAGTTTTCTCAGGTTAATGAACCCGATTTGCGACCACTTTTGTGTTATCCATTGAAATGAGATTATGTAAACAGTAGGTCCCGATTATCATGGATTACTCGCTGGACAGCTCCTTTAACGTGTACTAGGAACCCAGGGGAAACAAACCTACAGTCTGTGATCCAGTGTTAGGTTGCTAAAATTAAAAGATTTGTAAACGACATTGGAAAATGAGGTGGGAACATTGCAGGGTGAAATCGAACAGTTTGTTGGCAATTACCGAAACATGTCATATTTCCGTATTTTTTTCAGTAAAAACTAACGTCTAGTCAAAAAGATTGACCTTACTCCACAATTTTCTATATCATATTAATTGCAAGCTAAACTTTAGACTTTTATAAAGTCGTCAATAGTTAAACGGTAATGTGGTTATCACACACAATCCATTAAACTCTTCTGCTAAATTTGAAAACATCGTTCGGTAGAACGCGACACGGCGACTACTCATAAACAAACATATGTTGGCACGCCATTACACCACTAACAAACAAACACTACAACAGATTGAAATAATCTTTAGGTGAAACAATTAACGGAGAAAAAATTCACCGTGTAAGTCCCCTAATTAATGGGCAGTGACTGTTTGCACCAAGTGAAAAAACGCCTGACTGAAAATCGTGAAACAACATCTCGTGTACAATGTGATGGAAAACTGTTTGAGACAGTTGGTTCCTTTTATAAATTTGAACAAAGCAGTAAGAAGACGGAGAGCGGTAGATGTTAGCATGTTGTATTACCTCTTCAGTATTAAATAACAACAACCAGGAACAGATATATGACGCTATTAGGGTGGGGTTGAAGAAATAACATAGCAAATTAGGTGAAGAACAACAAAGCTAAATTATTACGTCCATGGGAGTCTAGTGTTTATAAATAATTATTTTTGTATACACAATGCTGGCTTAAGAAGACGCAGAAAACGCAGATCAGCGTGACGCATTATAATCCTGAATGTTGATTAGTGATTAATTGGGTGCCCGGTGGCCAACATGTGTCTGGCGATAGAGGAAGACGGTTGTTTACGTGATCCCGGGACGAAGGAATTAGACTCGGGAGTCACAGCTTCAACCCATTTCGGCAGATGTTCTCTCATCCTAGAGTTCAAACTCCTATCGGTTCTGTCACTGTAACTTTTGCCGCAGTTACACACAAATTGATAAATACACTGTGAGTTGGCGCCAATAGGTTGTTCTTCATTTACTGAAGGTAACGGTAACTTACGAGTTCGTTCAGCTACTATGATTTCTGCCGCATTGTATGCTTGCTCATTGGAGACGATCGGACGTTTTGTTGTTCGAAGTGAAGTAGTATCCCCTTTGAATGGTAGTTCAATGTGGGCTTTCTTCTTCCTAATAGTGGAAACCTTATCTACTACCATACGTCGCTGGCTGTGTCTGTTGAAAAATCTCAGCGGATACCCATTATTCTGCAAAGTCGTTGTAAGCAATCGGAGTTCATCAGCTGAACACTGATGAACAAATGCGTCTGACACGTGTAACCAATGTTCTGACCAATGCTCGTCTGTTCTTTACTGGTGTAAAGCCTGTGAACGGAGTATACTGACCGGTCTAGGTGGGAGTTCGATATACATTCCTTCTGATTGATCCACCATCCATGCGATTGATGAGGATGTCTGAAAACAGTAGATATCCGTTCTTTTCCAGCTCATAAGTGACTGTCAGATTAGCATGACATACGTTGAACCGGTTTGTGATCTCATCGATCCCTTACAAAGATTGCGCAAACATGAGAATGCCATCCACAAAACGTTTGTACAACGTCAGCGACGAAATGCCGTGAGCCATTCGTTTTTCTACCATCAACATAAAAAGCCCCGCCAACATCGATCCCAAAGGACTCCCCATGGTGACCCTGTCTACTTGTCGCTAAGGCTTACTCTGAAAACTAAAACTGTTATTCTCGGTGCACAGTAATAGAGAAATTTTTAATCATATCCGTGGGAATTTTTGTATCAAAATCTTTAGTCTTGATCAGATTGCATACAAATTCAATCGTCTCGCGCAATGGGACATTAGTAAACACTGACTGAACGTCTACTGAACACATGACTTTGTCTTCTAAGTTGACTTTGTTGAGATCTTCAGTTAAATCTAATGCGTTTTTAACGATATATTTGTCGAATTTCCGTTCTAATGTCGTCAGAGGTCGCATCAACCATCGAATCAGTTTGTGTAGTGGGACATTGCTAATAAGTAGAATCGGTCTGAGTGGCACACCCGGTTCGAGTGTTTCGGATAAACCATACAGTTGCGGTGTTGATGAAACACTGGGGTTTATAGATTTGAAAGCATCTACGCCAGTTATTCGATGTAGCAGCAACCAACCGAGGTGTCGAGTTGTTCGGTCTTCCATATCAGTCACCTTTTACATTTTGTCAATATGTTGGAATTTGCTTTCGTCGTTCAGTATGAGTAATAGTTTTCGCGTATGCACTTCTTTACCCATAACTATGGCACCGGAAGATTTATCTGGCCTCAGCACGACAACGTTGTCGTACAAAAACAACTATATGTAAAAAGTACACCCCCATGGACCTAATAATTTGGCGTTATTGTTCTTCATATAATTTTCTGTGTTGTTTCTTCAACTTTACCCCAATAGTGTCAAATATATGCTCTTGTTTAATGTTATTTGGTACTGAGGAGGCAATACGACATGCTAGCATCTACCACTGTCCGTCTTTTTGCTGCTTTTTTTGATTATAAATTATGCTTGAAGGCAAATGCAGGAATCTCTACGTTCACTAGCATAGTCTGAGGTGAGAGCAACTGTGATTTTTGAGAGGACAACTGTGAACAAATAAAATCTGGCTAGTAATTCATGTTTTAGTTGTAATACCTATCGTTTTCTGATATGGAATAGACAAAAAATCGTATTATTTAAGATAAACTGATTAACCGTGAAGGACAGCAGAATCTTTCAGAAATCTGCTTTATATTTAGACTTTTGAAAAAGTGTAGTTTTATGAGCCCGCTAGTGAGTTACCACATTATTTTTGCCGTGATTTTTTATGAGCTGGTGCAATCTTCTACAAGCTTGGGGACTTGCAAAGACAATCCAGTGTACAAGATACAACGATGTAGTTTAATCGGAAAAAATAGGCTGAAAAGCACAAATGAACTTATGGAATTGTAAGACAATTGTATCATGTAAAACATGCACCCAGAATTGACTTAGACAACGTGTTGTAAGGGGCATGTTAATCCGGATGCGAAGACACATAAACATCATTGTCTGAGCCATGTAATCACGGTTTATTCAAAACAACAGGGATTCATTACAGAATACAGTGTAGATGTAACATGTATCGAGTCAGCTGACAGCACAGGAGTGTTGTGATTTGAAAGAGTACATGTAGACAACGTTTGTTAAGTGGGCGTGCAATAGACGGTCAAAATTTCAGGAAGGTCTCATTGCCTTGAAATTTGTATCAGAAGTTTTAGTTGACCCAGAAATGTGTGTGTACAACTTGTAACAAATTCAATCTGATACGAAACTGTTTGTACTACTGTCACAGGAGACGTGATTTTATGGCACATGACTCGACGATTAATTGTTAGATATCGCGGTATAAGTCGGAAAGCTATAAATCTGATCAATTTTCGGATTCTAGTGTAAATGTAACTCTGATGAAATATAGCTCAAACCTAGCGGTTCGTTTGTACCCAACATTGAAAGAGTCAGTCTGATGACTAGAGTCCCAAGATTGCACTAGACACATCGACACAATGAACAATCCTCACGAAATTACCGATATTCTCATGAACCGCTTCGATGTGGTTGCAGACAAACAGTGAAAAGACAACAGCAAACCATTTTGGATCTTGTCAAACTGATGCAAGTAAAACTGAATCGAAAGTGGAAAGGACGAAAAAGCTGACATGGGGCAAATCGCAGACAATCGTTGAAGACTTTCGCAACCCTTGGCAATTTAGAGGACTAGTTAGGTCAATCGGACCTGCTAACTATTTTTTCCTCATATGGATAGTTTAATTAAACTCCACAAGTCAAGTCAGTGTTTGAGAATTATTTAGGATATATGCAATTTACCACATCACGTAACAGCGTGTGCTTTAAACCTCATTTTTTGGGTTACGATATGGTCTAACCATCGTGCCAAATTATTGTATGGATAACTTACCACTGCTAAAATTGGCCTAGGTTTCATCAAAAGGTTTTGCGCGCTCCACAGGCCGTAAAGTTAGGATGTGGACAGTCCACAGGGTCTAACAGACTTATAGGTTACCTTGTAGAGATTTCCTTATTTTTGTTTGCAAACGATGTTTCATTTCTGTACAACAACCTTTTGCATCACCTTTGCTTGTTGTTCAAATTGATAAAAGTGACCTTGCTATACAATACAAATTTTGTGCACGTCGGTCTGCTCTTCTCTCCGTTGCGCAATCTTCTGACGACACTACACGGATCTATCATCCAACTGTTTAGCTCCCTTGTGCCACGAACATCGTCGCATCCCGGATTGCACTTCAGCAATCCACGGCAACTCAGTGATATCACCCACTTCCGGATACTGGTAATCTGGAATATTGTGATGGTCATCTCGAGCACTTGTGAACACTTTTCTGTGAATCAAATCCTTTTGATTATCATAACTTGCTGGAGTTTTGTAACTATTTTGTCTCATTCGTTCGTTTCGTCATCACCGATAACCTAGTGAGTTAAACTCACATTTACTTAGTCTATTCAGCACCTCATCTTGACCATTACAACCTCACAAATAATCCGCAACCGTAAAAGTAGTTGGAAACGTTTATTTCAGTGGTCATGTCCATTCTGTTCAATGGCTCAAATTTCGTTTTGCTTCTCACTACTCACAACGGATGACGGTTTCAGGGCTTTCATCTGGCACCAGCTTTGCCATATTTTCCGGCTTACGTTCTCATGACATTTTAAGATTTTGCTTTGCGGCAGCACCGACCGTTGACCGAAAGCATGATAAACCCATGAGATGTATCGGTAAATTTGGTTCTTAACCAGCCTAGTTTGTCAGTAGTAGTTGCTAAATGGTCGTGAAAATGATAGGAAAGATTATCACATTGAGCTGCAACATACGTACGATGACATAAAATGGAACTTAACAATCCAGACACACGGGGTAATTTTTCCAACTTCAATGGATTTATCACTACTGCAGAACAGTTCAGTATATGATTACCCGGGTCCACTGCAACCGGTACACCGGAATTTCACAAAACATTACAGCATTTTGGTCACCGTAGGAAACCTCACACCTTGCTACCGTATAGTGATAATAATAGTGCTTCTTTTCAAAAGGGGCAGACTGGAAAGTCTATGGGAATGCGACAGCTGCGATCAATTGTGGACGATTTTTAAATTGAAATGAACCAAATCCCCGACTACTCATCAGTAATCTGAAATATCGCCTAGGAGGTTTAATGAGGTCGGAGATTTCAGCCTGTCTAGGAAGTCCTAATTGCGAGGTTATCGATTGGAGTTAACAAACAGTAACTGTGTCTCCTCTCGGGACGATCGGGCAACCCGATCATTAGTCACAAGCGAAAGTGGTTGAGCATTTCGCACATGATAATTCGGTCGTGTCTAATGTGAAACCAATGGCGCAGTGGTCAACGCGGTTGCCTCATGAACAGTGTGGCCGGAGTTCTAGTCCCGGCAGTAGCAAGGATATGCAATACTGACAAACTCCAGTCAGAGCAAAACTCGAGTCTAGTGGTTCTTTTCGAGAGCGGCCGACTGGAAAGTCTACGGGAATGCGACAGCTGCGATCACTTGTGGGTGTTCAACGTGAAATAATATTATTTCGTAGGGCGCACCCCATTCATAAAAGAAAACTTATGAATCGTTTGTCAAAGTCAAGTGAGAAGCCCCTCACTGAATCGGTTGCAGTGGACCCCAGTAACTGCATATCAATCCTGATTCGATCCAGCCCGGTTGTAGATACACTAGTGCAACATCTAAACAGCTGTCATCCTGGACTAAAGGTTACGCATGCACGTGAGGCCAACTACTTGTCAATTCTAGACATGTTCAGCAGTCGCCAAAAAGATGATCAGATTAGAAATCTGTCTAGCGAAAGGCCACGTTGTTCGTGCAATACCTAGCGGAAAAAGCTATAAACATATTGCTTAGCACAGGTGCAAAATAAATACCACTGACCACTTTTCACAGACGAATCTCGGCTCACCTCTCCAAATAGATGCTAAGTGCTATAAGTGGAACTGCAAAACTTGCAATCATAAAACATCTGCAGAAATTTGGTCATCGTGCAGACCCCGTTAAAACATCCCGTGTTACCTGTCAGACGATGAACAAGTACTGTAAGTCTTTCCGAAATGTTTGCTATACACTGATTGAAACCACCGTTATTAGTTCGGAAAACGATGGTGATGAACATATCGTTACTTCGGTAACATGTTGCATCGACTGAATTTTCTTCCTATTATTATTATTATTCCTCTATCCTTATTCTTTGTGTCCACCTTAAATATGCGCTCCTATTTATTATCGTTATTTTTGGTCGCATGACCGGATGATCACTTTAGAAATTTCGTCTATGGGCTCTAACATGTTCAAGTGTTTGTATATTATTTCGCGTACGTAACTGAAGCGAGCGAACGAATTGCTGTATGGACAATCATCATATATGACAATTGTTATGCTGTTTAAATTAACGCTGACATTTAATATTAAAATACATGACATATTAACGTGATATAGTGAACTAATGTTTTCTCAAGAGAACCAAATGGCGACCTTACCAACGCCGGAAACCTAGATGAGCAGTTTCATGATAACTTGCTTATCGTGTAAATCTTTTAGAGTTGTCAACGTGGGCATCCACAATCACTGTTGTTTTTTTTATTCTTACCCCTCGTCATAGGCAATCCTGATCTGCAGAGTCCAAAAACCGTTGTTTTAAGATGAAGACGCATGCGCTAACTGTGACGTAACAGAACGATGGCAAACGTCTTTCGTCAGGGCACTAAGAAGACATATATTGCGATAAGTCAACATTTCGTTCACTGCCATCAGTCGCAAACATAAAACATGCCAGTTATATACATTATACATATAAGGACAGACAGGGATTAGACACGACCTCAAGCACATCAAATACTATGTAATCACGACCAAACATCTTTGTTTCAAGACTGCCAACTTGAGTTATCAGTTTCTGGAGTATGCGGTTAGTGCAACCTCAGTGAAAACTTATATGCAACATACACCCATAAATGATAAAAATGAACAGCCTGATTATAGACGGTAGTTCATTAGCCTGGGGGAAAGTTAACACAAGCAACTCCAACCACGCCGTGCCACGAACACGAACCACCCAGTTGATTGACGTATATAGGATGAATGTCTGCAGGTATGCCACAGAATACGGTTGGTTAATCATCATGGCAACAGTGAGAAAAGCTTACAGGAATAATTGTACTTTGTCTCATGTGCAGAACATTCAATTCAGATAAACGCCCACAGTTATCGAAAAGCGGAAACCTGGTGGGAATAAAACCATAGGAACGTGAAAACTAAGCACGTTATCTTACGAACCACCAAGACAAAAAACGATGTCACGCATGAAGCACGTCGATCAAGGTAGGAGGGTTGATATTTCCAGTTTGTCGATAATACAGGACTGAGAATACAGATAACTTAAAGACAGAAAATGCCTAGACAATTCGGCATAAAGAGAGCACTGGAGAATTCTGATATGGACCAACCTGTGCTTGGTCCTTACGACAAATATGAACCTGACACAGAGCAGCGGGGTGTGTCAATACATCATTCGAATCCGAATAACCTTTTATCACCATCAAAAACACGATTGCTGACGGAATACGAAAGTAAATCTGAGAAAAATTGAAAGATTTTAAATTAGATACCAGCAGGCACTAACCCGTTATCTTTGTGCATATATACATATATAGAAAAATCGTATCGCAGAAGGAGTTTGAACTAAAGATACCATTGTTTTGTTCCGTCTTGAGATTCGGGACCAAAATCTAACTAAAACATACTTCATATCTACCACGTGCAATGTGATATAAGGCTTGGTAAACAACACTTCTGAAGTTGATATTTTTCATTTTGGTGTATGTCGGATTTTATTTTAACGCTTGTGCGCGAGCCAGTCCAATGGACGCTGACAACACTAGGATAGTGGTCCCCTAAGCCAGTCAACTGCCATACAGTTAGGGTGTGTGGAATAACGTCACCAGTTCATTCACACATTGCCGGATTGTGTGATCAGTATCGGTTTCAAGCTAGTCGAGTAAACAGGCTGTATTTCAAACAGAAATGCTGGCAAAACATCATGAAATTATATGAGCCGGTAGCCTAAATATTCGGTATTGCTAATAAAACCCTCAGTAATTAATCCCTGAATCGGGTTATACTAAAAATGAGGAAGTGTACCGTGAACTCATTCTCATTTATGTGACCTTCCAACACTCTGGGTTCATCGATTTGGGTAATGCTAACCGATAAAACTGTTTGCTGAAACAACCTTTCCAATTTTTCTTTCGACCTTGTTAAGCAGTGCATCAGAACTGTGAAGTAGCACTGTCTACTGGTTATTAATAGCTTTGCGGATAACAACCTGGGAAACACCGTATATGGATTTGACGACACTATAAAAGTGCGCTCTAACTGGTGTTTTAGAACACAGTGTTTTGGAAAACATCTACTCGTTATTATTTGTACTATTGAAGGTATTCGCAATTTAGTGGATACATTATTTCTGCAGTCACTCTATATGCTTTATGAGCAAAACTCCTTCAATGTTCTCGTTGGTGTTTTCGGAATTTAGAAGCATGCAAGTTTTTAATGGCAGTGTAAACGACCAATGAAAATCATAGGTGTATACTTGCTTACCGAAAACAGAACTAGCGCAACAATGAATCTTTCTCCTGCACGATGTGTTAAGGTAAGTCAATCGAAACGACAGATACAATCATGAAAATCTCACTATTGGTGAGTTGAAGTAGGGGGAAGGACGTATGAACAGATGTGATTCAAACAAAACACATGTGGAAGACAGTGGTTATATCCGGCTACTTGTGATAAGCATAAACAAAATAAATGGAAAGTCAGTGTATTCAGCCTTCACCTTCTGTAAGAGGATGTGTATTTATATACTTGGTTAGCGTGCAGCTAATGTAATCGCAACGTCCTCATAGGCTTATTTGCTTGACGAATCCAATGAATATCAAAACTAATGAGTAATCGGAGATTCGGTTAATTACGAATTTTACACCATTCATGTTTGATCACAGCTTTTGTACTGAAAAAGATCTTCTAGCCAGCATCCTTCGAACAGAAGCAGTGGCAGGTTTAATGAGATCGAAGATTTCGATCTGTCTTGGGATCCGTATTTGCGGGGTGTTCGATTACGGTTAGCGAGATGGTTACTGTACCCCTCACCGAGACAATCGGGCCACTTGATCACTACTTACAAGCGAGAGCGATTGAGCATTCACACGTGATAATTCGGTCGTGCCCAATGTGAGGTCAGTCACGTAGTGGTCAACACGGTTGCCTCATGAACAGTGTGTCCGTGGTTCAAGTCCCGGCAGTGGCAAGGATATGCACTACTGATGAGCTTTAATAAGAGCGGAACTCGAGTCTGGCGATTTTTTCGAAGGAAGCTTGCAGGAGATCTACCCGCCGGTTGTGATCAAATGTGAGGGGTGCTCAACGTGAACTAATAACAGTGGCGGTAATAACACCATGCCATCGATCGACGCGACAACACTAGTTGATTTCTCAATATTACTGATGAGTAATAGAGGAATTTGATTTTCATGTAGACTGAACATTACCCACAATTGATCGGAGCTATCGCATCTCTATAGAATTTCCAGTCGGCCCCTTTCGAACAGCAGAAACACTAGATTCGAGTTTCGCTCTCATTAGGGCTCGTCAGTAGTGCATATCCTCGCCACTGCCGGGATTTAAACCCACTCACAAGCGAAAGTGGTTAAACATCTAGCATATGATAACTGTCGTGCCTAATGTGAGGTCAATGGCGCAGTGGTCAACACGGCTGCTTCATGAACAGCGTGTACGTGATTGTCAGTATGGTTGATGAGATAGGTACTCATTGTGCGATGGACTTGATTCAAGGTTATCTAAATTAGCACCAGATATTTCCAGATTAAAAAGATCACTCACCTAACCGGTAATTGTAATTTCATTGTTGGCGCCCCACTTCTCCCTGTTAAACAGGTTGAAAAAGGGTTCTTTGTGAAGCCAAGGTAACAGAATGTGCGGATAACAGGTTTGGTTCTTCTTGGCTAGACACACGTTTTTGTAATTGGCAGATATGTGTTCAACCATGGCAAACGGTCGCTTGATCTGACCATTATCAGGTTATGATGGACCCATTTTGATGCAAGACAATTCATCTATCCGGAATAAACTGTGGGCGATGAAATCACGTTGTAAGATGAAAAGTCAAAGGTAGATTTTAATCAGGCGGGCCATCTTGTCCTCGACTTATCACATCAGGTTTTATCAACAACAGCTGAGCGTCTGCACAGATCTACGCGTCCCGTAAGCTAATAGTGGAACCCAAATTATCAAATCATCACGTCACTTAGTACACGGTTAATGTCAGGGATACAATCGGGCGGCAAATCACTGCAGCTTTTTAGGTAGTCACTGTTCTGTTCGTTGTTTTTTCATATATCAAACTCGTAGCTCTATCCGTTAATTTGGCATACGCTTTCTGCCGTAGGTTGAGATCTGAAAAGCGATCCTCAGATTACAAAATCGGTTGCATGAATTGTCACATGCGCAACAAGTGTCCTGGTTTCAAGATTGTAGGCAGGTTCAACAGCATACGATCAATTCAATCTCAACGACCATGTATCCCCAACAATCCCTAGAAATGACAGAATAAATAGAAACGATTGTTCAGACATTGAATAAAGGCTAATCCTAGCATTTTGCATCATGCCGTGCCCAGACGTATGTTCTCTTTTAGAATGTCGCAGAAATGATTTAAAAATTTGATTTGTTTGGACATTTTATATCAAGGTTATGTCCTTAACCGACTCACAACTGCTGTATGGAGATAGCATAGGTCTTTCCAGTGCGGTTTTGAGTTCACAACTTGCTGTCATAAGAAGCAGTATTGTTCGCATTCGGCGAGGCCCAGTTAAGATGAACACACATATATTCGATGTCAGCAAAATAGACAACCACCACTTACCTCGTTCAAGCTACCTTGGCGTTAGTCGTCTACTGAAAACCATCAAGACTTCAAGTAGACAACTAAGTCCTTTGTGGACAAGTCCGCAAAAAACAGTCTTTTTGAAGAGGGCAAAGTGCGAATAACGTTGACTACATTGAAGCAAACGATTGTCAGATGGCCTACAAGTTGTTACCCGTTAGTGTGATAAACCCCACTTCAAAAACCGTGGTGTTTGAAGACCACAACTCTTGTCAACAAGAGAATGTGGTTGAGCTTTTGCTTATGATAACTCAGTCATGACTGATGTGAATCGGTGGCTGAATGCCCACTATGACTGCATTATGAAGGTGTGACAAGCGTTCTGACCTTGACCGTTTCAAGGATATGTCTTACTGATAAACCTTAACGAATCAAAACTTGAGCACAAAAATTCCTCTTGAGAGCGGCTGGCTGAAATTTCATGAGATTGGTGAAGCTGTAGTCAGTTATCAGTCATGTAAAAGTCATGCTAACCGCATTTCCCTATTAGCTATCAATAACAGAATGACATTCAAGTACGATGGTGCACTGCTCTGAACTAACTGCTAACCTTTTAGGATGGACATCGTTTTCTGATTTTGTCATTGTTTTGTTTTGTAATTCACTAGGCTTACAAGATCTTTAACCAGTCTAGGACGTAACTGATGATCTAGTCTGTGAAATTACACATACTAAGGTTGGAAACAGACAAAACTATTCCTTGATGTCCTGTTCTTTGGAGTAGAAAAGAAGATATATATTGCGATATGTTAATATTTTGTTTACCCTCTTCAGTAGCAAGTTTAAAGCATGCAGCCTATAAACATCACGCACATAAGGACAAACAATGACTAGATTCAACTACCGGCAAATCAATTGTAACGGTTTCAGGAACATGGCTATCCAATAGGTGGTTTTAGTCATTTTTGTAAACACAACCTTGACGGATATGTTCGGATAGGCTTCGCTTCGCAAAAACCCAGTATTTGCCAATTTCGACTGCGCACAGTAGGTTGAATGAGTTTACTGTCAGATTTGTGGCCTGTTGTCATGAGTTGTTCAGCGACTGAGGAAAATGACGTGTTGTCGTCATTTCGTGGTTTGTTTAGTTATTCGCTGTGATAGTTGTCGATTCGTATTTTCAGACGTAAATGAACTGGTACAATCCAAGGACTAAGAGCAACTGCGCATCCGCATATTTTTGAGCCAGAATAGGCTTTAGTCTACGCATTATAACACTAGCTAGAATGAATGGCAAAACATGGATATCCTTTTTTGAGCCGTCAGTACGGGTTACGTTCCTATATTCGCCCGATAGATTTCGAATACAGGTTTGTTAGCCGAATTTATCCAAACAGTCCTTGTAGTCTGTAGTTTATCAAGGGAACAAATATATCTGGGTCTGTAAGCCACTCTTTTGATCAAACTACGTTTGTATGCAATTGGAGTGAAGTTTGGACACTGATGAGAATAACCATCCCATGTTGCTTAGCGGTGTACTAAACGCTGTACCAGTTCACCCGTACATATAGTAAAAGCAAATAATAAAAAACTAAACTGCTGTTTGATTCAGCTTCGTGAGGTGAGATCACGCTCAGAACATAATGAAGGAGATTGGAAAACACCAAAATAACCAACATGAACGGTAGTCAAAACAATTAACTTACCGTTTATACAATAACGATATTGCTATATAGTCTAAGACTTATCGCTCGATCGTTATTAGGAGGATGTCCGCTAGTGTTGGACCTAACGGACTTCCCCTAACAACATCGATTACCTGTTTATGTACAACCCTTTGAAATTCGAAACTAATGTTTCCTGTGCACATTAAAATAAAACCCTTGAGGTGGAATATCTATATTGCAGTTCTGGCTAGAGACAAAAACACAGCATACCTCACCTTTTCTGCAAAGTGGAACTTTCGTAAAAAGGAGTCATTACCATTGTAGTACATTACGTGAGAACCTACCGTAATGTGTTCTAAGATTTGTGCTACCTCAAAACATCTTTCAGGCAATGTGGAAATAAAACTTTGCAGATAGAATCCAGGATGTCTATTAACTAACAGTCTATTTTGTGATAAGCAGAATTGTTCATACACAATATTGAGCGTATAGGTATACCATCCTTACGTATTTTTGGTGTACTTCTTATGTGGGATGTTTGACACCGTCGACCGGTTGGGTGTTTGGGTTCCTGTGTATGCAGTTTTCAATTTCACGAAAAATGCCAACTACTATTCCTCTATGTCGTGTACACACAGACTGTGAGGGTATTATTCCACATGCAAGTGAATTGATATTCTGTTAATATTAGGGGGTGTACTAGCGCCAGGTGATAATGTCGAATACAATGTTGTATTAATTCGTTTGTCTCGTCTGTTTCAAACTCTGATGGCAGAAATATGCGGACTGGTTGTGTCGGGTGTACACACTTTACTTCTCATTGTAATGGTTGTTCTTGAGCGGAAGAGGGAGTAGAACGGAAGAAACATTGCAAATTGAATTTGGCATGTTGGTTATTCATATCAACTCACACGACACACCCTGTGAAATCAATAAAACGGTGTAGATTTTCCCACTAAACTTGTGTCATTTGTGTTCTCGATCAAGACTAATGGGACAACAGTGACCATTAATGATTAATACCAAAATCGAACGAGAGTGCGCGTAATAAGGTTACTTTTATATGTACTGAGAGAGAAAAGTCGTCCGATGTGGTGAATAACGCCACACCAGCATAAACTGCAATTAACCGTAATGTCATTAACATGCGTTTGGTGATGAAAGCTTTATGCCTCGAACAATATTTCACTTAGAATATTACGTAATGAGGTAATTAACTATATGTACTTAAATATCTAGGTATCACAATGACAAAGTAGCCACCACCTGTGACGGAGACCTCATCAGCATGTCACTTAATGTGTGTACACATTAAACTGATTCGATAATGCTTACCTAAAGAACATTCCGTCAACCGTGCTTCGTTCATTCGCCTACGTGTAGCTGTCCGTCTAATAGGGCAAATTTTGTGCGCACGCCCAAATCAGGCTAATGTGCTTATGTGACTACCGTTCTAAAACAGACTGAATGCACGATGGACCGAGCGTACGAGGATTACAGAGGATCATGTGTTTTGTTTAGGAAATGCAGGAAGGAATTTGATAACGTAAGCGTTCACATATCATTCAGTGAATGTAAACAACACACTTAATCACACTGTGCTTTCGGCTGTTACGTGAAGAATTTCAGTCAATTAACCGAGAACAGTGCAGCAGCGTCACCGTTTCTTGGTAGAAGCAACTGTGATTGGAATAAAAGTTTTCAAAACTTTCACAAAATAGAAGTTTTTCTTTTTCAATCCTACTGAGCTACTAGTAAATATAATTAACCCCATCTGACCACATGTCATAATCCATGCTTCACATTGTTTATAATGCACAAGTGTTTACATAATCATACGTTGGCCTAAATTTGCAGGTGTGTACTAACCTGACAGTGTTATATAGGAAGAATGCATCAGTAACCTTATGTTCTTCAAGGAATGATACATCAGCAATTAGAAGAAGTAAACAGATCTGCCAAATGAAACTCAAAACGACCGGGTTTTGACGTCCACATGGCAAAACGGACTATGTCAATAAAGGAATGTTAGGGAACGAAGGTCAGTTCTACGGTCACACTCAAGGGCATGTGTGAATGAGTGAACAATGAGGACGTTGAACTCAGAATGGTTCAATGGTAGGTATGTTGTTTTTCTGTTATGCGTGGCATAGCAATACTAATTCCATCTAGTCGGCTTTCCTGAGTGTAATCAACAATCGAGCTTCGTGAACAGTTGTTGTGAAGGCGTCTGTGACGTTTTCAGTAACAGCAACAAGAGCAACCGCCTGTTCTATAACGCTCGATGATGCCCATCTTAAAACTGGCTATATACTACCAGTTTCATCCTGGTTTACACTAAGCAGGTAACGAGAGTCTGAATTGGTGTGACTGAACTAGAAACGATCTGCGCTGGAAGCAGAACGTTTTATCCAATCTTTCATCGGTACTACGATCGTCGGTGATCATCCTCCCCCTGTCGACTTAGAAAAGGTTTTCATCGCCAACTAATTAATAGGCTTTGACAAATTTTCCGCGAAATGAGGCGAACAATTGATGATGAACGTAAGTTTTTTGACAATGGATTCGTGAAAGATCATTGCCGATGGGGCGAGTTCATCCATTTACTGCTGAGCTAGGCGTGCTCCGGATACATTAAAAAGGAATAACAGATAAATTGCTAGTTTTGTGCACAAACTTCATAAAAGTTAATGACATTCACTTCGTTGTGTGTGAGTGCATCCTCACTTGAAAATTGTCCGTGTTACAAATCTAAGCTGTACACAAAAATGTTTGCATTCAGTTCATCATCAAATTTCTATGAATTGATGACGGAGGGTACACGTAACTGAGGAACACATTTAAGGATTGTGTAGTAATTGCAGCCAGTCATTAACTAGCTACATGATATTATACAGCAGGATCATAGAATCAGATTCGCAATGTACCGATAGGATTCGAGGTTATGTTAATCAAAGGTGACCACTAATTTCGACGCGTCAAATAATTGGAGTAAACCGAAACTCTGTAGAAAACTTTGGTGAGAAATCTGTCGCATCGAGTGGCGCAAGATCTCTTTATACTGTACCAACATTTCCAAATGGTAGGTATGGGCCGAGACAACTAAATTCATCAAGATTCTTCGACATTCCAAACAGATAGATCACTTCAGTGTTTCCAGCACGTTTGGTCTATTTTTTCTACCCAAAGTTCCAAGTATCACGAGATTGAAACATTCAATTGATCTGGCCGGCCATTTAATCAGGCTTCGGTTCGTGTTCGATTTTTGTTCACCTGTGCTATTACCGTATTTACAATCTGAATATACAGTGTGACGAGGCAAGATCCTATGGTTAGCATAATGTGCTCGAAAGTTTAAATTGTTCTACCAAGTAGGTTAGACTATTGTAGTATTTCTGTGAACGATTCTGCGGATATCACTTGGGGCCGATTAATTGTGACTTTTGTTAAACAGAAACATTACCATGGAAGTAATGTTAATCTAAATGACACGATTCAGATAATTTCTACTTGAGCCGTAATCGCTTTATAGTAAAATGTACATTTCGATAAATAGTAATGTTGGAATTCTTGGATTCACTCAGGGATCTTCTCTCTCGTCCACCACAGAAAAATGTAATCGCAGTGGTAAACAAGGCAGAACCAAAGATACGTCGTTTCAGAAAACCATAAACAAAGGTGAACTCACGTCAAATCCATTGAAACTGTACGTTACCAATCGCTGCAAGCGATCTTCTGTTTTGTGTTAACTTATGCTCACCTAGAAGACCAATTTAATCTGATCATGTACATTTCTGTCAATCACTGCTAGTTCACCAGAGTGATTGACGTCAAAACATCAAAGCATACTTTGTATGCTTCTACTTGGTTCCGCTAAAATAAGTAGAGCTTTAATGCGCACGTTGTTTTAAATAGTGGAATTATTCTACGCTAGCCTCGGTCCTGGATTCATAGCTTTAGATTCGCTTACATTTGATATTTTGATTCATAATGCTGGATGTAGCTATACCAAAATACAGCAACGGGATGGTAAAAGTATAACCCTCTCCCCCGAAACTCGCTAAATTCAAGCAACCTATTCGACTTATCACAAACCGGGGTATCAACCAAATCAAGCAAGTAGATAAAAATGGACTACGATTGATGAGTAGCGAACAGAAATACACAGTTAGTCAGTTTGAGCTGGTGGAATAGAATGGTCGGAAGATATGACTCATGATATGTATTCATTTCTCACGGTCTGTCTGGTGCTGAACATGATATCAATATGCAGAAAGAACGGGAATTAAACCGGGCTGCATTGTCAGCGATGAACAATGCTGAACCCAAGCAAGCAAAGATTGATAGTCAGTTGTCTTTAACACAAAGATCCGGCTGTCAACGACTAGTAAATATGGTTTCGACGTAATAAGGGATTTTT
>LUCH01000071.1:0-121189 GCA_013368495.1 Paragonimus heterotremus
TTCCCACTGTAAATTAGGGCATGCGAGGAACTGGTGCTCCCTGCTAAAGGCACCCAGCTGCACCCTAGCGGATAACGATGATGCAATCCGAATTTCAGTACCGTTCGCGGCAAGTGAGACCATCGATTTTACTGGAGCTCTCCGGTGCCTCGTTATCTTGTCTGCCAGTTGCGTGCGAACAAAGTAGCAAGAGGCTCCAGTACCGACCAAAAACATAACAGCTTCCTTATTAATGCTATCCTTGACGGATGAGTGTTCCATGATAACGACAATTTCCGGTGAGATAACAAGAGATAACGCTTCAGCTGAAGCAATCACAGACTCACCTTTTCGGGGACAGGCGCAGATAAGCGGGTTATGCCCATAGCTTTGTGCTCGTCTGTCGAACCGCAGGCAGTACCAACACTCCTCACCCGTCGGGACAGCTAAACGGTTTTGTGAAGGGAATGGCTTTGGGTTGAGGGAGTTTTGACTGATGGCTAGGCAGATCGACTCATCGGCAGCCCGCTTCTCGTCCAACCGCTCAAGAGCCTCACAGCCCCTCGCCTGTATCAGAGCGACCCACAAACCTTTTGATGGCTTGAGAATGAACTTGTTGCGCAGGCCCCGGTTTCGGAGGCCCATACAGAACCGTTTGTAGATATTTCGCTTGCACTCGACGGGGATCATTCATTTGAACGCCTTTAAAGCGAGCTCCCGGAGGTCTGTCAGGAAGCTGTCGACCGATTCCCCCAGTCCCTGGCAGCGATCGAGGCAGTCACTGGGATATCACCTAGAATGTATTACATATGATTATATGTACATGAGAGAATAAATACCTGTTAGCAATTACTGGAGTCCATACAATTCTTCCCCCCTTTAGATGAGAATGCTGATGCTGAATTGATGATAAACATCTGAAGATAAAAGAATGCCGAATGAAATATAAGGAAGGTCTTGCAAGTTAATTGGCGCATTCTATGTAAATATGCAGGTGATTATTTTTCTTTTGTTATGGGACATAATGAACAGTCGTAAGAATTTGTTCCGGACTTATTCAGTGGAGAAATCTAGGAGTCATGTGGTATCCCTAGTGGAACATGGTCCTAATGATCTTTGGGTCAATAAGGGACGATCAAGACCTACGGGGAACCGACGCGGGACCTATGTCGGCGTCTGCAAGCCATTAGGAATGTTCGAGTTCAAACCATGCATACCCTAATGAAAACAGTTAATAGATAGATGAAGTTTAATCGTGTTGTTTTGCGCAGGGTGTATCTTGCCTGAAAGTGGTCCTTTTTCCATGTTTGGGCAAACTCCACTTAACCGTTAAGTCGGCATGGTGGATGGGTAATTAACTTGATTTAGTAAATTTAACTCACTTTAACTGATTTGTGAAAGGAGTTATTGGTTGATGGGAGATGAACAACTAAGTCCGTAGTGATATTAACGTAGAACCAACGTTTATTCCTTAAATAACTCCTTTGACTTGCACGAAGTACACAAGGGATCTGTATGAGGTCCTTATCCGTGGCCCTCACGATGCCCGCCCGAATACCGCAAAGGCGCATGCGAAACCAAAACAAAGCCTGCATGGGTGTTACCGGAAGTCACGGTCTTCATTGTCGGACTGTTTTAAAGATAGAGGACTTGGTGCCCTGCGAAATGCTTCAACACACTGGTTACACAATATTTCTACAGTCTATTATGGATGGTCCGTTTGGGAATATAGGGGCTAAATTGGCTACCCTAGATTTTGAAATGGAAGTCATATTTCAGAAGAACCTGTTTCAGCATTTTGCAAATGATCTGGTCATAGCAACTTGGTCCTCCTTTTGGATGAACTGCATAAGCGATGTACACAAGTTTCCAACGCTTTGGTAGGCTTGTTAAATCTGACTGTTATACAAAAAAAACAATGTCCAAATAACACCTCTGTTTCATATGGTAGAGTTTGGTGTGTCTCAGGTATGTATGTGCTCAGGCATCATTTGGACAATAACCCAGTACGTGTTCAGGGTTGGATTCCATGAGTCGTTGGAAAAATGCTATTCCAGTACGTGACTTATTTGGCTGATTCAGTAATGTTTGGCTGCTGTGCTTCTCTCAGAAGTGGCTTCATTCGTTCGAAAATGGCGCCGTAAATAATAATCGAATCGACAAGCACTGTCCAGTAACCCCAGGTTATCAATCCTAATGACGGTTTACGTCACAACGGAAATTAATTCCAGCAGAGAAAATATATCAACGATAGGGGTCTGATGAGAGTCTTATGCGTAAGCGATCATGCTAGTAGCATCGTTAAATCTGAAATAGTTGCATTTCTGATTATCAATGGAATACGTGATATCCAATTCCGCTCTCGTTGTGTAACAGTGGCTGGATGAGTTTGGGCTGACCGGAGTAGTGACGACAAGAAAACAAAATTCCGGGTGGCAGAAACTAGCAATAAACAAACAATAAATGCAAACCGTGTAACACACTGACGCACAGTTATTGACAGTGAAAACAACCCGCTTCCTGACCGGATAACGAAATACAATGGCAACTCTTCATACAAGTACAACATCTCACATTGCTGGTGATTCATCGCTTCACTGACTGAAACTGACACCTGGACTATCTTCTCTTGTTTTAACTTTGGCAATAATGGCATCCACCAGATCACCACATTTTCTCAACCGTCGTTTTTGACTGGTAATCTGTTCAACAAAGTCTTGTTCTTGAATTAGTTTATGGACTACCTCGACGCCTGCGTCACTGACAGAGACAGTTGAAACATACCACTAGGGGGAAGTCATGTCTATCGCATTAATGGTGCGATATCCATTATATGTTTTTTTTGTCAACTGGTGAAACTATGTAGTGTGACCTTTCCAGACATACAGTGAAATGTTGAAAGAACTCAGGTTAATGGTCACTGCCTTTGTGGCAGTTTGTAGCCGTAAAGACTCCGGTTGGTCATGTACAATTGGACTGCCACAAGTAGACAAAATTACCAAATACCCGTTGAACGCCACGCCACCTCTTCCGGTTACACTGCATTTGTTTAAAAGTTCAATACCAAGAGTGATATTTCCTGATCTGACGCTTCTTGGGAGGGTCTGTCCTCAACGATTCCTGTTATAAGAGATATGCTGGAATCTGGTTACTCCCCTAGCAATCTGGCTCACTTATTGTGAGTATTTCTATCAAAAGGTGTGCTCATTTAGACCATTAATCTTAGCTGTGTAGAAAACACGTGCGAACAACGCCGAGTGTAAAACATTAGAATATATGGGACATGCGCATAGCAACAACAGTAGAAACAACCAACGATTGGGTTTACATGAAGCAAGGAATGTTATCAGTTCCAGGGCAGAAAAACTGCATGAGTCAACAGTTTAAGCACACACAGGACCGGAAGGTGAGTATTAATTAACATTGCAATCATGGTATGTGTTCCCTCTAACATCACTGAAAGTTTGGATGATGAAATTCCATTAAAACAGACGGTTGAATTAAACTGGAGTTGTGGGGTGGTTCGTTCAATCGACCACCGATTAATCTGTATACATGTACAGCAATCTGTAGCTGACTAAACTCGTAGCCAAGTTGTGTTACTCGGCTCGTCGGTATGCCGTGACTCAAGGCATGGTCGTTTTTCTGTAAGAGAGTGAATACAAGTGTTTTTCCCGATGATCAGCCAGGCGTTGTAACCCGATAACCTATTATTTAACTGTCTCTGATTTTACCCATCGAGTAAACAGAGTAATGGGCCCAGAAGCAACCTATCTTTTTCCAAAGTTGACATCTCAAATACGCGCGCTAAGGCCACCGGCGCAAAATATCGATCCAGTTATTCAGGGCGAATGCAGTTATCCGATTTCCTCACTATCCACTTGGCAGACGTGTTCATGTTTACACTGAAATTACGATCCAATTAACGTAACAAGGACAACTATATCAGTTGAGCAGAAATTGCGTTGCATGTGTGTATATGTAATCTCCTCCTTCGGGAATGAAGAAGACAATCACTCGGGACGGTGTGTGTGTGATGCTGTACACATCATACATTTCATCGTGAAGCAACCTCTCAAACTTCCGGCCGGTGAAGTCGATGTATGCATTTTGAAGTAAACGGCAGTTCACTCATGAGCCCCGCTGTTGATGCCGTATTGAAAAAATAAGTCGGTATTAAGTGAAACAATTGTAAGGAACAATCGAGTGATGAACATTACTCAGTCACTGTTGACATGTGCATCTTATCAACTCGTCGGGAATGAATGCGGCAAAATGTCTTACTTACCAACACCATCGCATGTACTCAAATGCATTAATATTCTGTGGCACAACACCTCAAGTGCGGTATAAAGAGAAAACCTTAGGGGTGGTCATCAGTATACACTTAGAAGCTAGTCTTTCAGCTTTTCCACTCTACGCTACCATCAGACCGGGTCTAGTAGAGTGAGATACCTTCGGATGATCAGAATCGGTTTGTAAAGTCGGTGCTTCTAAATCTGACTTAAAATTGTTCGGACGGATAGCTGGCCCACATAGTTCAGTGAAGTAGTCGACTAACTGATCAGTCTTCAGGTTGAGTCTTTCTAAGCTAAACCGTTCGAGATATGGTTTGGCTGAATGGACCCTCCAGTTAATTTTACTGATCTGATAGTGAACAACCGCAAGCGTCTTTTCGACAGTTCGTCGGTCCTCGGGAACATTCGAAGTATTTTAACTTTTCTTCCGGTGCAGAAGATACTTATTCCTTCACAACAGATTAGGGAGCTCGGGATATTTTGTAGAAACAGCAACAATGTTCATTCCACTTTAGAATTCGAAACTGATTTACCAGCTAATTCATAACGGCAGGTTTCTCATGTGTTTACTTTGTTATGTATCCACATGGTGATTGTGTTGTTTGGTGCAGAAATGCCTATTCTACATTTTGTGTACAGATGACCGCCCTACGACTGTACTAATCATGCAACCACATATACAACAAGTTGCACAGACAGGTTTGCTTGAATGACGACCGACTGACCGTTTGTCAAATTGGACGACAGCCACCACTGGGTTCTACATACATTGCTTTTCACATCAAAGCTGATGTGACAGGTACAACTCACTCATACTCGAATGATTAGGGTGGTCTCTGTCATACACTGTAAAGCGATGGAACACACCGCTGCGATCAGTTCTTTCACAAAGACAACCACATATATTAGGTTGGCATGTATAAGGTTGCGTTACTTGAGCAGTCAAAAGCTGTTATGCTTAAGATGGGGAGGTAAGTCAGTCCACTACAACCGTGCTTAAAGAAGTTCAATTTGATAAGCATGTGAAACAGGCATTGAATAGGAACAAAAGGTTGGCTCGAGAAGCAATTTATCGAGAAAGTTGAGTGCTACAAATGTGCACGAAGTGGGCTGAGGATGAGCTACTCTTATATGAGGGCCGATTTAAACAGTGTTCCCTTCGAACTGGTCAACTTCGAGATATGTTATATTGAAGGAACAAGCGAAAGGGATTTTGACATACTATCCTTAAGCCACTCTTAAAATAGCTAGTGAAATCTGTCAGTATTGTTTGTTTCACAAGATTTCAACCACATAAGTTACTAATATGCATTTGAGCCTTCAATGTGCATAACTACCTCAGCTTTCAAACAGCATGAGAGTATTTTGTATGATGTCCCACTGGGCACAGAATACACCTTTTGTATTACTGAGTTCGACTCCAGAGGAGTCTATACGTTTATGGTAGATTTGTAAAATATTTCTCGTTCACAGTTCATTGGTTTCAATGCTTCTCATTCCTTTACTGCGTTTAATAAATTTGAATATATAGTTCTTAGCCATTCCATTCGATTTTTCTTGGTTACATTCTACAGTCTACATGTAGGTGTTTAGCTGTACGCGTCTCATCTAACTCTGCTCTCATTCTTATACCGTGTTTTCAAGTTACTCACAAAACTTACTCATTTACATTCTGATTTGATACTGATTGTTGTCGTCTGCCGTACTGTCTAGATGTCTTTCCAAATAAACAATATTATTTGGGTCAATTGTTCCTCAGTTTTTAAGTTGCTTATGTATACAAATAACAAATATAAACCTATTTAGGTAAATAGAGCACATTGTGGACTGGAGTTATTCGATTTCATTTGATAAAGTATTATATAGGGCAGTCCGAAATAGATAGAATTTGCAGAAACTCTGGAAAATCACATGTCTATGACCCAGGTGAGAACGTCGTAATATTGATAAGTATCTTATCTCGGTGACTCACAAAGTGAATGGAGGGTTAATACAGATTGCAGGATTGTACAGATGGACAGTCATTCTAACCGTCCCTATAGTGTGAAGTTTTGACCAGACAAAAATGAATAAATACACACACATCAGCTAAGCAATGGGGGCAAGGGACTACAAGTCATTAGTAGGTTTAAATGAAGCATACTTAAGAAAATGAGTGGGCAATTCATTACTCATAACTGCATATTCGTTATGTTTGAATAGATCACTGTTGGCAGAGGTATAGAGTTTAGTTTTCAGCGTCTGTTTGCAGTCACCTCAGCTGGTAAGATATTTTTAACGTTGACAGAGTTAGTGGTTCCAGGGTCAACTCATTGCAAATATTGTTAGTGCACATCGTCCAGAGTAAAAGAGCAGCAGAACTAAGAGCGCTGATAGCCTTTTGACCCTAAAGAACATCGTAACCTGTATTTTAAGGAGATATGGAACTTTTATGACATTAAAATAGGATTGGAGCGCAAACATATGATGCCAACATCCGTTTACAGAAACACAATAAATGCACCATTTACCGCTGACCATCAACACAATGCTTGCTTTCGGCTGGAATCCAGTCTTCAACTGATAAACCAACTAACCGAAACCGTTCTGAAAGGGCATAGAAGTCCATTATGGAATGGTTCTGATGCAATCGGGAAGCAATCAAGAACACTAAGTGATTCGACATGTAGTTGAGTATTCCAGCTAAGCTATGTGGAAACGCTACGCTTTCAAGTAAGTGGATTGCTAATGAGAAGTGTGGGAATGGGGAAATAGGCATAACTGACGGTGAAAATCAGGGACATATAACATCGGTCAGACCAATAAAGTCAAGCAAAATGTTCGAAATATTACCTTTCTGTGCCATAAGCATAAAGTCTTTCAGCGTTCGGTTGTTCGGTGAGCTTGCATAAGCTTCATAACCAAACAGGGTGACACCATTGTTGCGTAAGAGTTTGACTGTATAGGATTGAACGTTCAGTCATACGTACTGATGGTCAGTAAATGTTTGCAATCTAAATGTCAACGTCGGCGAACAACTGAACACCGAGACCATCATCCCGACCTACGAACGTCATCAGTATTCACAAAAATCACAAACTTGAAATCGTGTACCAAGCGACCACAAAACTGGCGAATTGACAGTGAAAACTAGCAAAACCTCTTCCGCTTTATAGAACGACTTTTCTCTACAAAATGACAGGATTTGCGTTGTAACTGGTTCCGTTAGCATGTAGCACTTTATGGTAAGTAACCTTAGTGAAGTGGCTTGCATTTGATGTGCATATTCTGTGCTTGGACTGCAAACCACACATCGATATTCATTGAAAGACAGAAAGTTACCGCATTTTAGTTCACACATTCCAATGTGGTCAGCTTGTAGGTAGCATTCCAAAGTTTACTGGACATTGTATAGTACACTCCATCTCCACAGTGCACATCTTGGGGAAACAGAAAAAAACGACCTACAGTCTACTGATGAGTAGTAGGGGATTTTGGTTTTTGTATGCATTGAACATCACCCAAAACTGATAGCAGCTGTCGCATTCCGAAAGAAATTTCACTCGTCTCCATTCGAAAAGAAACACTAGACTGAAGTTTCGTTTTTATTAGAGCTCGTCTGTAGTGCATATCCTTGTCACGGCCGGGACCTACAGCCTATCATTCGAAACCTTAGTACATAATTTTCGTAAGTAGCTTGAAGATCCGGAATTGGGACACAGATGAGTAAAACAACTTCAGGTCTGCCTGTCAGTACAAAATGCTCAATAACAGGAGAAGTTTCATTTTATCTTGTACACTGTGGGTAACGGATACCAAACGAGTAAATACACAGAGATACTCCTGTTAACCATTGGTAGTGATTGCTGAGGTAGATACGCCCACAATACGACATAAGAACATAGTTTAATACATTGAAATCTAATTAATTTGGCTTGAGATTAGGGATTTGGCAAACATACAAAGATTATGAATGAATTACTATCCTGGAAGTAAACCTCTCAAATGCAGAAAATAAACATCCCCTTTGCTGATGCAGAGAAGTTTGACCCTGATGGTCTTTGTTGATTCCTATGCTTTTGTTTGTAACATTTTGTTAGAAAGGGAACTGATTTTCTCTGCAGAAAGAAGATGTCAGTATATTTTGCCGTACAACTTTTGATGGGGAATTTGGTTTCAGTGTAACAGCCTTTGTAAACTGTGCATTTCCATTTTCGGCCAGTCTTATATGTTATATTATTTATCACGTCATCTGCAGAATGTACGGCCTTTTAATCTTCTTTGACGATAGTGTTTACTCGAGCTCTGTTAGAAGCATGACTTTGAGTTTCTTGCATTGAAGGTGACCAAAACTTAGGGTGTTAGTTGTATTGGTTGAACAACTTGAATGATAACGGCCGCAGTGGGTATTTAAATTATGGGTTGGGTGTTAGTTCACAGACGAACAACAGTTTTTGATGTGAACAATTTTCCAGTGTGGTAGGAACACCCGTGGAGCTAGCTAACACCTGCGGCTGTGAATTCTAATTAGGTGTCCAGTATCCATGTGTACAGAATGTGAACAAACCATAAAACTTAGTCCGGTCTACGTTTTGCGAAGAGTTTTTGTTAAAAGTCTTTTGGACAATTGCGGTGGGCTGTATGTTAGTTGGATAGCAAGTAAAATAATCATTACGGAGGGAGGTCAAGGTTATTTTCTGTAGAAATGTCCGCTGTGCCGGGGAAAGTACACTATGGGGCTAGATCAGTATGTCATCAGAACAATTGTCCAGTACGCTCGTTCGGTCATACAGAAAGTTACTCATTTGATTTCACGTTTGATTTGCTTGTCTGACTGTCACATGTACGTCTTAGATCTAAATTGAAGTGAGAACTGGTGGACATTGCTCTGCAGTTGTACGTACAGCAACTCATATGTGTGGGCGAAAAGAATGATCAAGTGATTGCATTAAAAACAGAGGGGAAATACGGGAAAAATTCACCATATTTCTTTCACGAAAACAACGTTTTGTTACCTGTAGAAACAGCCTATATTTTGAAAACCGAAAAAGTAAATATTCTGTAGTTTTATTATGATGACCCCATTTTTTTTCTATTGTAAGACGAAATTAAAACTGTTAAGAACCATAAGTTAGCCCTAGTAAGGCAGATAACACAGTTCAACTCAACTTTAATCCAATTCTCGCTCTTTGAAGCATGAAAAGCAAAAACCTAATATCACTCAGACCGTGACAAAATGATTTTCAAAGGGCAAATGCATTCTTTTAATTAAAACTGGTTAGAACGTCATGCTGAGGAAAGTTCATCACCTGTCATTGGTTGCTCTCCGATTAGTTTGAAGGGAACGCCGAACTTTCAACACACGTACACATAACTATAGCATGTCACATAACATAAGTTAAGACGAAACATAGGTGCTTCGGCGGTGTCATGTTGTTGATTATATCTATGTTTGAGGGCGTGTTGTTAACTGACAGACTCTACTTTATTATTGCAGTGTTCTTCATCGGCAATTACATCCTGTAAATTTGCTGAAATATAATCTTTCAAATAGTTCCTTTTATTTTATATTACTCAACGTCCCCAACGGGACTTGCAGCACCAACTATATTAAAGATCATGATAACCATCAACGTAGTGACGAAATAGTGTAGATGATGACAGATGGAACTAAACAAATCTTTATATTACAACACTAATGTGATCAAGATTGCCAATCAATGTTGAGACAGAGCATCAGGGCTGCACTTTTTTACTTACTCTGTAATTTCCTAGTGGTTATTCTGGGGTTGCAGCATCCAAACATGACTTTTATTGCGTGATTGCGCGAAAGAATTAGAAACACTTGTTACGTGAGGTGAATATCCCGCGTGTGATGTTGATATAACTGATAACACGTTGTCGTTGAAAGATCATGTGATTTTGACATATACATATATATTGCCTCTTGCAGTTAGCAATATATATATATAATTTTCAACTAAATATTTCCCACAAATCAAACAACTAAGTGCTGACCCAAAACATTATGCAAACATTGCACCTCATTTATTTGAAAGAAGTGGCTCCCTCATGAAGGTGAAAATATACAACTGGTACAAAGTCAAACGGTGTTACAACTTGTGGATCTGGTTTACACCTTTTAGTAAATTAAACAAACATAGTAAAAAGAAAATATGGTGCTAGAGCCACTAAATAAGCTGAAGAAGCAATTATTTATATTAAGACTTTGTACCTATTTAGCCCGTTTCAAGTTCGGATAGTGTCCTAATTGCCAGAAGGGACGCAAATTAGATACAGACTGCATGTGAACACGACATGCGTAACAAGATTATGGAGTGCATCGTGTGTTCTTTTGATTCTATCGCTAACAGTTTGTTTTGGGGACACTTATTCTAGGTACAATTTTAACTGAATGCTTGGTGATGAAAGGAAGTTAGAATTGACTCGCTGACACTCTGTAACTCTGCTCTCAAGCACTCATGGACTAGATTATTGATCCTGGTGACCATTAATCTCCTATTCATTTCGACTATTTGCACAAGTGATTGTGTATGTACAATAAAAGGAAGTGGACAGTTCTGTAAAAAATTCCCTGTAACGCGTAAACTTTCTTCTAGTTGGGATGAATGTTACACTGAAAGGAATGATCGTTCGTTGTTTATTCTAAAGGATGACCACAGCCCAACATAGGTGGACCTGGGATGAGCTATTACCAGGAGAGATTTGTCTATTTCCGTAGGTCTAGTTATCCTCATGTGTAAACAGAAGTGACCGGTCAGTAATTATCTCAGGCACATCCAAGAAATTATATATGGTTGAATTTCAACGAGGAACATGGACAGTCATCTCACTAAATAGATAGAATCACCATCCTTTTTTCAGACACCGCTGTTCCGAATGATGTTTTGATTGTTAGAATTCAGTAATTTATTCGCTTCCCCTGGTCACTCGAGGAATCTACTTAAAATCGTATCGGAAAATTTTGATATTACCACACATTAGGTAGTCCTATGATTAATAAGAAAAATAGTCATGTATTCATTACACGGATTTTTGTGAAAATACCGGCCTAGAACTGACGCCAGTCAAAGTGGAGTGAACTTCCTTGAAGTGAACCGGTTAGACGAAGCAATCGCACTGCTACCGTGCTAAGACAGTTTTCTGGAAAGAAGACCACACTACATACAGGCGTTTTAGTCCCCTGAGACTGTCCACTGACTTGTCACTCAAGAAAATATTCCATAACCGTGAGAGAGATCACACCAACTTTGTCAGTATACCCCAGTGATCGACACACTTACAGTGGGTTGAATCAGAGAAACAATAACCTACGAAACTCATGAGGTGGGGCATACATTCAGCCACATTTGCCACGCAGAAGTTTCTACACTCATGTTTACTTGCATGCGTTACTGTCTATCGGATGTTACCGACTTACTGTTAGTAACTTACCAGTTCTGTATCGTTAGCTTTTACAAACACTGGTCTTCGTCAACATTAACAGTAAGGATATCACTGGTTTACTGTAATGCATAATGTAATCCTCGAACAACTTTTTATTAACCACTGAAAAGCGGTACAAAAAGCATAGGGGTTGGTGAAATCAAACGAAGAAGGGACAGCTGTCGTGTACGTCTTCGGCGTTTGCCTTTAACTAATTACGTGCACAGAACGGCTCAACACTACTGAAGGTAGTCTTGCCCTAAAAACGTATTGTTCGATTACACACATATGTTTTACAGTATCTGAGAGAAATAGCTGACAAGTTAAAATCACGAAACTCACTAGAAGGGCGTCAGTCAGTTGAGTTTTCTTCTGAATCGAGTGTAGCGACATTGTCCATAACTATCGGACGGTCGAATAATTTTCCCTTCTGGCGCAACGCCAAATTTAGCTTCGGCGGTAGACATAGGCTAATCAACGGGCACGCTGGTACAGTGGTAACCTTTCGTCTGTAACGCGTGAGCCACTTGTTTGGTTATACAAGGAATGTTGATAGACAACTAAATTAAATTAGGAAACGTCACCAGAAGCTGGTCAAGTCTGTTACCGCTTGTTGTTTGGACAACTGGACTAACTGATCTGAAGGTGGTGAAATGCCTATGAAGGATTAGATTTTTCTGACTGTTCATAAGTAACAGGCGATGCGTTTCCACAAAAGGGCCGATGTATTATTTAAAGTTCACTTCAGCTGATGATGTAAGAACGTGTGCGGTAATAAAATTTCCGGCCGAGTATCTTTTTTGGGAGGTCGGTCTCGGTGGTCTCATATAGTCATTTCGGTTGTGATCAACCATACCCTTAACCGATCAAATTTATGAATTGTAACCTATAATTCGAGGGAGGTAAGGCAAGGCTTACTTGAGTAGAGAGGCACCGAGTTGTGGTCAAAGCTTCCCGTAACATGCGCAAAACATGTGTACAAAAAAATATGACTTATTGCTTGAGCCGCCAGGAAATCTATTTTCTTGGATCGCTACATTGACATCTTGGCAGCGGCATGTGTAATAGGATTATACACTAATTTGAGCATGCACACTTCTCAAATGACTAAATTAAATTCACAGGTCAATCCAGTTGTTAACTTGTGCTTTTGTGACTTCATCAAGCTGTTGTCATTTGTCTGGAGGTATTTGCGGTACATAACCTTCTGGGAAAACAGACACTGTACAAAACCACTGTCACATATGAATGGTGCCAACTTGATGAGTCAGGGAGACTGAAGTTCAGGTAAGATCTGACTGTTAAAACTTTCGAAAACTAAAGAAGCAACTGCAGGCTAATCGGATAATTTATAGCCCAGCACACACATTCAACGTGATTCAATCCGAATAAACCGTTTGATGGCCAGTAAACAAAGTCTTTCTTGTAGTACAGATTATCAGTAAAAGAAAGCGAACAAAACTCCTCGGATGACTGGAAGAAAAGTCTACAATTTTGTGTGCCCAATTTATTTTCGTGCCATTCATTAATTGGTAACTCCTAAATAACTGACCCATGCACGTCATAATTGCAAGTAAGTAGCAACTAGATATGTTCCAAAGTTAACGTTATATTAGACAAATATTCTGCATAACCATCCAAATAGAGACATTTGATGGAGAAACTGTTTGTTTCGTAATCTACACTATTTAAATTTTACGTACTTCGAAGCTTTTACGTAAATGTTTCGCAATCTGGAGTACGTCATTCTCATTTCACACGATGAGTGGACACTGTGAAATCAGTTACCAGTGCAATCCGTCAGCCTGGATTAAATCGCGCAGGCGAACGAGGGAATGCTAAAAGAGAGCAAACTGACTATGAAATATATCACTTTTCCGACTTGTTATTTAAAATTACAAGTGTCAAAAATGCACACCAGATCGCTGTACACAGATACACCGATGTAATATACTTGGGTATTGTAATTTATTACGAGCCACGCAAATAAAGAGGCTACCAGTATTGTTTGTCCGAACGCGACACTTTTGCTGGCATACCTTTCCGTTACAAGTTGTAAGTTCGATTGTCTCCGAATAACAAACGCCGACTGACACATTCTTGCTGTTCTTGCTGTTCCCGTTGGGTATACGCCCACAAAATTTCCGGTGCACACGATATTCATCCTGATACTCTTATAGTGTTAACTCCAGACCTACCAAAAAACAAGGTTGTTCCGTAAGTGTTGAATCGTCTCGATCAGTTTATAGTCTACTTTTTGTAACGTTGATTCTAACCACAGTGTATCCGCTTACCACATATTGGGATAAAAACAGCTGTCTGCCAATTGGACGAATTCAAGCTATTCTCAGCTCTACAGCTCACGTTAACAAGTTGCTCACGTTTTCGAGAGTCGCCGCATTTCTCTTTCCAGATATTGTGCGTGCTCTTTATATTCATAATAAAGTCATATGTGATATCTATGGACCTCAACCCTACTTGTGAGTTGGCGCTGGTTTGTCCTGCTATACATAAACCTTAACATTGCTACTTTAGCATCAAGTACCAACTACTTGTGTTCCTTTCGGACACCGTTGTTGAAATTTTACTGAGTGAACACCGCTGATCTAAAACGCTGTAAATCCATTAAATCGACTCACCTGATGTCAGTTGGGTAATCACACTCAAGGCAGAATTGGATCGGATAACTGACAACACATGCAGCGACGGTACCAAGAGCCTAGCGCGATAAATTGTGGATATATTCAACGGGGTTAGTCACTCAGTGTTGAATGTTTGTTCGGACGACATTTCAGGACCCCTGACTTTCTGCAAACTAGCACTCAGTCTGAACATATTCGGTTCATACATTAGTCTTTGCGTGCCGCTGTAGAGTATGGCGCGAGCTAACATCTTAATTCGTGCTATAACACTGGTGAGCTAAAAAGCCTCCAAACAAAATGAACTACTCAGTCTGCCCAGTGATGCTTTAGATGAGGTTGGTCAGCATGTGTTTTACTGAAGTGTATATCGTGATAGTGGAGTCTAAATTAAGATAGGAACACTCGGGAGGTAGCAGTAGCATAACTGTCATACTCAGTAATGTTTTCAGAAGATTTCACGTCTGTTGTTCAGTAGCTGGTGCTAACAAACAGAGGACATCAGGGCGCTCATTCTGTATTTGTGATTCCCAATCGCCATTGTGGTACTGCCTAACCATTTCTGGGAGGCGGTGGAACTGATTTACAAAAGGTTTGTTTCGTCAGGCCGGGTAGTCTGTTTTATCTGACTCCATCCACAGTCAATCCATTGGTAGATGGTGACCAAAAGCGTTTTAGGGGTTTATTGATGAGAATTAAATTACATACCAGGTACAAGCAACTTTGAAGTGCAGGACCTGACGCACACTAAATCGTAGAATGGCGATATTTCTTGACACAAAGGAGAGCGTCAGGGTAAGTCGTTATCAAAATTGGTGGAAGCTGGGGGTACCTAGGTTATTACGAAGTTATTTAAGCACAATTACGGTTAGCAGTTAAACTGAGCGCCTGAGTGTTATAGGTCTAAGTCTGATCAAGTTACTGTACCCTTCCTTGAATAGAAACACTCCCCCAACTGAGGGCGCTTACGCTACACTTTTGAGTTTAATTTGCCTATGTATTCACTGTTGTAACAAAGTTGTTCCCACAAGCTGTGGTGTTAGTGAAGACGAAACATATGGTAGACATTCCACAACTTCAAACAGCTTATAGGTTTTTGAATACGAATGAAGAGACTATGATTATTTTGGAAGTACCATAAATAATTAGGCACGATCGCTACTTCTACCCGAGTGTTGTGTTAATGAAAATATATCTATCTTAAAGTGGCCCACTGCTCAGTGTCACAAACGAGCTCCAAACTGAAGGAATCTTCCGTCATACCTCTTGTCTAATCGTTCTTTACTATGGCTGTTCATCTTGGAAATACTTACAATCAAGTCGGTTATGCCATTAACAATTGGTCAGTACAAGCGTTTACTGAAACGAAATTTCATGAAGGACTGTGAAGATGTCAAACAGCGATATCATCAAATTGAGTGCAGAGATGGATTAGCTAGCACAGGTCAATAGCTTTGTTGTCAACATGCCCCAAGTCACCGTATAGTTTATTCGGTGAGTTTCTTAGACTAGTGGTTAGAAAACTTAGACCTGTTTTGGGTTTCGTCGAGCAGACCGTCTCAATAGACCTTTAAATCAGGGGGTGGGGGGTGGGCTGACGAGAAATTGCCCAATGGTATAATTTACTTAGATTTCTTTACTGCCTGTGACAATCAGTTTGCTAAGAAGGGCCAGCAGTGAGTGACCAGTACATGACCAAGTTGGTTGGAAATAAGTAACCAGACGCAAATTTACCATCGAAAAAAACAGTATCATGATTTCACACAATTTTCCGATTAAAAGCGCCGTTGTATGTATGCTCATTTTTGGTCTTCCATTACTAGTTCAGTTAGTTTGTGGTTTACAAACGATCACCAAATCTTTAATGATGATCAAATGCAGATGGCACAGGACAGTGACTCATGATTTGGATGCATATATCAAAAGAAATTAGATTATCTTCTTCGACGGTTCATAGTTAAACACCTACCATTCAGCGCTATTGAGAGCACTTATGCAGACACGTTATTGAAACCATTTCGGACGTTAGTTCGTTAAAACAAACTTAAGATAAGGGAAATTGGAATAGCTCATTGATAGGCTAACTAGATTTTTTACAAACCCTGCAACAACTACAAAATGTAAAATTGTTATTGACACACACGTAGGCACTACGCACGAATTCACCCTGAAGCATGCTGCGACGCATGGAACTCCATTATATTCATTCATTTGACCACGTTTGAAATCGCCGTTCCTCAGTGAAAGAGTTCTTAGGGCGGGCGTTAAGACAGGCATCAAAGAAAGACCTTGATCCTGATTTTTGTACACCTGATTAACCACTAGTAGACCTTTCAAAGTAGCACCAATCGTCAAGTTTGCTACTGACGGTTTTTTTACTATAATGGCTGTCCGAACTAACTCGGACGCTGATATATACCAGTCAGTTCCCATGACAGAGCAGATTATTGATTACTTGACAAGTCAGCCATTTTTCTAAAGAAATTCTGGAGATTGTTCATCCCTTTTGCATTTCCTTGAAGAATTCGATACGTTATGTGCACAATATGGCAAAACTAGTTCTAGTCACTGCATAGTTTCAGCATTGTACTAATTGTCGTATGATTAGACACATCATGAAATTTCAAGTGTGCATGCATTTTGCTCATACGGACTTATATTCATCAGAAAACCAAACATTCTTGTTGTATAGAGTAGAACCATTCTCTCTAAGTATTTTTAACACCTGAAACAAGCCCTAGAAGGCATACCTGAACGGAAATTTCACGCGTAAGTGAAAGGTGGGAGACCTCGGACTGGTTACACTAGGCACTTGTTATTCGTCGGAAAAAAACGGATTTATGGATGTACATCAGTAGTGAAGAAATCAAAACCTGTTATTGACTGTTCTCGATGGCACATACAAAGTCATAAGCTGTAATCTAATTAGTGCAGTACACAACAAAGAACTTGGCAACTAACAAAAGGTGTTATATTAAAACTGTTCGTCAAATCATGATGTTGTCTTAAAGTGGCGTTGGACTGGTCCGTTGCTAGATTTTCTATTGCGTTGCGGTTTGGACAAACGAGAAATCGAACGGTTTTTTGTTGTTGTAGTATTACAGACGTCGCATAATATTCTTCGCCAGCCACGCCTTTTGTTGTCAAACCTATTCTTGCTTTAAAGAATCGCTATCTGATTGGTAAATCCGAGACAACAAAACTAAATACACAAAATATTCAACCGGCGTCTGGGTGCACCCAATTTTGACAACCCAGACAAGTTTTATTTAATGACTGCTTAGACTCAGTGTAAATATCTGGCAAGGTAAGCTGTATTTTCAGGTGACAGGCTAGTTAAAGACATTCACCGAGTGAAGGCGAACTCAACCTTCCACAAATGCGCCTTGACAGCTGTTAATTATTGAACGCTAAAGCTGTATTACTGAGTATTTAGGAGTTTGGTCGGGCTCATTCCGTTCCACTCATTTCTAGCTACCTCCAATTTGTAACGTTGAAAGATTTCATCAAGTGCATTTATTCACAGACAGAGGGGTGTCCCAAAATTATGGTGTTTGCGAAAATCGAGAATAACTATATGTTCATTAACATTTCTTTCGACAGCTACTGTACTGGGAGCCGACGCGAATTGTATGGTTTGATGGAAGTGAATAACGAAAATCAGCCTGGTCTGCACCAGTTCACCTCATAGGTAACTTGCATTCAGATCGACTACATGCAACGAAGTTAAGCAAAGATCTATTAAATGTTTCGTGGCAGAGAGGAAATTCTCTTCGTACGGGGAAACTGATGAGTAGTCAGGGATTTGGTTAATTTCAAGTTGAACATCACTCACAATTGACCGCAGCTGTCGCATCCCCATAGACTTTCCAGTGGTCCCCTTTCGAACAGCAGAAGCACCAGGCTCCAGTTTCGCTCTCATTAGAGATCGTCAGTAGTGCATATCATCGCCACTGCAGCCGGGATTTGAACCACGGACACGCTGTCCATGAAGCAACCGTGTTTACCACTGCGCCATTGACCTCACGTTAGGCACGATCGAATTATCATACGTGAACGCTCAACCACTTTCGCTTGTGAGTAATGATCAGGTTGTCCGATCGCCTCGAAATGGAGACAGTTACTGTCTGTTAATTCCAATCGATAACCTCGCGATTAGAACTTCCTAGACAGGTCGAAATCTCCGATCTCATTAAACCTGCTGGGCGATATTTTAAATTACTGATGGATAGTCGGGGATTTGGTTAAGTTCAAGTTGACCGTCACTCACAATTGATCGCAGCTGTCGCATTCCCATAGACTTTCCAGTCGGCCCCTTTCATGAATCGTAGGTTATTTGCATATTTGCATCAGCTTGAACACTGAGTAAAACATGGATCAACTAACAATTTCAAACCAACTTGAATTCAACTGTCTTATAGATAAACCTTTACCCATTAGTATGCCTAGGCAACAGCTGTATCAAATATCTCACGATGCATTCGTTAATCGATAAATTAATGATACTGATAAATGGTCGATTTTGTTTGACCTAGCCTGCGAAAATCGCCCTGAAATTGGAAATATAAGAGTCATTAGAAGTCGCTCAACAGGACTATGAAATGATGCATGCAGAAATTGCAAGAGAACTTTGAAAACAATCACACATTATCACTCATAGATAACAAGATGCTTATTGTTCTGCAAAAATCTATCACTAACAGAAAGATGTAGTTAAATGTTTGTTATGGTACACGAAATGCATACAATTTTACTGGCTTGTTAACTTATGAAACTCATTGCTGTATACATATATGGAATTATAATGTATGTTATTACTGCTCTCACTAATCAATCAAATATAAGCAGAATGCCATAAAACGTTGAAGTAGATGCAAAGTAACTATACGATGGAATCGATCAACTGTGTGAGTCAATAGTTACACAGTTTGCAGAACTTTGAAGGTGGCGCAATCTGCACGCTTTTTATTGAAGGATTAAGATGTTTGATATTGATGTCTCTCCAGTTTTCAAAAGAAATAGTTTACACTTCAGTTCTATCAAACGAGCGTTGTCCGTTCGCTCATGCGATTGTTTTCAGCATACCTGCGGACTCATTTTGTACTTCGCATCCGGACTGTACGCAAATCAATCTAGACCCGATTTATGGTGCATAAGGTTCACATTTGGGATATATAGAAGAGGGGTTTCAACATTTTCCACCCTACTATGTGAATAAAAGTCAGACGGATATTTGAGCG
Source organism: Paragonimus heterotremus (assembly GCA_013368495.1). Taxonomy (NCBI): domain Eukaryota; kingdom Metazoa; phylum Platyhelminthes; class Trematoda; order Plagiorchiida; family Troglotrematidae; genus Paragonimus; species Paragonimus heterotremus. The sequence continues at coordinate 19,582 of LUCH01000071.1, forward strand.
CTGGGTAAAAAACATAACAGAGCGTGTTCAAACTAACTTGGTTTCTGAAGCATGTGCTCATCAGTTAAAGAGGAGGCCAGGTTAAAAATAAACACTTTTATTTACGGCACCAAGAGTGTACACGAACATCAATAGTGACTTGTTCTCCCACATAACATTGTTTTAAATGGGAGGATAACATATCACCTTCTAGTGACGTTGTCATAAGGGACGAAAATTTACATGTAAGGGTCCGTTGACTGATTGTATTAATGGGATGGTTTGTTGCAGGAAACAGAAACATTCGATTCAACCAAATAGTAACTTAGCTTTTCTGATAGGTTAAGCAAGATCTTCTTAAGAATAAGCAATCAAACTTGTACAACTGAGCAGCCAGTAGTAAGCGGTATTCATCAAAAACTCTCTCGCAAAGTACGTATCATTACATGGATGTACATTATATCTTAACTTGAGAATGTGGTCACACAGTTACCCTAAATCTCCAAATCGGAACGTAAGTAAACTATTTTAATCTGAGAACTGCCAGCTAATGCAGACATGATTGCTGTGAAGTGACTTAAACAGTGATAGTCGGGCTTGTCTACCATCCTAAAGGGTTGGGGCTATAACTTCGGTTCTTACAAGGGTGTACACGACTGGTCCTAAAAGCAATCAGTCTAAAGTCTAGCGCATCACTTCAGGATGAACCAATTTAACTGGTTAATAAATTTCCAGAGATGTGAACACTTCTTAATACTCCGTTAATCACTTGTATTTATTTTTTAGCATAAAAATATGGATAACTCAAGCAGTTTTTGCCCTTGCTGTTCTCCTGAGTCTTGAAAAGAGATTGGCTCTTGAAAACGGATTGGCGAGAACTCCACCGATGGGATGGATCACGTGGCAGCGATTCCGATGTACGGTTGACTGCTTTGACTATCCTGACACGTGCATCAACGAACAGCTGATCCAGAGAACCGTCAGCCGTCTTGTTCAAGACGGGTGGAGAGATTCTGGCTATCGTTACGTGATCATTGACGACTGTTGGCAATATCCCAATCGTGATTCTGTCACCGGAGAGATCGTGGCTGATCCTGAACGCTTCCCTGAGGTCAGTTTTCTAACGGTTAGACAGCGTTTACCTTAAGGTTAATAGAACGGTGCATTCACGGAAATAGGTGTGAGCACGGAAGTGTTATGTAGTTGCACTCTTTGATATCCAGTCGGATCCTCAAAGAGTTTTGAGGTGTTCTCCGCAAAAACATCCGATGAATGGTTCAATTAATTGCAGTATTTTATGGATAGTCTTGTCACATTAACAGTGTGCTAACCTAAGAAAGGTCACATCGGGTCATACCATTAAATGATTTGAAAACTGACTAACCTTTGCGCGATAATGAATGAAACTGTAAAAATGACTGAGGTAAAACCACAAGACTGCCTCAAAGACAATGCTGCAGCATCAGTTCAAAGGGTATTTGGGCAAGTCTATTGCTAGTTATCTGTTTAAAGGGTTATCACAGAGCACCAGTACATGTCAACCAAAATGCCTGTTCACTCCAGAACCTCGGTATCTCCTGGACTAACTGATATGTTAGACGTATATAAGTAGTTAACTCGGCCTTGAATAGAACCAACCACTAGAGTTAAGCTAGTTCTGACATTATTGTATCATCAGTAGCAAATGTAAAAAGTCCCAGAGAAGCCATACTTGAGCGTTTAACCAGATGCTTTGAATCAAGTAACAGATCGTCACAAGACTCCAGGGGCGAAGACGCATTCGTTTCGAAAGAGGTCCTTTTCAGAAAGCAGAAAATAATAAAGTAAAGTAACCTTCAAGTTCACCAGAAAAAACAAGCTGTGTTCATCTGACTAGTGAAAAGCATAAAAATAATTCTTGTCATAGTGGTTGTTTTGAATTAACTTCTCAACATAAACCGTGTAAAAGTCATTAAGTGAATATCTCTGACGGAGCGAGCAAAGGACGAATAGATCAGGATTACTTTATCTTCAGTATGTCCGATGACATCTAAATTAGATGGAGATAAAGACAGTATGCGTAACAAAAGAAAGACCTAAACAATTCAGTCGTACTAGCTCTGAAGCACTGACAATTCGCAAGCGTGACCTTGGAAGTTACGACGTATTTTCGGTAGAACCAGTGATACGCGTTTGGTGATGGTACAGGCTGAAATTTTAATGACAGACCTCAGGTATTTTGATATTATGAGTATTACATAATATTTGCATTCCCACGTTAACCAATAAAACATGTTCCTGCTGTAACTTGTTGCACTGCATAGACAAGAGAACAAAATCTTCCAGCACAACGGGATTACAACATACGCGTCTTGCATTAAGAAAAGTTCGCTTTACAAATTGCAGGATTTAGACTGGCTGGCTTATATACATGATTTTGAGGATGAGTTAGAATTTGTGACGTATATTTAGTAGACAATTCTGTAAGGATTTCGGATATGCGTCTCTGTGATGGAGCTGAATAAAGCCTTAGGGTGGGGATGAAATAACGTGACTCCAGCTTTCTTGCCTTCGACTGTGAGAAGGATGGGGGGAATAGCGCCGCCGTTCTGAACCATACGAGCAAAAATACGGGTTGAAATGACACTTCAGTTTACTCGTGGACTATTCTGAGGACTTCCTTTTGTTTATCATGTTAAAGCAGGTGTAAAACAATTTGGTTTGGTCGTTTCGGTTATTTAAACATCGATACGAGATAGTGAGACATTTTGTGATGAAATTTTATTAAACTCGCGATTTTGTTTACTTCAGGTTGATTAGCAGATATGGTGAAATCGGAGGTTTTCACCTGTCTCAAAATTCCTAATCACGGCGCTGTTATTCAGAGTTAATACATATCAGTGCTATATCTTATCAAATCAGCAGGAAAACCAAATCATTAGTAACGAGCGGACGTGGTTCAGGGTACAGACATGCTAAGTCAGTCAACCTTAGCTGATAATCTTAACAAATAATTATGCAAATTGAAAGGAGAGTAGTCCGCACTCCGAACTTCCGAAGTGCGTGAAGGATATATCTGTAGGACTTTATCCATGATCACAGTAGTAAGAAAGCTGCCACCGAGTACCAGCCGCAGTGTGCTAGCGGTTTTCAATATCACCTGTGCCGTTTAAAAATTCGAAGTTTGATAACTCAAACCTAATTCGCGGTGACTGCGCGCATGGTTTGCTGACCTATAAAAACGGGCTAGTTGTAAACTACCCGGAGAACCATCTGTTTTACAACGATCACGTGTCCCATCAAACCCATATATACGATCCTTTCATCTCCCGCCTTTTTGTTGCACGCCACATCAGTAAGATCGTGCTATCCAAAACCAGTTCCGCATAACACTTGGACGGTTAGCACCACTGGTAGAAACAGCGGGGAAGCTGATCTCTGAGGATCGTGAAGTGTGTTTAGTTGCCTGACTACCGGGAGTGTGTAATCAAAAACAGTCTGCCTCTGATGTCTATTTAACAACTAAGACACTTTTAAAGAAAATATCCCAACCTACATCTCCTATCTTCAGTAAGTTCCCATTGCGGTATATTCCCTAACAAATGTGCACAAATGGTTGTTCAGTTTCTTAGTCACAGTCCACCATGTGCGTACATTTTACGAATGTGGTAAATACGATTAATCGTTTTCAAAGGTATTCCTTGAAAATAGTCAGTCACCCAAACAAAAGTTCAAATGGATTGAATTTCCATGCATTTTCATGCAATCTATAAAACTCAACGCTCCTATTCACAGCAGAGTTCGTACAGAAAGTTGACGTAATCCTCAGGGAAAGTGTCGCCATCTGGTGTTCAGCCGGGGCAGCGTTCCAGTCATCTTCACACCGTCAAAAAACGTCAGACTTCTGTTTCTTCACGGCACTCTTCCCTGAATATACATCTTATGCCTAAGGGAGCTAACTCAGTTGTCTGCCTACTAGATAGGTGAACTAAATCACTTGTGGTAATTAACTTTGAATCAGCCTCGTCAAACAAACATTCGAACAACGACATAATGACATGACACATTTGTTTAAAGAGTTGCTTTAGGATGTTACACGCCCTCAGGTGAGCCTCATCAAATGAGAGTATTGCGCGCTTTTTAGTAGTTCTGTGTGTAGGCCATTTGCGGAAGTGAAGTAAGTATATGAGATGGTTTTCTTCAGTCATGAACTTATTTCCCAAGAGGATCTCAAACTGTTGTACTAACGTCCGATACTTAAAATGAATACATTTAATAAAAGGCAGATTCTGTCTGAGATTCTGATGATATTCCGCTACCGGCTGCGATGCAAAATGCGCAGGTTTGTCAGCTTTGGCAAAAAGAAAGATCCACAGATGGCACTTCCTGAAAATTACCTCTTGCTCGGTTGTCAACTTTCAACTTCCAGTCCAGGCTCTGGAGTTATCTTGGAATGACAACCATGGTGGTGCTGACTACTCGTGGGTCCAGGACAATCAACAGAAGTAGTTCTCTAGGAGGAAGAGTTTCAAAGATATCGGCCGTACGTTTTTCGTCAGAAACTGCCCTGAGGTCGAATCAGGCACCGTGTTCTGGTTTTCGTGGTAGTTCCAAGTCAGTTGATACTAAGCTCCTCACACTTTGTCGGTTGCTGTGATGAAAGGAATGGAGCTGAAAGAGGACACTACCCTGAAAGCTGTAAGGTTGAAGACATATCAGAACACAGAATCTTTAAAGACCTTCAATAAAATGAAGCTGGTGCAGCTGAGCGCTTTCCAAGTAGAGATAATGGAGAGGATCAAGCTTTTCCTGTAGGCCATGATGGAAGCAACTTTTGTTTTAATACCTCTCCGAACCTGACAGTCAAAAAATGACAGCCGAGTGGGTTTTCTCTTTGTCAAGAGTGACAAACCCGTGCAGTTATCTTGACGACCCAATATCTAAAAAAATCAAATTAATGAACAACGAATGCTAAAATCTTGGTTATCAAATCTGTCTAATGTAATCGGAGATCGGAAGAAAACGGTGCGCATTCAGTCAGTCGATTATGAAGTTGACGTAACCACGTACATACAGTTTTAAACAGGAATGGGAGACTGGTCGAATTCCACCTCTAATAAGCGGAAGTAAACACATTCGAAACATTCAGAACCCAAACGCACAGTGGAATCAAGAGGGTAGAAAGCAGTCCACGCCTGGCTGGTTATAAGCAAAGGACAAGCTCCACCAAACGGTCGCTAAATGTTGATTTGTATGAATATGACAAGTACGAACATGTTAGAATATCAGCGCTCAAAGAAATTTTCGTCTCATCGTGGGCGGTTCAGTGTGACGGAGTGTATGTCTTCTGAGTTCTTCCCCCTATTCCTTTCAGATGTACTTAAGATTCGTATCTCTTTATTTACCATCAAGTGATAATGAAGTTTAATTCGTAAATGATTTCGTAGTGAAACAACTTGTGACAAAGAATTAGTTTGTTTGCTTCTACCAGTCCGTATAGTCGATGCTAAGAGATTACCTGTTCATAAGCTCTGATTAGGTGCCTCAAAAATTTAGGGTGGCTGAGCATCAACTCGTGTCTGATTCACCTGCAATCTGTCTGACAAAAGATGATGATATTCAACTTCATTTGTTTTACCGTAAGTTATTCATGATTTATCATTCACTTCGGAGGTGGAGATGGTTGATTTCTCATACATTTTGTTGGCAAGTAGCCCATGTTCTTTTTTAGTACAAGGGTCTGGATGGCAACACTTCTACAGATGAATAACCCGATAGCCATTTTCAGACTTTGATTCCTCCAGACACGCCGAACATCAGCTGTAGTGACATTCAAGTTTGATGGTAATTTCCCAATCGAGAAAGAAATCCGGCGAAAAATCACCACACGGGTTGCAGAAATAGACCTTATTCCATGAAATGCATCCAGCCCTTCAATCCAGAAAACCTTAGAAAAGAGATATTTCAAATATGTTGACAACCTGCCTTAAATTGTTTACAACGGTACCGAAAACCACGACCATTCGCTAGAAGTCACCTGACGCTGTGCAAGTAGCAGCATGTAGACGGTCGAGTTGGGCATTAGGCTTTCAGCACAGAAGTATCATGTGATTTGCAGTTAATCAGTCCTGCGTAACGGCATAAAACGTCATTCTCTGATTACCGAAGACGAGCTGTAAGTTAAGGTGCAAACGAACTGGGGTTAGGGCTAGAACGCAACACTAGCCAACGTAACTCACAACGGCAGACAGGTCTTACGCAGACGCTACACCCTCACCTACGAAGTTGAGCGAAGTGTGTAAACCTGTTTAAACAGAAAAATTCCCATACTACCATTTGTATCATATCATGGTTGAATGAACACAAAACCTACGTAAAGTTAACTAACACAGCGATAGGTTACCAAAGTCTAAGGAGCAGAAAGCACATTATCGTTATTAACGTAACGTAAAGCTCAGCTGTATGCTAATAAACTGACCAGTTATCACAATAGAAACCTTCGAGGATTAGGATAATTTTCACTATGTGCAGGGTTAGCTGATCAAGATGAACCTTTGACATGCGCTTCGCTGAAACATGTCCTAGCATTTATTTCTTTCAGGTAGACAATTTTGCCTCGTGTCTGGCATCGTTACGGGGTGTGGAAAATTGCACTGTTGGATTTACAACGCAATGACAAAGTGACAAAGCCGATTGCTATTAGTGCGTCGAAAGTCTTATAAACAAGCATGAACTGACGTTTAAAACGATTTCTGCATACAACTTGCCTAAGACAAACCCATAGTGTTAGATCGTCTCATTGGATTTCACTGAATAACAAACAAAGCAGCTTTGGAAGTATATCTTAAGTTTCAAGTGTGTGATAATTGGATGAATTGAATGCTATCTAATGGACAATTTTATCGAAACCGATACTTTCACACACCGCTCAGTTTTATCTTTTCGTGGTTCTGAGATATACAATTTCTATAGTCTAAAGTGACAGCGGCACAGAGAGAAGCATATTTCAGAAAGTTCTCACTTTAATAGCTTACATCTTCGTGATTTTTATTGCATACACGGCCATCAAACTTCGTATTTTTTGTTCGAACATGTCATAAATTAATAACTCAGTTAAACAAATCGAACGCGTAACCATTGGCTGATTAGTTACTTTCTTTGCTGTGATCATGCTTCAAGAATGCTGGCCACAGGAATTATCTGCTGAAAGTAAATTAATGTGACCAAAGCCTAGTATAACACAGGACACAGATGGAACGATGCATGTTAGAATGTTTCTTGTTCTATTCAGGCTCAATTGCGCAGCAATCTACTGCATGGTGAGCAAGAAGAAATTATCGGGAGGAAAGTTTTATAGAGCTTTAAAAAAATTATTTGGGTCACATTCTGTGCTCATCCCAATAATCAAACTAACGGTTGTATTCTAAAAAATGTGTCCAAACTGGTTTACTGAGCAACGTTGTCACCCTAAAATATGTCGAAATGGGATCTCTTCCATCTGGACCTAAAATAAACATTCAACGAGGTGAGCAGTCCCTGGTATAAGCGAGTATGTCAGGACTACGACGAAATATCTGCCTATGGGAGTAATAGTTGCAAAAATGTGATAAATTTTGCAAGTGCACTTTAATGTAGAAGTATTAATTATCTAAAAAATGAAACCTGATATGGGTCAAAACTGTGATGAGTGTGTGATTTTTACAGCTTTATAGTGAAGGGGATTTTGTTCTGTGTAGTAGTAGACAGTTGTATGTCTAATTTGTCAAATGGCCTACATGGTTATCAACAAAGAACAACTTCCCAATTTGATGAAGCTTCTTTTGCCATTGTTGTTTGCTGGAGAAATATTTGGAAGCGAACTTTACAGGACTGTGGGGAGTAAACGTTTTGAAAGAAACTTTGATGTTTTTCCTATACCGTGGTATGGTCAGAAATGACTTCCGTTCCTGGCTGTCGGTACATATGGAGGTTTACAATCATTCCGTGCTTTGGATGTTATACACTTTTACAATCAGATGATCGATTTTATTTGTGTGTGCTACGTAGCCGAGGTAAACCGTAAAGCGTGTATTCAACAACATCGAGTCCAACTGTGTTTGGGTAGCGCATATTTCAATACACTGGCAGGGAGTCGTGCAATGTTTGGTTAATACTTACGCTGTCGTGTACCACTTGCCTCCTGAAGCTCAGCATGTTGCTGAAATTTGGAGAACTACTAATGAAGTAATTTTCGGGACAGTTTAAATAAATTATAAGGAGGGGCTGACACAGGAACTGTACATTCCTCTAAGTGAGTCCTGTCAAGTACATTCTAAGGTAATTATCAATGTGTTTGGCAATTTAAGTGTATTCAAGAAATCTAAAACGGACGCACTTGACAAGTAGCAGTGGGACCTAACTAAGGACGTCCGCGAGGTACAACATAGTATTTTCTCACACGGCCACCGTGGTAATGCCATTACCTACAACCTGATTAGTATCGTTACTGGTGTGAATCGGCGACTCAGGCTCGTTCGAATTGCTTAGAGAGGAACATATAACGAGTCATGAGTCGCAAGCTCTTCGATTTCGGCAGATCTACCTTTGATCGAGTTTTAAGTTCCCAGAGGTATCTGAGAAAATAGAATGCAGGATCTGCTGAAACCTTTTGTTTAAAAAACGGTATAGATTAACGGCAGCTGCAACTGCTGTTAAATAGAGAGGTTGCAGGACAAATCATCGAAAGTATGCTTTTAATAGCCAACAGACTTTCTGCAGCTCCAATGTCAGATTATTAGTTTTCATTTTGTGCTCACTTTTTATTAATGTAATTTTGCTTAACACGCACAACTGAATCTACGAACCGCATTGTTTGCACACAGAAACTATCAGTAGTGGACTTTCCAGCTTGTAGCTCGTTCACGACAAACTTTATTTCAAATGAACTGATACTGCTTTGTTCAACCTTACCCAATGTAAGAAGTTGTAATTTCTAGTGAGCGGTAGTTTTTTGGACGGAAGACACTTCAGAAGGAATGACTTACACGATTAGATCAAACGAAATTCCACTAACGTTGTTTGCTCCGATGACTATAAAGCCTGCGGTTTCTCATCGTCTTAGTTCTTACGTCCCGACGGGTTACTACACTAAAAGAAAGCTGTGTCGTAGAGCGCGGTACAGCAATGGTTCACGTGAAGATCAGGTCGTCTGTACATTTTATGGAGGAAGGAGAAAAAACTGTTTTAAAAAACATTTGAACATTTGTACGTGGAACTCAAGCGAATTTTCCTTGAGGTTGTCCATTTTTAAGAAGCTTATTGTTTTGGGCACCTCAGCTCATCAAGGTATTCAATTTTATACTATCTCGAGTGTGCCTATGTACAGTTTTCAATTACTTTCGAAATATGTTAAATATACTAGCTCATGAGTGGGGAGGTTTAAGTTGCGACATAAGAATATGGTATATATTCTAATCGAAGTGACCAATAGTCGAAACGCATGGAGCAATTTTCCTGAAATGTTGTTTATCGCTCCCCACTTTCATAACACTTCCAGAAGCCGTCTGTTATATCCGACTTCCTGCTTATTGTCGAGTCTGTTGCTCAGCTCAGTTTACTGTCGTTCTTTCACTGAATGAAATCATTCTTTTGCTGTTGCATCAGGTAAATTTTTGTGGAGTTAAACATCTGCAGATCGACACCCACTTTGCTCAGACAACCTGAATGACAAGCACAGTGTACGAACACAGCTCATGTAGATGTGATTACATGCAATTTATTCGTCATAGTTTCTGACTGTGATTAACAAGCCGTTTCACTAGGGAAAAGAGTGAATCACAGTGCAGTTGGCTGTGAAGCGAGTACACTGTGGAGCCAGTTGATGTAAAACCGTGCGGAGGAATTCCGGGTAAGATGTTAGACGGAAGCTTCATATTAACAATTTCTGCCAGGACCACGGATTGAGACAACGTGTGATTGCGCCGGAAAGTCCCGTATATGTCAAACGAACGTCATAGAATGCGGTTGATCGTAAGTGATAAAGTAGAAAGTGTAAAAAGCACGAACTGTCCGTCGAAAGGTGCCGACTATAAAGATGGTAACTTTGAATAATTACTGCTATACTTACATCCCCTTCTATTCAAATTGGCCAGTGTTTTGTGATCAAGTAAATAATCCTCTACGAAATTTGTCAGCGGAATAACGAAATGTTTCTTTACACCATGATGCAACCGGTCTTATATCATTTGGTGACAAGTTTGAAAGTGAGCTTAACCTATCGATTCTACTACGAGGTTTAGCGGGCAATCTTTAAGTGAGTTTATACTGAACCCAATTACCTCATTTGTGGTAATAATGTTTTAATGCAGACCAAAATAAAAACAGACAATCTGACAACGTTTGGTTCGAGTGCTTCATAATCATTAATTGTTTTTCAGGTTAGCTGAAACAGACATTTATTTTCAACAATGATTTCCTTTACAAGGGAATGGGGAGCGTCAGTGATATGGTGCATGCAAACGGTCTACTGTTTGGGTTGTACATGAATTACGGTATTCTGACATGTGAAGGCTATCCGGGAAGTATGGACCATTTGGAACTAGACGCTAACAGCCTGGCAAAGTGGCAGGTGGATTACGTCAAAGTGGACAGCTGCTACAGCCTCCATGGACGAATGCCAAGTGGTTTCGAAGAGTTCGGGAAGTACCTGAACAAAACCGGACGACCGATGATCTATGCGTGTAACTACCCATCATATATCGACTGGCGTACGAATTCAAGCTTTGTTGACTGGGAGAGATTGAAAAATAACTGTAACCTTTGGAGAATCCTGCCAAACATTCAAGACAGCTGGACATCGGTGCTGTCCATCATTGAAGTCTACAAAACTTATGGCTCGGTGTTGAACCCCATTTCTGGTCCGGGACATTGGAACGATCCGGACACACTGTTGCTGGGAAACTTTGGTCTATCACGAGAGCAGCAACGTGTACAGATGGGCATGTGGTGTATGCTGGCAGCTCCGTTAATCATTTCAACTGATTTGGATATGATTGATGAAGAAAGCGCTATTCTGTTACAAAATCCTCTTCTATTGACAATCAACCAAGATCCTGGTGGCCATTACTCTCAATACCTAGGGGAGAGAGACGGCGTGCAGGTAATGTGCTTTTTTTGGAAACAACTTTGGTTTTTGCATATTGATTCTCATGATTCATGTTTAGGCGAGTCAGACACCATAAATTGTTATAAGTAAAACGTGTGCAGTGTACGTAATCAGCTGTGTGGCAAGTTCTACTTACATTTAATAAAAAGCGATGTAATTAGTCGCTTTTAAGTAATGATCAACAAAAGTGGCCCTGGTTGCTCATTTCTGGGAGTAAACTCCAATTTTAGTTTTGAAAAAATTCAAAAATTCAGGGTGAAACAAAATAACCGTTTACTTTAGACTGTACAATGAAAATAATTGTAAGGCAATATATTGTCAGCCCATATTTCTATTGATAGTATCAAAAAGTAATGCTGATACTTGTGTAACCTGATCAAATGTTATCTTTCTGGACCTGGATCAGACAAATAGGGTTACTTTCAAGTTGAACATCACCCACAATTTATTACAGCTTTCGCATTCCCATAGACTTTCCTGTCAGTCTCTTTCGAAAGGAAGCATTAGACTTGAGTTTTGCTCTCATTAGAGCTTGTCACGGCCCCGACTAGAACTCCGGTCATGCTTTTCATGAGACAACGGTGTTTACCACTGCGTCACTGACCTCATACTAGGCACGACCGAAGTATCATACGTGAACGCTCAACCATTTTCGCTTGTGAGTAATAATCAGGTCGACCGATCGTCTCGATAGGAGACATAGTTACTGTCTGTTAATTCCACTCGATAAGCCCGCGATTAGAGCTTCCTAGATAGGTTGAAATCCCCGGTTTCATTAAACCTGCTAGGCGATATTTCAGATTACTGATGTTCAACTTAAGATTAACCAAATCCCGACTGCTCTTCAGTAATTAAGGCTACGGTGGATGTCTCCTACAGTATCATGCTAACAGATCTCGTCAGTTGAGTAACAAAGTGATAAAGGCTGAAGTGAATGTGCACGTATATTGTAGGGTTTTAAGATATATTTTCTGAGAGGATCGTAGTTGAAGTTGGCTTGTACTGCTAATAGTTGGATACACTGTTCTACGTGATTGATTTGGATGACTTCTTGGTTTGTTTAGACCCCAAGTTGACAGTCATTTGTTCTTAAGTGTGCTTGACAGATCTGATGAGCATGATGTGAACTCTGAATAGTTTTATTAACCGCTTCCCACCCCCACTCGCTTGTTTCATTGAACCAGTACAATATCTACTGAACACTGAGAACATCTAGTCAAGTTGGTACTTAACGAACAGTAGCACAGAGATGGTGAATCAATCTTACTGAGTGATCACTAGTTAAGCTGGTGAGTGAACAATTGAAAGTAGACGACGTTCTTATCAAGACACCATGTATTTGCACTCTTTAAAGGACGTAGTCTAAGGTCAGGTAATCTACCACACAAATACGGAGGATAGGTTTGCGCTATACTGATGAGAAGAAGACTAGGGTTGAATGATTCTTACAGCACTGTATATGCCATTAATTTGTACTCACATTATTTTAATTCTTGAAGTAAGCGCAGCAAGAACTATCTTTATAATAGGTAATTACCGTCCAGCGTTAAATCGTGCTAGTTTTGAAAAGCCTACAACCGGTTTCGTTTTTCTCCAATTCATCACACAAATAAAGGTAAAACGTGAACAAAACTGAGAAGTCCTTAGCACATATCTGAGGTTGCAATAAATAGACCGTTGATTGTGTGAACATTGTTTCTAAATAAGGAAGACATTCACTGTAATCTTAAGTGGCAGGCTCAAGTGTATTCATTCGATCAGATTTACGGTGACCTTAGAGTGGCTTTGATTAACTTGTTGACCTTCCGACTGTAAAGACTGTAGTTTGGCACAACAGTTCAGGACGTTATACATTGCTGGAGAGGTAATGTATAACGGAAACGTGTATGTAGTGCTTCTGTGTTGAGGACCATCAGCAAAAATGCTTAGTTGAATGTGAAGTCGTATACGAGGTGTATTATTATATGTCAAATTTCACTGATCAGAGCGGTAGCTGATTATTTTAGGTAACCAGAATGCATTGGTTTTGGTTACACGAGTGTGACGTAAACGCTTACTTATTGGTAATGCATCTTATGAAGTTTACAACCCTGGGATGATATTGTCTTGACTTTAAAGTAATTGATAGGTTTCATGTAAACGGAGTTGATCAACAATGACAAATTTGGGGCCCGCAATGACTATTCACTCAACTTTTATTCGAAAAGATAAGTCAGTTTTGACCTTTGTTTTGTCAAAACTTGTCAGCTGTGTATATTCTTGTGACGACCGAGGTTTTGAAGTTTAGACACCAACTAAGAAAACAACCATGTTAATGTCTTGACCAATGCAACGTTGTGTGCTAATTCCAGTTTCTAACACAAGGGACATTCGAGTCTGGTACTTCCTTTTGAAATAAGCCAGCCGAACAGTTCACTGCACTACGGATGCTACCTTCAAATATGAGTAACATTCAGCTTAAGTCAACCAAGACACCGAGTACTCATGAATATGAGATGGAGATATTTCAGTTAAGATTTGTACATTAGATCCGGTCATGTGACTCTCTGTAGCTCACGCTTACTCCATTGAACAAAAGTTCTTCCCACAAACATTTAAATATATACATATATATATATATACATATTAGTAAATTGCAGCAGCAGGCTTCAGCAGACTAGCAAAAGTATACGTTGCCTTATCCTAACATTCTGACTTTCACCGCTTATTAGAATACCAGTTGGATTGCATATATCAGTAAGCCTGGAAAAACGGTTGGACGGAAGAAGTGTAGGGCTGAATCACAAAATAACGAATGTGATAATCTAACGGATTGACCGATTTTCTTTCGCATATCTGGCATTGGTTGCTGTTGTTTGCTTGACAAAGATTGATTGGTTCACTGTAGTGATCTGTTGTCTGGGTGTATTTGATCATTGATAACCAGAGGGTACGTCACACCACCAGCTCACTTACCCAACGCAACTAGTACAAGCAAACTGTGTCAATATCATGCACAAGATGTAAATTGTGGAAAGAACACAATGTAAAAGCTACCACATTATCAACTGCGAATGACTGTTTGGAATAAAACTGGTAACACGCATTCGATTTCCATATTGATTCTATTACTCTATACTTCTGCTTTACATTTGTTGCTCTTACCTACTAGTTATGGATACGCAAGTTGGACAACGAGGTGTACACGTCCGTGATCACTTTTCTATATACTTCACCGGTCGGTGGGCCAGTATTTGTGACAATCTCGTTGCAGGAGATGGGTGTTGAATTTGATACACCTGTGAATGGTGATCAATTGTTCACCTTGACCGACGTGTTCAGTGAGATTGAGTACGAGTGTATCGAACTATCTGAATCAATCACAGTGTATGTCAATCCGACCGGAATTGAAATGTATCTGGTACAACTTTACGAGCCCGACTACCTGGACAATTGGTTCGACAGCGAGGATAGATGGATATGAAGAACGTGTAACGCAGTTGGTTGACTGGCCTTGATGACACTGTACGAAAATGTGACTTTGAATTCGAATCGCTGCTGAAAAATTATACTAAGTAATACGTCAAGGGCCCAGATTATTCCTGACCTCCATTTTTATATTTGTTGACATTTAGTTTTTCCTAATTATTTCTCTCATCAATTAATCATCAGTACACCTCGTTGCATAGTGGCACATTTATGAATGTTATACAGTTCGGTATTGGATAGTTTTAAATCAGTCTAATCCAAAGATGAGTGAGGTGCGCTTCAGGTGAAGTGCTACCATAAATCTACAGCAAGAGAGACATACATGTTTGTTGAAAATCGCTGCCTCCCGGAACGAAAGCAAAATCTAGTCTTCATGGCACAAAGCAAATCTTGATTTATTGAGTTTCTACTGGTTATTTTATAGTCAAGACGTATCAGTAAAATGAAGGAATACAATTAGTGCTGTCGCCTCAGCTTCCCCATTGGTCGGCTCCACCTCACTAGTAGCTCATTTGTTTTAACAAGTGACGCACTTAAACAACTTGTTTCAACGCGTGACGCACTTAAACAACTTGTTTTAACTCGACGCTCGTTATAACAAAATCCGACGCTGGGGCAGCGTGCTGTCCTGATTGGTTCCCACGCTGACATACCCGTCTGCTCGCCTTGTCGACACTGATTGGCCGTAGTCTTCCGCGAATCGCTGGTTGACTTTGTATCAATGAGTTTGTCCAATCCAAACCTTACACAATGTGCACGAAGAATTTACAACATACATAGACATAAGTATTCTACCTGTAAACGTCACCACTAGGGCAACTGTTGACGAATATTGTCACGGACAAATTAGAACGTAAGATGCTTAACACTACTGGTGATTTGATGTTTCTCTACATGCGGTACGTTGATATATTCAACATCGCGGACTCATCTGCCGTTATTTTGAATGAAATCATCCGATCGTCTCCATTGGTGAAGTTTGCTCCAGATGACAGTTTCTACTTCCTCTAAATACCTTGGGGTAGAAGGACTTACAAAACTTTGAAACAGAATGCTTAGTGCAAAACATTTGTGACCAGGACAGTACAGTACATTTTACAGTTTTACCAAAATGAAGTATAAACATGCCCTAACAAGTGTGTGGACGGTAGATCCGCAGGAATTTGCTTAGCGGATGTTATGGATAACCAGATAGAGTTTACAGTTCTTACCATACTAAGAATGACTATCTTAGTAACTTAGCTGTCAGACAACTGAAAACGCCTTCGCTACCAGTACAGAGTTAAAGAATTAAGAAATGGTAACAGTCTCGCTAACACCATCGGGGGGAACACTGAATGCAACCAGGACAATTAGATTATTCCATGATTATTCGTTGGTCATGCGAAATCTGTCTGAATAAGTTTCGATCCAAAACTGACCTCTGGCGCTTTACTCGTTTTGTTACGATTGTTCGGTAAACTAGGTGGGCCGTGCAACTAGGTACATATCTAAAAGAATCGGACTGCCTACTACAATGAGAATCGAGACGGATTAGGGAACATCCATTACAAGTAGCAATGTAGATCACGTGGCTAACGGTAATCAACAAGTAAGTGCAGATCGATCAATTGCCAATTTCATAGCGCGTTACTTTATGAATGGCGGCCTTCGAGGCCATCTCTGTTCAACACTTTGAGGCGGAAACAGAGATTTTGCAGCGGCTTATCCGATTAATGCAAAGTCAACTAACGCCCACTTGGCCTTCAGAAACATTAAAATACAGGACAACATTCCGGATTTGGACCTAGACTGATCTTTGCGTAGGTCCGTTTTTGTTATGACCCTGTGTAATTTTGATAGCCTGATAGAATTTAATGGAAGCAGCCTCGCTAGGTTTTCTGTTCCATATGCTTCGAAGTAATTCCTGACGTACTGATTATCATGCGATATGGAGAATGAAGTATTATTATATGGAACTAACATTTTCGGCTTTTAACGAGCGGAGGAAATGTAAATGGATTGAAATATTTAAACAAATCAAAAGAATATTGAGCTCAAAATTTTTACTCTTGAGTGGTTTATGGCAAGCAACTTAGTTGAAGTGAGAAACTTGATCAACAGTTTGCATAATGCACCGTAACATGTAGAAATAATTTTGAATAAAATTACGAAACACCAAGTGTAATTCGGAAGCAGTGCAGAAACGAGTGATAGATGTTACAAAACGCATGCAGCAATACAACTATAAGCATAGGGGAAATATGTGTAGAAGAGGTTCTGAAATTCACAAAAATTGAAACAGATACTCCAGAGTTAGCTAAAGTAGATTACCACGTGCAGCGACCAAGTGAAGTTGCGGGACTAAATGATACTGGTGTTAGACACGAGGACTGCTGGAAACAGTTTCATGAAACTCAGGAAGAAGGTCATAATCGGCACGCAACTTACGGTAAGTCATTCTGAAATTTGGAACTCTTGATTGCAGAGAAGTGGAACACAAGGAAAATATGCAGGAGTTCTCTGAAAAGACGAACAGGAACCATCACACTGGTTATTACATCGTCGGCGTAGTTGGAGGAGGTCTCGTCGGGGAAAAATTATAAGATGTTCACTTTAGGAGAACGGAAAAAACGAATCTCCCAGTCAGAACTCAACTGTTCAACAGTACATGAAAAAGTCAAGAGACTTCACAATCACAGGTATCGAGTAGGCGAAGCGGTAGCTTCTTCTCATTATGAATACACTCTGAGGCGTGTCAAGTTGGTGAAGACTGACGTGTTAAATCATACCATTTTGAGCGTGGCTTGTCATGGCATAAGGAATCTCAACCAGACTTGACCAAGTGGCGTTTTGAGATAACACGGTGACCAGAAATCTGACAGATTGACTTGGAACCAGGTTCTCGTAAGGATAAAAAACAAACGGGCTCAAAAATTGCGATGATTTAAACATGATTGATACTTGGAAGCTTATTTGGATTCTGGATTGTTCTTTAAAGTGGTCCGTTTCAAAAATATAACAGCATCAGTTTTGAACAAAACAGTCAGAAAACGGAAATTGGTGGATGCAAGCATTTCGTATTGACTCATCAGTAACAAACTCACAACAACATGAAATGGTTTTTTATATCGAGCAGTTGGGGAATAGGGTGGATAGCCAATCGGTGGGTTAAAAAAGGTGAGTAAGTCCATGGAAGGGTCAATTTTACGAGCGATTGTTTCTGAATTTATAAGGTCGGCTTCCCTCGATTGATTGCGACAGTTTCAGCAAACCGCTATACTGTTGGACTGAGATGATGTAATTGAATTTTGAATGCATAAACTGCGTCGATAACGTGATAAGTGATTAGGATTTGTTTTGCAACTGCGGACGCTGGTTGCTTGTGCATTTCAAAGACACTGTCGTTCTTCTGTAATACAGCGTTTTGTACTCATTTGGGCAAATGTTCCTTCACTCTGGAGATCAAGCAGCTCTCGGTTCTGCCTATGTAACTTTCTTTGTAATTACACGTAAAGTGGTAGACACAGTTTGAGGTGGCACCAACAGGCTGATCTCCTTTGCCTGAAGGTAAGGGCAATTTCTGGGTCCGAGCTAATACACAGAGTTCTGCTGCGTGAAATGTTCGTTTACTCAAAGTAATTAGTCCTTGAGTTGTTTGATGCACGATATAATCACCTTTAAGGTGCAGTTCTATATAAATCCTTTTTTCCCCCACTGTAACCACCGGTTCGGATAGTGGTTTTGGTCTATTATGCCTGTCTATGAACATTTTCGCATACCCATTAGATTATAGTACAGACGTGATCAAGTCTAATTCCTTTGCACGACCATCCTGTACACAGATTCGCCTTGCTCGTGCGAATAGCATATTTATTAGTGCATATTTGTGATAGGCCGGTGTGAAACTACTAAGGTTCAGGTATTGATCGGACCACGTGGATTTCCTATAGATAACTCTTTTAATAGAACCATCTTCTTGGCGATTTATGAGTACGTCTAGAAACGGTAACCAGTTATCAGCTTGAAATTCACATGTTACCTTCGTGTTTGGGTGACAACTACTTATGGGTCGCACTAGGTTACCTATTGCCTATTTGGAACGACCGCATCCTAGTGTATCATTAACATAGCGTTTGTAGTATGGCAAGTGCGCTGTTTGCGGCTAACTTTTGCTAAACTCTTAACAAGAAAAAGTCTGCTAAGATGGACCCTAGTGGACTTAACATGGCTACCCCATCTATTTGGCGCTAGCATGAGTCAAGAAAACGGAATCTGACGTTTTTAGTGCATATTAATAAACTTTTCCTCGGGATATCACTAGGTGAGGGTAGAGCACTGTGGTTCGTTTCGACGAGCTCACAAATAAAACCATTTTTCTCGCGCGGTAGGATATTCGTGAACGGTGACTGGACGTTTATGGAGCACATCAACTCATTAGCAAGATCGATTCTGTTCAAATAACAGATCGACTCAGAAGTTTTTTTTCAGTAGAACTGGGCGGTAATGCGTACTTTTGGTAGGACCAGATATTGAACTCCGATTCATGTTTACAAAAGACTACCATATTGATCTTACCACGTATTAAACACGGTCAGTTGCTCTCTGACAAACTGATAGATATTATTGTTTGTGAGTAATGTTTACGTTGTTCGAGTATTTTGAAAGATGAGGTCGCAGATGTCCTGTTAAATATAGTGGATTACCACAGGATCGGGAATCTTCAACCTACATGAAACCGTAGAGTTCTTCAAACTTGCTTGCAATGATTATATTGCTGATACTTACTATGACATTAGAGTTGCGTAAGTTTAACGAGACTCATTGTTTACTGAAGCCTACAGATACGGATCAAATTCCCAACCAGCCTTTTTCTAAAAGAAGCACTGGTCCTGAAGTTAGTCCTCATTTAACTTCATAAGTACTACACGTTATTGACGTCACTGACAAATGAATTCCACCCACGTTCTCATGAGTGGGTGATAGTTAATTTGTTTATCGACTAACTTGGTAGTTATTCTTTTCCCGACCAGTTTTAAGTATCCAGTTGACTCAACTTCTCTGTTTTCACAGTACCGTGAACCTCTCAGAGAATAGCAGAACCGTGCAAAAGATGTTTTCGTAACCAGCGGCCAATGATACAAAACTTTTTGTCGCGAAAACTCACGCGGACTTTGCGTTTCCAAAAAAGTACCTCGCTGAACGTATTACCATGCAATAAAGTTTACTGAATACCACTTCTGGTTTGGCCTAAAAGATTGAATAGGTTAGTGGTAAACAAGAACTCTTCATCCTGTTACCGGCACCTTATTACATGGCAAAAAAGTATGAAGCGAAAAAAGATTTAAAAAAAATGTTTAGCGGAAGAATCATGAGAGCAGTATTCCACGTCAAGTTTATTCACTGTAACCCTGAAATTACTTGTGTAAAAGGCAAACACATTGTGTATCCGGTAACACGTTTTTCGTAGATGGTGAGGTACACCTCTTGGATAAGAAAAGCATCACTGGGCGCAGTAACGGCTCGTTTATTTTTGCGCACATGATTCAAAATGCCCAGATAACATTTATTCGGCGATGTTCATTCAGAGGTTATCGCGAAATCGAGGAAGCTCGTTACTGATCACGTGATGAATGCATCGTTAATTTGACATTTTAAACGTAACACACTCAACTCATTTTGTAAGTTGCTTGGCTCACAGGTGGCCTAGTTGTCTGTTCGTTCTGATGATGTGTGTGTCCAAGCACCAGCATCTAAACTGGTATATGCGTCTGTGTTTGTCTTGCAGTGGCAACACGTTTTTAACAGAGATCTGGGTAGGTTTGGGTTAGAGTTATGGTATAAAAAACGACAGGTATCACTGAGTAGGATGTACACTGTATTGTGTAATTTGGTAGAGATACTACCGGATACACCATGTCCTTCTGCGTCACTGATTTATCTATCCAAGTTTATATTGAGGAATCATTGATTTAAGTTACTTACACAATGTATTGCGACCCGATTCATGCGGAAGACAGTGAACGAAATCTGTATTAATCAGGTGACACCAGAGAGGTGGTCGGACGGTGTCAGTGATACAAACGTTGAAGCTACAAAGGAAACTGGAAAACCTTTCATTTCCAATTTTACCTTGTAAATCAGTATATCATAATATGCAGTACTATTATTGTTGTTATGAGTATTATTGTTAATTTCTTCTGGGGCTCAGAGAAAGCTCATTCTAACAAGCACAGTTTACACGTCAATAGTTGTAAGTAGTCTAATAATCTTGAATAGTTAATCAACCGGTTGGGCCTTCACTAAGGAAGTTATACTGTCCAGTTATCGAGCTATATCTGCTGAAGCACATACAATACAACACTCATGAATATTCTACCACACCGCATAGGTGGCTGATCAGTCTATTCAGACAAAAAGTGATAGTGATACACACAGACAGTAGTTGGCCAGCTCCTTCGAGCTCAAATGCACCCGGTGGTAGTCAACTAGGGTAATTAACGGAGGTTGCAGAACAGGGTAGCAAACTATGTGGTTTTTATGCATACATTATTCAGTTCTTTTCTCCAGATGAATTTACTGATATTTGTCATGTGCTACTCCCAAGTATACGACTACAGGATTGGTTCTGAAACATTTCAAACATGTGCGGAGAATACCTTGATATGTCCTGCAGATTTTACATCTTCAAATTCGCACTTATTTTTTCATTACGTAATAAGTAATGTCACGAAAGGGACACAAGCGCATAGTCCAGGGACATTATGAACAAAAGTGCGTGAGTCCAGTATATCTTCCTGTACTGCCCGTTATTTTTGGGTCTGTACCTCAATCTCCAAAGTCAATTTCCTGACCGTTCAAAATCCTGTTAGTTTTCTGTTCAGTGGAATTACAGTCCTGCCATATAATTAATCAGCGGTCAGCGTCTCAAAACTGTTTTTTATGATTTGGGAGTTTGGCTATAGAGGATACTGATGGGTAGTGGGGAATTTTGTGTGTATAAATTGAACATCATCTGCAACTGATCACAGCTGTCGCATTTGCACCGACTTTCTAGTCGACCACTTTCGAAAAGGAGCGCTAGACTGGAATGTCTACGGGAATGCGACAGCTGCGGTCAATTTTTGATGATGTTCAATTTAAGTTTAGGTATTTAGAGAACGGCACTTCTTATTCTGATATTACAAGTAAGATAATGCGGAAAAGTGCAAGTGGAATGGAGTTCCGGAACTTGGAAAAGAAATAACTTTGCAACAAGGTAGTAATTGTAACTTCTGTTCATGGATGAACTTGCATTGCCGCACAAATAGTTCAACAGAGGCGTTGGAAAGTGTTTTGTTAATGAATTTCGAGGGTAGCCGGCCCCAGCATACAAGTCCCGACTCCGATCGATTGTTTCTCACCACAACCATGCTCTGACAGCTTATCTGAGAGTTTCATTCA
Organism: Paragonimus heterotremus; assembly: GCA_013368495.1. Lineage (NCBI taxonomy): Eukaryota > Metazoa > Platyhelminthes > Trematoda > Plagiorchiida > Troglotrematidae > Paragonimus > Paragonimus heterotremus. The sequence goes on from LUCH01000071.1 coordinate 41,573, forward strand.
CTGAAATATTCCCTGATCATACGATCACACGTGAGACTGCACGGACGCTGATTCCGTCATTACTAAGTTCCGCATGAGTCACGGGCGAGCCCCACCACACGTTTACTCCATTCTACGACCTTATTCCAGTAACCAGGAGTCCAGATAGTCCGTTCTGAGGGCGGGAAATGTTGAATGAGACAAGAGCAGAGAGAATAAGAAGCCATGCGGTCTTTGTACGAATGAGCCAATAAAACCTGGGATCAGTACTCGTTGGAATTATCCGAGAGGCCGAGATCTGTCTTATGAGCAGTTGTGGAGTTTCTAGAAAAGACAGTAAAAGCAGCATCTTCCTTGTCTTATGTAAGTGGCTTTCCGCCCATGCTTCCTCGTCGTGTAGGCTCTGTCGGCGACACAAATATGTTGCCGTTTGACGATTCGCTGAATATGTAATGCATATTCAGTCGTTACGTTTTCTGTAGAATTGTGAAAGCTCCTGCATGAGGATCGCTGGCGAATGCCAACAGTTAACCATTGAGTAAGGAAGCCTCGCTGCTGGACTCGAGTTAGGTTATGGCAGTTTAGACCAAACGATAAAGCCACTCGGTATGTTCATCAGCTTGGAACTCACTATCCGACAGCAGGCTTGCCTGTGCTAAGGCGGTCACAGTGGCAGTAGGGATAGTAGTTTGCTGTTAATTGCTTGCATAAAGACGCGTCCGTATTATCTCTAAAGAACACTCTGGAGAATATGAGCAAAGCCGGTAGTGGAGTTTAGGTCGAGTAAGAAACGATGGTGCCAGCTCATAGACAAAATAAGCGAATTCTTGACGAGACCAGTTTGATCTGGCGGATTTTATGCACCCGAGCTACTCAAAGTTACGTTCGATGAGGTGCGCATACATTCTGCGTTAGTTGAGATCAATTTTAGACAGAAAAATGCGTTCACAGTCGGCGAAGTCGTGGACTATGGGGAGCTGAGCATCTATTTTCTGTTTTACACTATCCTTATTCCAACGCGTAGGAAAATGCACCGACATATCTGAACACACTGTGAACGAAGGTACTCCACTCCGCTGTCTTGTGCACTGGTAGATGCCAGGGCATAAGTAGCAGTGAGGTTTGCATTTTAATGATGGAGAGCAACCAGTGCATTGATACTAGGTAGAGTGATTGGACTCATCTGGAGTTGATGAAGGCTGAGTCCGTCAAACTTTGCACCGAAACTGCCCGGTTAGAACTGCTGTTCCTACTACTTTCACTATTTCTACCCTTCTATCACCTCCAGGTTTTCAACATTTGGAAAAGATATTTATTTCAAAAATTTCCTTCTCATGTGGAGTATACAACAAAAAGTTATTTTTTTTATCAAGCCAACAAAACCGACGGTATATCTTTACCTAGGCTTGTTGAACTGGTCCTTTTTCTAAATTGTTCATGTGTCCAAACTATTGTTCATGCAGCCTTAGCTCAATTTTAAACTCATGGCTAAAGTAGATGGACGGACGCCCTTCTTATATGTGGAAATAAGTTGTGGTACATTCACATTGGTACAAACAGGTGTTCACTTCCTTTTCGGGCAGAAATCATCTCATGCTTAATTCCACTGGGATAGCTACGGAACTAAACACGGGTAATACAACTGATGCGAAAGCGACTTATTCGTGGTAGATGTTCGTAGAGAACGTCAAATAAGTAAGGTTTATATGTGAATAGGTTATACTTACAACACTGAAACTCGACCTTCTGTCAGTGAAATTTCACTTGTGTGGCTAAGATGTGGCTGAGCTTATGATAATAGAATAAGCGTAGCGATTTGTCCGACATATTGTACGTCCTATTGAAAAAATGTAAATCAGGTTCAACTTTGCTTTAATTGTACAACTCCGAGAATGTGCTTCTTAAAAATGAGGTATTCCATTCTGTTCGATATTTTATAACATCCTTCAGAGCGCATTGTTTAAGTTGTACAATCGAAAGGTCGATACATATAAGTCATGAACTTGACCACAAAATGTTGATCAAACGGTAAGCGAAATGCATGTCGAGTGTAATACTGGCTCACACTTCGAATCATGGAATGCGGTTCAACGGAAGTGAGTTGCCAGGCCAGATACCGCTGAATTTTCACTAGCCAAAATTATTAGGTTGTCATTGCTGACACCTCAAACTTTATAGGACGGCGGATGCACAATCCAAAATTGTATCGTCATGCGACATTCCTTCCAACCTTCGGATAATTTCTGTTAACTACTCGACAACTCAGAAGGCCAGTTTCTCCATTTGATTAACATCTCACATAACGTCACCTGACGCGACAGTATTAAAATTGCTTTCAGTTTGATCCTATGATAATCATTTATTGCCGTTGGTTATGCAACTCATTTGATTCAAACTTACACGGATGGAACCGTTCACAAATCCACTTTTCATTTGCACTACTGAATAAATGAACAGTAGCAATGACGAACACATTTCGTGTTCCAAGTAAACATCTTTGTTCAATTTGGTTCAAACACAAAAACGATCGTTAAACACACACAAGTGAATTACTGATTACATTGTTTATCAGCTTCCGTACACTTCAAACGTTACAGTTTAGAGTTCAGCGACAGAAAGAAAATATTCACTTGTCAAGGTGAATTTTAGGAATATGAGCGCAAACCAAATGAGCAACAGAATATTGACGGAGATGTGAACATACACAACCAGATTTTAAATGAGGCAGTTATAACCGGAAGACTAGCAGATGCAAACATTTTGTATTTACTCGTCAGTAATAAATTCACAATAACATGGATGTGTATTCATAGCAAACAATCAGAGGGGTGGGCAATCAATAAGTGGACTAAGGCAGGCCATTAAATTCAGAGAAGAGTGAAGCTCATGAACAGTTAGTTCTGAACTCTGACTTCAGTCAAATGATCGCGACCGATACAGTAAACTGCGAGGATTTCGGGTTCGAATGACCTAACAAGATTCGGAATGTACGAGATGGATCGATAGTGTGACCAGTGTTCCGGACGTGTCTAGCAACTAAGGAACCTGGCTGTTTAAGTGTTTCAGTAGAATTGCCGTTCAAAGGTAACGTGGACTTTTACGCACAGGTTGGTAAATGTTTCTTTAATCTGGACCTCAAGCACCTCTCAGATGTGCCCATTTAACTTCCTCGGCAGCTGTATAGAAATCGGTTAACACAATGTGAAGTGGCAACGATTGGCTGATCTCCTTCGATTGAAGTTACCAGGACCATCTGGGTCCGAGCAACTACACGGAACTCAGCTGCATTGAACGGTCGTTTGGCCGAATTCCCCAATCGCTGCATTATGTGATGCTTGATCTAATCACCCTTAAAAGGCAGCTGCATGTAGATTTCCTATTTCTCCACCATGACCATCTCTTCGGGTGGTACTTTTTGTTGACCGTGCCTATCAATGAACTTTCTGGGATGAACATTTGACTGTAGGAGGAAATAATCGGGTCCGGTTTCTCCACAAGGTTGTTGTAAATGCAGATTGTCCTTGTTCGTGTGAACAGAGTACTCACTGGTGTTCATCCATGCTAGACCGTTGTGAGGCTGCTGAAGCTTAAGTATTAACCGGACTACGTGGATTTTCTACAGACAGTTTTAATCGAGCCATCTTGTTGGCGATTACTTGAGCATTACACCAGGTTATCTATCACCTGTTTAGGTCGGCTGAATATCGGCGTGTCGTCGTGGAAACACTTGCAATATGACAAGTCTCCTATCTCGGTGGCAAGCTCATCGACGTAGCTCATGGATTTATCACAACTGTGATTGCAAGCCAGTGTGCCATAGCGAGGAAACATTTGCAATCATTTACAGAATGTAAATCAAAATCGTAAGAACGCTTAAATCCAAGTGACCGTTGAACATCAATTCTACTGAAACACTTAAACAGCCAGGTTCCTTAGTTGCTAGACACGTCCGGAACACTGGTCACACTATCGATCCATCTCGTACATTCCGAATCTTGTTAGGTCATTCGAACCCGAAATCCTCGCAGTTTACTGTATCGGTCGCGATCATTTGACTGAAGTCAGAGTTCAGAACTAACTGTTCATGAGCTTCACTCTTCTCTGAATTTAATGGCCTGCCTTAATCCACTTATTGATTGCCCACCCCTCTGATTGTTTGCTATGAATACACATCCATGTTATTGTGAATTTGGTACTGACAAGTTAATACAAAATGCTTGCATCTGCTAGTCTCCGCGTTATAACTGCTTTCTTCAAACTGTTCAAGAGAGTGAACTTTCTTAGATTTCCAAACTGTCGGTTTATAGTTTTTTGAAAGTCTATATTCTGTGTTTATGTAATGCAACAGTACCAGCTTGAACAATATGGGAACGATTGGTAACACATGGAAATGCAACACGGCGATTGTAATTCACCTATGTATTTCAGGCACGTTCACATCGCAATCCTAAATTTAGTGAACGTCACCAGCATGAATGAATGACAATAGTGATATCAGAACATTGTGATTCACGATCTTAGGTATAACATGCGCTCTATTTAACGGTAAAATAAAAATCCTCTTCAGAGTATAAAGTTTGAAAGCACTGTAATATATCATGCAGCAAACTATAAGTGCCGTTGAGCGGCGAAGTAGTTTTGGATATGACTTCTATTTACGGGCTTTATTCCAACGTTAAGTTGATTTTGAAGACTGTCTCAAATATGCTGAATGCATGTTTTATGTATGCGAGTTGAACTAACCTACTGGCTAAGCTATAGACTCGCCTTCCTCTGCTCAGTTCCTGATTAACGGTATTGATTTGTCAGTTGAATTTTACCAGATAATTAAGTGGCCAACTAGACGCAGTAGATTCAGGGCGTTACCTATGAAGTGGTGAATTTCTGAGACAAAGCAGATGACTACAAATGGCATTTAGATCGATGCTGCTAAATCACGTCTAACACAGACGAGAATTTACGCGGAACTGTTGGAATTTATAAATCACATCTGTATACCACGGAAAATGTAAACGTTTAACTGAATATTCGCTATTCGTTGTTTTGTTTAAATAAGATGACTTGTCTATGTGGAGTACTAGGCCAAAAATGTGGGCTCGGTGACAACACAAACGTTATAAAAGGTGGTTTAAAACTGCAGCGAACAAAACAATGTAGGTTGCCTAACTGCCAGCTATTTTTAACGTTTGTGGCGCAACATCCTCGAGTTAAACGCATGCCTAAGCGTTATTTCGCTTGCTCTAGTCAATGATTTGCAAAATGATCTGCAACCGAGGGGGTGATTGAGCACTTGTACATAAACTTGCAAACTGAACAGTATATCTGTCGGTTACAGGTTTATAAAATCGAAAATGAGAACGATATATACTAAAAACAGACAAACAGTGGGATTAGGACATTTTGAACGACACACGAATAAGCATCTATGTGTCCACTAATTGGCCAGCCACTTCAAGGAAAAACATGCTAACAATCGATATGCGATGCCTTAAAAGAACTCTAAACGGTTTACTTCTGACATTTTTTTTATTAAACGAGAAATACCGTTTCCAATGTGTTATCTCCACTCCGGACTTTTCAGTTTCAGAATATGTGTGAGCTGGCGTTAAAAAAGAGGTCGTTCGAATTTTCATGTGACATTCTGCAGTTGCTAGCTAGGAGAGAAAAAAGAGTAAAATGAACCCTTATGAAACATTGGTGACGACAGAAATAATTATAACATTAACGAATCCACGTATTGTAATACGGTGTACAAGTTTGCTGGCAAATGTTTATGGGCTCACATGTAGCTTCACGTGGCCTATTGCGAGTACTTCTTCGGCGGTCGAAAACACTAACGAAACACGTATAAAAGATAATACTTTAATAGCGATTTTAATTTTTTAGAAAGAGAAAAGCAGGCATGGATCCTGATAACTCGTGTTGCATTGGTATAAGTTAACAACCCATTCAGCTCTCCAAGCATTGTTAGACCAGTCATTAGATTCTGTCCATAGAGTTAATTGGGACATCGCGCCCAATATGATGCATACATACATGACATGTCAAGGTAAGTGGATTCTGGCAGATTACAGCACACTATCCAGCTGATGAAGTTGGAAGTTTTGTTTGAATTGGACCAGGTATGCATAATATATAATAATCTACGGTAACAAAAGGTGTATCAATTAAGCTCTTGACAAGACGGCACAAGAACAGATATTTGAGGTCTATCCATATTAACATGGTTCCGTTTGCAGAACTTAACCGTTAGTAATTCAAACACCTTGAATAAGTAGTCAAACCGAGAAGTGTAAAAGCAAGTCTGAATTCGTTACATAATCAAGACAGACGCCGTGAGGGAAAAAATTAACATTAGATACATTTGCATCCCTTCAGGTGAAGTGTTGTGGTGGATAGCTTGTCGATGTCCTGTATAACCATTGTGCGTTCTGATCCAAGAGCTGCCATCTTGTCACTACATCACTCGTAAAACTGGCAGTAGCCAGAACTCTTCCACAGTGAATCTGTGTAGAATCAACGTACTTCTTTCACTAGACTTGACGCCCGAACATACAAGTCATGTCTGCAAACGACTGTTTCTCACCACAACCATGTTTTGGCAGCTTATCTGAGAGTTTAATTCACTGAAATATTCCATGATCATACGTTTGGCTGTACGGAACCTGATTGCGTCACCGCCAATTTTCATATGAGCACGTGCGAGCATCAACATACACTTACTTCATGCGAAGACCTTGTTCGTGTAACCAGGAGTCGAGATAGTCAGTTTTGAGGTCGGGAAATGTTGAATGATACAAGAACAGCATATCTCCCGTCTGAGCAACCATGGTTTGTCTACCGGGTTGAAAGCATGAACAGTGATAATGAATGTTAGCTTCTAGTGCTTTACATCAGGCAGATTGCGTTAGATTCGACACTTTACTGAGTGGCAACGAATTCCACGCTGTGACAGAACTTGTCAATTATTTACACAGCTATTCGTCACAGGACATGACGGCGAACTTCACTGCATGTCAAAACGCCTGTTTTATGGTACAACAGAATGCACTATACATATATCCTGCAAGCCGGTTGAGCGAGCTTGGCGGACTAGAACTAATCGTTAGGGAGGGTTTAGTATTTCGGTAAATTTTGAAGTGATGGAAATGACACTGATTCGTACGTAAGAACTGCCTTTATCTTGCTGTCATCATATACAATTGCGATTCCTTGCGTGCTATCATATGGGGACTGCCGTCAGTAAAAAGCTTTATCCCAAAAATGAATCAAACCAGATTAGTTTACGTTTAAATGTGGGGAGTTAGCAAATGCTGAAACTGACTGACTGTCAGCGAGAATATTGGTCGTGGTCTAGATCCGAATAGGCTGAAAGAAAAACAGTGTTTCATAACGATCACGTTGTACCGGGGGGTCGAACAAGAGCCATGCATATCATTTGGGAGGTCAATGAAGCAAGAGAGCAAGAATCAAACTTCAAACGTTAGTAGACCTTAAAATGTTAGTTAAAGAACTCAATAAACATAAGCAGACCTGTGGAGGTCACGTTCTAACTCGAATAGCCATCAAACAACAACGGACGACAACAACTGTAAAGCTTTGATATCAAAGGTTTTCATGGATGAATGTAAACCTCGTGTAGTTAAACTGATAACTCGCAATTCACTACTGACTGGCACCTTGCGGAACGTTTGATCTTTTGAAATTTACTCATTGTTCTCACGTCAGGGCATTCAAAAAATGCACACCATGGCCAACACAGTCAGTTGACCGCAGGTTTCATATCGGTATGCAAACAGATACACAAACCGTGAGTGAGCTGTGTGAGAGTTCGTCATTCAGTGTTGATTTCTTGTTCGCATTGCAAGCTAGTGCTATCTACGTTTCCTCAGAACTGATGAACAACGTCTGGTGACTAACTGTTATTCAGCTCATTGATAATCTCCTGTATTAAACTGGGGCAATGAACTAACGATCCACATCCGGTATTGAAGTTAGGCGTAGTCCGAAAACGAACTGTTGAGTTGAAAACAAGACTGGACCTACATATTTCTACGATACTGCTAATGTAACATGCTCATAATTACAATGGGCAGATCCCAAAGTTTCGCGACTATAATCTCGCTCAACTAAATCAACGATTTCCGAACGAAGTCGGCAGGGTCAAAGGTAAACCGTTACACGAATAGGCCAAGTTAAAATGGCTACGCACACCGTAGACGGTTGACAACAGATTAGTTTCTTTGAAACAAAACAGGTGGGAGGCGGCAGAATATAGGGACTAAATGACAGGTTGGTGAAGAAAACAGTGAATACGAATAAGAGGAATGATTTTTTCTGTCCAACAGCCAACAAATTTACAAGTGGTATTATATGTTCATCCATTATTGCTGGCAGCGAGCATCATTGACATGATGAAGCAGTTTAACATGACACATTCAAGTCTAAACATCAGCTGGTAGTCAACATGATAGAGATGACCGCATTATGTACGTACGTAATTGTAAATAAAGGTCATATTAGTTTGCTGAGTTATAAAATCGATTTGTTCGATCTTCCATCATATAGTTTTCATGTGTCAGCGAGTTAAGTGTAAACACAGGAGCAGATAGAACCCGTGAAACTCCACAAATCTCCCATTACTATACAAGTTGAAAACTAATTCAGTAACATCCGTTAAGTTTGTAACCACGATTTTACACTTTCGATGATGCTGGGCTATTCTTCCTAGGGTGAATTATCCCTGAAGGAGTTGTTCACAAGGAGGTCTTGTTATGTGCTAATTCTACCTGTATGACTTCCTTCTGGCAAAACCTTTGGTTATCCGTGCTTTCAGCTCCACTCGGATTAAAAACATGGGTTCAGATTTATGTGATATTTGGCTTATAACAGTTAGTAATCTCAACAAGCAATCCTCGCATCAATATTATGATGGTTTCTACGACATCCCGGAGTTATAGATAACCCGGTATATCCACAAGATTTACAATGCATACATTGCTTATGTCGAGCCTCATGCACCTTCGAAGTACACGACAATGGTTGTTACTATTTCGTATAATTGACAAACCGTTAACGACAAGTCTACGTGCAACGGGGTTTTGTATGATCAGTATGTTTATATTGGTGAATGCACACATAGGCTTAGGCACAGGCCCTCTACCTCGGAATAATTGTAGAGCGACCTAACTACCGCTGGTGGCGCACAATAACCGCACTGGTAGCCAATTTTAGATACCATGAACATAGTTGTCTGTTGGATCTGACCTTTTACATGAATGTTGTGTATGTGGATACACTCATACTGACAGGTTAAATGTGCGTTTACCATTCAATCTGTTGGGTGCAACGCGACAAGTGCTGGCACATTATCAACAGCCCATATCTCAACAGGCTTATAATCGTCATAATTTGTATCACACAGACGCGAGCGCTCAAACACACACCGTCACGTGTAACACAACAGTACAGTCAAACATAGTGGACAACATTGGCCTATATTTAAATCGTGCACACACACAGGCTGCGATAAACTTTCACTGGAACAGAAAATTTGTAATCAAACAGTAAGCGTGATCCATGTGTTTCAACGACTCGCATTTCACATCCGTTCTCAGTAACTGCTATTTTGATGAACAGAGGTATTTCACTTTAGACCGGGAGAAACTTGATAACACAATAACATGGATTTATTCGACCAAAATGTTTTCCTGTTTTTTTTTTTTTAAAAACCTGATCATGTAATGCATCCAAATTCTGTGTCGATAAACAAGTCTCCTCGCTGAAACTGCTGTGAGTTAATCGCACGTGCATGTCCGGTTTTTATTAACTGCAGCTGTGCGACCACTCTTCATGTATTGATCAGAATCCTGTGGAAAATAACCCGGTATTTCTAGTGAGCAAACAATATTGATTAACTGTCATGTGAAAAAGTTTTATGGGACGGCTGACTAGCATGCAATCGGTCAGGCAGGTTGTTCAGCTAACAGATTGCTTTTTGACAGTGTCCATCCAAAAGAAATATCACAGGCTAATGTATTTGCAGCGAGTTGCTAATGGGAGAACTGTCGCATACTGCCTGCTCATCAAATTGTCATATATCGTCGATAACCTAAAACAGACTGTTTTTTGTTAGTCGCCAATCAACACGAGGTAGCATGTTATTAATTCCATTATTGTTTAGCATACACCATTTAAGACAAACGATTGATTGTAATCAAGAAATGTGAGTCCGACAACTATGACAACCATAATCACTTATGTCAAAATCATTTTCACATTTCTATGTTCGGAGTGTTTAGACTGTGGTTAAAACACTCTAGAGTGCATATATTGTTCTGTAACTGGCTTGTACATATTTACGACAGACATTCTGATCACAGTGAGTTACCATCGGAATAACAAGCTTCCACACTTACTGTCGAGTTATTCTCTTCTTCTATGTTCAAAAACTACATCGGGTTCTAGATTTTAGACTGACGTACGGTTTTCCGTTTACAGTGTACTTCATAGGGGAGTGGACCCTGTGATTTCCACTTACTCGTGTATACGGTCAAATCTTGAGCAGTGGTTTAAACACTCAAAACAACTGTGGTAACAAAGGTTATAATCGAACGGCCTTACAGTTTTGCACCTGCTAATTCTACAGCTGTTGGTCTCGCTTTATAATCCGAGGAAACGTTACAGCACTGCTGGCCGTATCGCATGAGACTGGGTGAGGCTGAAGCAGTTTATTCCTGTTACTTGCTCAAGTGCCAGGTACTATTCAGGTTCTAAGGATATAGATCAGCGTGTGGCACTTCAGTCCAAGTCTAATTCTAGGCTTCGTCGAAGTTTTGCAACTTACCGTATACAAGTTGGGAGTGTACTTGATTAAATACTCACGTACTTCCGAAATAAATTCACCTTGAGGGTGTATACTACGTTACTGTACAAAACTGAGTGAACGCAATTGATTGGTTACTAAGACATTCTGGTTCTAAGGAATCTACTCACATGTGTGTTTACTTGAAATACTGTAACGGTTGTCAACTGAACTGCCCCTTCTCGAGGGGGACAGATTGAAAAGTTCAGCCCAGTGCAACAGAGGCGGTTAGCTCTGACTGGGGTATAAATCTTTTCAACCAAATTCACTGCTATTCGCTAGTAACATTTAGGTTCTGGCGTTTATTTCCTAACGTTCCAGCAAAATTTAAGGTCGATTTCCTGCTTCTGGGGAGAAGGAAGTGGTGCCGTACACTTCGTTACTTTGTTCAGACATAGCTGGAAACTTTCTCTAAGCACTAGTGTATATATCTGGTTGTGATTTTGGACAATTTGGCACACGCCATTCGTTTTAAATGAACAGCTGTGTAATTCGTATGCAATTCGTAGCTGGGCTACACTAGTAGTACAAGCAACATAATTTGATTGTTGAGTGTAGTAAATGAGTGGTACAATCCTTGAGTTCATCAAGCAAAACGTACACTCAAAGCATTACATGTTCTCTAGTGCAAAAAGTTTAAGCGCTTATTCATCACTATTGGTTAATTATTATCAGGAGACGGAATTTTCAGACAAAATGTTTTTTCTTTGGGTGCGGTCAGTAACCGCGTCCTAGATGAGCATGGATGCCATATACCTAATAAATTTTATCCTTTCCGTCAACTTATAGTTTGTCTGTGGGCTTGTTTATTTCTACTAAAGAATGTTCTCATGTAATGATTCCCTGCTTCATAGCAAAGGGTTTTATCATGTTCCTTTACAGTGCAGGGGACAGACCCTTTCAAAATGCATATAATTTCACTATAGAGTAGACTATCCCATATATATCTCCTTAATATGTCACTTACTCCCGAGAAGACTGGTTCATGTTCATTTTGCTTGCCTGACTTAATACTGGCTGAGTCTGATCCAGGCCCAACAATAAAATATCAGCGTACTCTAATCATACGCGTTTCTTCTATATGTCGTTTAAACAACATCCATTTTGAAGAAATGTAGCAAAACATAAGTTTTACTTAACTTTCATCCGGATGTATAAACTGATGACTGGGATACAGTTCATTCGTTGGAGAGCGACCGTCTCCACACTGAAACTCATGGACTGTTACGTACATTCAAACCGTTTACGTCATTAGCGAGTTAAAGTCTATTTACAGTGTACTTACAAAACTATGTTTGCTGTGTTCACAGAAGCCAATAATCTAATGGGCCGACATTTTATTCGGGTCATGCTCACGTACACATTAGGCAAAGAGGGACCCTTCAGAGTGTGCATGTCGACGGCCTCCACGAACCCGACTAGATCACTGATGATACACTCATCTTCCTTCAATCTCTTCAAAACATCACCTTCCTTTCTCTTCAATACAAGAGGGCTGGCGAGGTTGTTTTAGATATGACTCTCGAGTTTTTTTCAGATAACTCATTCGACTGTTTGGTTTTTTTCCCAGTAGAAACAAATCTTTCACTCACCCCAAGACTTAAAGTATTAAACCCCGACTCTTTCTTATTGTCGTAAAGTTTTAAAAGTGTCCTTCAACATCTTATTCTAGTCGATTGTGACGATGTCGGTAGTGCGCGTCCACCAACTGCGCTTTCAACCAATGTTTATATTACCCAAACGTTCGTGAAGTTTCTGGTTATTATAGATTAGGTCATGACAGAAAGCCGACGAATGTATATGAACCTTTGAGTATAATACCTTCCACGTGGAGTTACAAGATGGCTAACAGCCGAAGGAGGATTGGTATACATAAGGATATCTTATATTGGGAATCTGACAATCAATTCATACACAGACATTTAATAGCTTGATATGGTTTGCAAGTTTCTGGCTCCAAACGACAGTCCTGATACTGTCTGACGTAATTATTGAGATTAACATTTGAACAGTGGGACTATCGAAATAGAATTTGTACTTCTTTTAAATGAAAGAGTTCTCTACCCATTTAGCAACTAGTGGTGTTTAGTCTAGTTGGGAGATTTATTCACTTGTGTTACTAACCTTGGGTAGTAGATGAGTCTAAACACGTTATTCTAGATAACGTTGCTGAAACTTACTAGGTAACTAGATTCATTATTTCACAAGTTGAGTAATAGCTGGCAAAACATTCCAACAAATGCACTACTGATGAGCTCTAATGAGGGCGAAACTTGAGTCTAGTGCTTCTTTTCGAAATGGGCCGACTGGAAAGTCTACGGGAATGCGACAGCTGTGATCAATTATGGGTGATGTTCAATCTATATGAAATACCCAGTCTTAATTTATCCACAGTAAAATTTATGCCAACTGAAAATGTTGCGATGTAAACTGTGTTGACTGTCGTTCATCTTTGAAAAATTTGTAAACTGGACATTTCATGGAAAAGAAAACGTTACCAAGTTGACACTTAGTGATAAGTTTCAGACACTTCAAACAAATGCCATTTGTAAGTAACAGAACCGGCTGCTGGAATGCATAACAGAGTGGAAATTCAACCTAGACAATTTCAATGGAGTTCTGTTAGACGACTTTGAAAGTTAATAATTAACTGACAGAAACCGATAAGATACTTCCTAAGTATTGCTTACGAGGTGATTTTTGAGGTTTATGATGAAAGTGTAACATGTTACACTGAACCGTAATAGTACACTGACAATTAGTTTTCAGTCTCTGTGTCTTGCAAGATTTCCGTACAAAAATAAGAACGTTCATCCTAATTCCATAATGTTTATTGATGTCACGCAGCTATCCATATGGACGTACCTTTAAGACGTCATCTATGTCTAACATTTCAAGGTCACATTCGACGGATTTATAATCGCGATCGCAGATCCAAACTATATGATTACTCATCACGCCACAAATGTGCGCAGTCTTATACTTGCTTAGGTTTCTCGGCAAAATGTAAGAAAAGAACTTGACTTTATATTCATCACTAGAAACTGTTCACACTTTGATCGATAAGACTTCTGCAGACATGTAGGCATTCTTCCTTATATCGTAATAAAGCGACTCGCACATTCACTGGAGTATCTTACGTTGTAATATACAGCTGTCTAAAAACCTTTGACCCAGATCATTCTCGGATCCTGTTCGTGAGGCAAAGATTGGTAGGTTTGCTGGCCACAAAGAAAAAACTTGGTAAAATCGACACTGGCCAGTAGTACTGTTGAAATGCTACCGGTTCACTTACCTCACCATAGAAACATCGCTTTCTTGAATATCAGAAAATATTTGTAACTTGCTGTCTAGAGGTATCCGTTACTGCTCAACCGATATGGAGATCAGTGAACCAAACAGTGATCTATAACTCTACTCGTTGAGCGTATGAGTTTTTCAAACGGATGTTTAAATGACTAAAGATTTATTCGACAAGGTTGGGAACTCTTGCCATATCAATGTCATTTTCTGACGAACTCCAACAGTGCGGAGGCGAGTGCTGAAGTACAGATAGTTCTGTGGAAGCACATAGAAACGGGTGAATTTTGAAAAGTCTACAGTTCCGCTGGTCAGGTTGAATTCAGAACTACTTCAGAACTGTACTGTCTGAAGCCAAATGGTGCATGCAAGATGTAATATTATCTTGCCATGTACTCATAAACCCAAGATAACTGCATTGAATGCTCTTAGTAGACTAGTGGCAAGTTATGCTAGTCAAAATGTGAGAACACACGTAGTCACCGATCAGATGGAGGTCAGAATACTTGTATCTTGAACTAAGTTGTATAAAACTATGAGGAAAAAAGGCCCAGGTCGCTTTGACTGGTCTGGAAAACTCAGACATTGTACGGGTGACAATTTTCCGATCAAGAACAAGACGTATTCAAATCCTAATTACAGCATGTAAGTTCGATTCCTCCGACTACCTGTTTCATCATTAAACTGAGATCAGCCAGCGGTCAGCAATCAGTTTTGGATTATTACTTACTGCGTGAAGCCAAACAACACTTCAAGAACGCTATTTCTCTCAGGTCGACAGACTTAGAAGAATATCGTCCGACGAGTTTGCTAGCCCTGAGCAGAACATGTGGCTCACTAATCTAAAGAACACTAAACCTTTGTAAAGACAAGAAAGACCATAACACAGTACAAATAAAGGCTTCGTCTAGATGAATTATTGATGCATAACTGAAAAAGCTTTTTACCGAACAAGTTCTCACCAGTCGTGCAGTTACAAATAGACTATGATCAGTAACAAATAACCGGGGAGAAGAACAACGTAGCTTCTATCCCGTGCTTGAAAGAGATGTCGAAAACCGGTGATACAATTTTTGTATCAAGTAGGCTTCAGAGTTTCTCATCTAAAAAGCGAAACTGCATTGTCATCAGTTATACCTGGAAGACTCCTTACCGTACATACCAAATAAGCCGTAAAGATTGCTGATGATTGTATGTACATACATCGTATAAGCGCTGAAAGTTATCTTACATGAACTGGATCAGTTAGTTAGAAAGCCTTCTTGAAACTTACGATAAGAGGTTTAGTAACACAGTTGTGTGTTGTATTTTGACCTACGTGCGGGACTAAGGGCAGTTTAGAATACTGTAATGTATAGTGACAATCATTCAAACACTTGGTTACTTATTTTTGACTGAAATAATAAAATCGGATCAACGACCGGGTGGGATGGACACTTTACGGAATGAGATTTCGTTATCATTTGCTCCATACACAAGACAATACATATAATGATGCCCTGCTTCCGCATCTGCTCGACTGGCATATGTAACTGAAACTGTATCGTCAACCGAGACTTGAAACATGTAAGCCAGTACGCCGGTTTGTTTTGATAGATATGTATAATTAGCTCACCCGGTTTGAATTAGTTGTCTGTTACAACAGAAAGTTCATCATTTAACAGTATGATCGATTATTCATAGGTTTTTCAGATACATTGAAATTATCATTTAGTTTGAAGCACATTTTACAGAACTTACCTGCATGCAGCGCTAAGGTGTCACGATGCACCTTCTCAAACACGTGATCAGCGTCGGCTGGTTTCAGGCACAACTGACGGACGATGTGTCTATTAGAACTAATCGTAAAACTATGTAATCACATTTTACATGTTTAATGGCTTCTGCGTAAATCGCCACCACTCTGTGCTGTGGAATGTGATACACCGAAACCGTTTTCAAACTCATCACTCTGCAAAACATTGGTAGTCAAGGTACCAAGCAAAACATAACGACTAATTGGTCACCTGATATTGGTCTTGGCGTTCTCAGAGAGTTTGCTTTAAACAGTCAGTGACTGTGTCTCAGTCAGCGTGGTGCATGTGCGTGTTTACATTAGTGGTTCATCACGTGAGTCGACTGCCAACGTACAAATATCTTTCATGTGTGTATTGTTGTGTGTGAACACATGCTTTAATACACTGGGAACCACTAATTCAACAGGCTGATGTGCTGGACAAAGATACGTAGGTTTACTCTGGGGATCCCATTTGCAGCTTCCGACCAAAGAGTTTGACTCATCCAGCAACGAGGAGCTGACCAGGTCAGGTGCGCAATTAACATAGCGTTGTGTTCCTATTTTGAGTGCTGTAACCGCAGTGGATTATCGTAAAGTTACGTTAGGCTTCTGTGTATCAGTGCGAGTTTTCCTGTCACAAAAAGTAGCACGCCGACAGGTAAGCTGAAATGTTGAGTAAGGGATGTGTTGCTTGTTTTTGGGTGCCCCTCTCAACTCTTGTTTCCCACAATCAGCAAGCAACAACGTCGCAGAAATATACTAAATTCCTGCAGACACTTGGTCCTGGTGATCATCGACGAGGTAACGAGCAGCTGTTTCGACCTAGTTGAGTTTGATCAGCACCACGCGGGTGGTTGAGTCAAATCCATAACTCGTGAATGGGGATCAGATTACTATCCTGACACCTAACCACTATCCAGTAGACTTGCCAGCAACGGGGTTGTGAGATGTTAAATGAAGTACTTGTTACAATTGTTGCAGTTCTTTTTTCTCATGTCAAAATCAGTGGGCCGTTACTGATTGGTTTGTAAAAAAGTAAGCACCCCACACGTCCCCATAGAGGACGAAAGGTTTTTGCAAACAGTTGGTTCCGGTGACCACCATTTACATGGTGGACAGCGGTTTTGTACCCGACGGCATCCATCAAAGTCGAAGGTTTAAACCTTAACTTATTCCTTACGTGTAAACAGTGATGAAACAGTAAAGCGTATGGCTTGCATGCTTGGAGCGAATTATCACCTGTGACCTTGAGATGAAGTCGAATAATTTATTGTACATCAATCATCTGCCACTGTTTTACACCTTGGAAGCCTTACACAAAGGTAACTAGAGTATTGGTCTAGCGACCTGTAGATCTGCGTTGATAGATGTTAAACTTGTAAACACCACTATGCAATTAAATACGGTACTCCCCCTTAGTCTTTACCAATAGTAAAGGGAAAGAACAGAAGAATATAAAGGTATATTCGGAAGAAGGGTTTAGGCTGCAGATAAATCCTTTTTTGTTCCACCGGTAGCAAACCAGAACCTGACGGGTGTTGCCCATTAAAACTCACTGCTTCTCGGCACGTTCAATGAACGTGACTACTGCTGTTGATTTTGCGCTAGTTAATTTGCTTCAGATGATTTAACAAACGTTCTGTGTTTCACTTTTCAAAAAATGTTCTTTCCACACAAAACCGGCTGAAATGTATTTAGGGGACTGATATGGATTACATAATTACTGCACACCCCTACCAGGACCGAAGTTCTAATCTCCATCGTGAGTGAGTAGTGAACCAGTAGCTAGCTCTAACTAAAAAAATGATTTGCTTCTAAGGCTTCATTCCGTAAGATGAGGCTGTAAACCCAGTGTAAACGCGAAAACTTCTATAAAGTAGAGTGGCGTTAAACCAACGTCTACCCATCTCTTTCTACTCATCGATATCCGGCTACTTAGTGTTGTCCCAGTTTCCATTGCACAGGTTAGATCGAAGGACGGATTAAAACAAGTGAAAACAGAACTTCGATCCAATACTAACAGATTTTGCTGGACAGCTAAAAAATCAGGCCATAGACTAGACAGTTTTTAGTTACACATCACTGTCTATGATAACATTAAATATGATAGACGGATAGTTGTCTTTTGCCGAGTCAAAATCAGCTGTCTCAACATCCTGGTTGTCTGGATATCTGTGTGAAAGGCTGGAAGTTTATGTGTCATTACATATAATCCGTGTGTTGACCTGTGTAAAGTTACTGAACTCCATAGAGTAGATTTTTTAAATTAGTACAACTGGTATTCAGAGTCTCTAACCTGATGACCCGTTGTTTCATGTACCAGGGAACTTACCGAAGACTGATACATTTTCCAGAATGTCCGTTACAAAACCGCATATTCCGACCCTCTGTTAATTCTGAGAATAAACAAAAGAACCACTCAAAGGTTATTTTCTGATGAAACGTTAGCTCTTTAGTCCGCCTTCACTTCAAGTTGTTAATATTAAGTATTGCTGGAACAAACATGAGCTAAACACTGGGTTAAGTGGTTATGGAGCAAATATTATAACCACTCTGTAACTCGCCTTGCACTTTGGCCTCGCTAAACTACTCCGTCCAAATGCTCAACCTTATTTAATTTTGACTAGTGATCTAGCTGTCCGATTGCTTCTAGGGAGGATGAGACAAAATTCTAACGGCTAAACTACCAGTACGAATTAATCTGTCATCAAAATGCTCCGCCGATAAGGTCTCATCAGTGAAAGGGACTGACTCACTCCGCCATTTCTAAAGGGGCTGCCGGGAAATTTTATTTAAATGCAAAAATTGGCTTCACATATAAATAATATTTACCTATCTACACAAAATTCCTAAAGCTGAAGTAACTAATGGTGGATCATTCCTGACTATGTTATACGTGACTTTACTGAACAGCAGGTCGTGATGTCCAACAACGAAAGAAGTCAGTTTGCTAATTTCTGGTTCAATATTTTAGATCGGTATGATCCTTAATGTATGTACTCTGGATCGCATGCAACACCACTGATAACGATCTGACAGTTTCAGGCCAAATCACTCACAGAAGCCCTAAAAACTGTTGTAGATACTTAACGTGCCATATAAGATGTGGGCGTTTAATGCAAAGATGAAACTCAAAAGCCCACTCACCAACATATAACCTAGTAATCCCGTCATGTTATCTCCCAGTTACCAATACAACGTATAAGCATTATGGATAAATACGTTTTAACCAGGTATCTATACCCGTCCTCAATGATGTCAGTATTGAAGGTATTCACTTACATGTGTTGATAAATAAATCCTTGAGATTTGTCTATTCACAAACAGTTTAGTTGTGAAGTTAACACAATTTTCCGTGCAGTTTACTAGTCGGTTATACGTCAAGAAGTAACGGCGCGGAGTTTTCAGATGTCTGCTACATCAACAACTTCAAAACACAAAAGTAAACATGACCTCAGACTTTATAGTATACGGCCTATACTTTTCACCCGGGAAAATGAAAGCAGTATATTCTGTGTATCCACATTTTAATCACCGTGGATGGTTTGATAATACTGATACTTTCTCTTAGAGCGCTGTAAATGTTTTCTGTCAGTTAGGAAGACTGATATGTTAAACTAGTTTTATGGGCAAAATTTTTCACGGTAAGTTGAAGCACTTCTGACGAAGAGTGCACAAAGTTTCTTCGACGTAATGAAAATAAATAACCAAGAAACATCACTGCTTATGAATGTTACAAAATGGTGATAATGAAATTATATTTGGTAATTCTTTTCTCATGTTTTTGGAATAAACCTAGAACTCAGTGGACTAGTGTAATACTTTGACCCCAGTTGCGTTATCCACTAAATAATCGTGGTGTAAGTTCCTGTAGGCGTTTTTAACTGGTTTCTCTAATATTCAAGTGTAGGTAGATTTGAAGTGTTGTTCGTCCACGTGACGTTGTACAGCTTCATAGTTCGTTTCGGTAAACTCATTACAACTCACTTCCGATCACTCTCAATTCCAAAAGTCCACCAACAGAACGTCATAACACTACGGTTTGCCAGATTTCGCTTACTCTGTTTTAGTAATGAAATTATAACAGGTTTCGTTCTTTGACCCGTTTTGTACTCGTTTGTTAGAACAACCGACCTGTTTGATTGGTGAAAACTTAACAAATAAGTCCAGTCAATTGACAGGAATCACTTGTGCATCGAAACTCATCGAAAGAGATTTCCACAACTCAATCCAATCTTATCGAATATGTTAAGGTTGCATTGATAGGTTATTTTGAGAGATCCGCTAGACTGTTTCGAACTGTTACAGACATTCTTGGTTGTCTCGATTGATCTAAGTCTACTTTAACCCAAATTAGCAGTGTAAGCTACTCCATAAAATATGTGCCTAATTTCCACCAGAATTTTTAGGTGAATTTGCTTTTAAGCCAAAATGTTTACAACAAGATTTGATGAGTATGGGTTTTGGTCTTGTTAGAGTTCGTCATTAGTGAATGTTTGCTACGGACTACATAAGAACTCAAACCAGGCATCAGTGATACAATCTGGGAACGATATCTTCAATGACTTTACACTAGGTACGACCATTTCCTCCTACCTGAATGTTCAGCCATTTTACCTGTGGGTAATGAACCAGTTACCTGGCGGTGGTTACAAAAGACACGGTTGCTACCCATGACTGCTATGAGATGATTTGGAGTAACAAACGAAATGAACAATATGGCTGCAATTTAAGAAACTGACCGTAGTTCGAATGTCATTAGTATAACTTGTTACTCTTGGCTGGTGGTGGTGGGATTGGAACTTCAAGCTAACGTTTGTTTTCAGAAAGCTTTCAATTTTAAAGTAGATATAAGAGCTGCGATCAAGTTCGAATAGCCTTTGATGTAAATTAATCTTATCCGCATTGAACATCAGGAATAATTTTCCTGTTGTCAGTTGACAAGGGTCAATGTTCGGTTGATTTGAACCACACGTTCACTTTCGCCCCATGGAATTACTTAAGCTCTTACACAGCTGTTGACCCTCCGTTTTAAATTCACAGTGCTGTGTTCCCACACAGGTGGTTATTTTGTATGGCTGAGCTCCATATCGTCATTGTGTCAGAAGTAGAATTGATTCGTACAAGGCATAATAGGATGTGTATCGATTATTACCCACTACGTTATTCTTACAGAAGCGCATTGTCATGTCCACGGCTTCCAACCGATTTTCCACTGGGCCGTGTGTAGTGTCGCAATATACCAATTGGAGTCTCTGCATTAATTAATCTCTCGTTATAAATCTATATTCAGTTGAACCAACCCCGTACGAGAAGCGTAAAACCGTTTGCCTCCAACTTTTGTAAGATATTTCTAGCCACAAACTCTTGATTGTCTCACACCTCTCAGGCTACAAAACACCCTCGCCCAACCATTTTAGACCATGTACTTTGTTGACATTCTTCCTTCTGCTTTTAAAGCACTGTCACTCGTAGCCTTACTGGCCTTCTGGCAGATGACCGTGCGCTTCACTGATTTTCATGCCCTACTTCACGTATGGTTGTTTAAAGCCTTTTATGTCGTCAGTCAGCCCTCATAACTGATCCTTAGTCCACTGCTATCGCTTTTATCCGGTCTTATCCTGCTTTTACTCAGCGATGACTGGTTTTATATTGCTTTCATCTTTTTAGATGATGTTAGTTTCTTCGAAGCTGATAAGTAGAGGGGCTTAATCAGTTTACATTAGGAAGCAGCAGCCTCCTAGAAGACGAATAATAAGTTTTTCGATTCATAGTTAATTCAACTGTTTAGAGTGGCTAAAAAAACATCTGAAATATTCCCGTCATTTTCCAAGACCAGACGGTCTTGGTGAACAAGTGGGTACATGCATATTTGTGTAGACATGATACGCGGACTCGGGAGCACGCTGCTTGATTTACTCGCGTTTGGCAACACGTAAACTGCCCACGTTGACTCAAGGTTCTTGCGTTACATGGTGATGTGGATCTAATCTTTTTGTCATTAAGCTTATCAGATGGCCATACCATCTGCTACAAGCACGGCTGGGAAGTATACAGATGAAAATTATATGATGATTGCCGCTGGGCGAATACATCCGCCGTAGTTAGAATAGGATAAGTCGTTGCACGAAGCACAAATTCGTGCGCCTATCAGTAAATTCCACACTGGAACCGGCGCTCGTAAGAATCAAGTTTGGGTGACCGACGTCTTACTGCTAAGTCACTGAGTGCATAACAAAGCACTTAATAGTCTGTGTCCGGTGACTTCATTGGTTTGGGTTGTTCTCATTCCAACGATCTTCAAATTGTTATTTGGTAAGCAATATATTACTAGAAGAGCTTGATTGGTTGCCACTTCAAGTTTACTTTCAGTTCAATGTCTGATAACGACTTCCTTAACCGGCCGAACTCTATTCCAACAAAAGTTGGCAAAGACACTGGAATCGTGTGGAAAGACTGGTTTGCTCTACGTTAGTTGTTGCCTACAATACAAGAATAATAGTAAGAATTTTTGTCGGTGCATGATATCATAACCAACACCCTGTTTTCTTCAGTACCCCAGAAAAAATGGGTAGACTAGGCACGGTTGAGTGTGATAGTCTGACCGAATTTATTCGATGACCAATCAGCCTAAGGTTCGATTCTAAAAGGCAGTGAAATCACCAGGGGTTTTGTTGCTACTCGTTAAAATTTCCATTGTGATGATGTCGAGATAATATTCCTAAACTTTAAACAGTGTAAGTTACTGCTTTAACTAACCAATTTCCATTGATTTGAACTCACTGCGGATATTACAACTTACTTCGCCTTGGTAATCTTCGATAATCAGAAACTACACTAGATTTTTCTTCTGCTCAAGTGGTATGAATCTGTGAACAGCAGTTTGCAGGAAATTATTGCCATCGACATTACGTGTATTGGTTGCAGGATTAATTTGCCATAACATGTCATGGCTCAACAGTTGAAGGAACCTTCAAATACCGTTGAAAAGCTACTGTTGCTCTTGTGTGGCCTTTTATTTTCGAATTTGTCAATTCTACAGAAAAAACATCGGGTTTACAAAAGTTCTTTCCGTGATCGTATTTGTTTTTATTCACTTATCGGTCGTTACAAGAAAAGGTAATTTCTGTTTGAAACTGACTGTGCCACGAGCTGTACGGTCTTATTGTTTTGTGTACTCACTATTTCATATTTTATGAAAAAGTAGATAACACCGATTACATGATTGGGTCTGTTATGTTGGGGCTTCCGAGATCACGACATCTCAAACCAGCACAATCTGATAATTCGGTATATATTTCAACTTTTGGAAAATGACAGAAAACTATAAATGTTCATATTTACAGCTAAATTTATTGAGTCGCTGATTCCCACTGGTCTGTTCTACTCTGTTCAGCATAGATGCGATGGAAGTCCAATTCTGGCCAACTCAACCAAAGCATTCGACGAAATATTGCTGATAAACGTTATTCAAGTAGTTAATGTTCGTGACTTCAGTCAGTAAAAGATGCACAAAAACTGTACTAATCCCGAATAAGGTTGACTGTTAATGGACCGGTCCTCATTATGTGTTAGTCGTTCTCATACACACTCAACTATAAGAGACCGTTATCCGTTATTTCACCAGTCAACCTGAACGAACCGATGTCTGAACGGAATTGTATACGGTGGATCGTGTATTTTTATTCGTCTGAACCGCAGACAATCAGATCGTGTTAAACGCTATTTGACGTAGTGTAGTTCACCTCCATAAAATAGGTTCACAGAGAATGTTGATGCAGTCTTATGACTGGATGCCACTATCCGTGAACAGAACGCAGAAAGATCCGTTGCAATCGGCTATATCCTAACCGTGTAGCAGTGGGCAGAAAAGCGAGTTCAGCGGCTAGATCATTGAACTGATTGGAGTATTTCATGTGGATTACCTGGTTTTCCGATTCACTCGCACTTTTGGGTGAGTGTCTGAGCTTCCCGAGCTATGAGGGTCCCAGAACCAGCCATTCACTACCTTATGAGAATAGGCCTAGCAAACGGGAACCGTCCTCAGCAGACCATCAACGTGCCAGAAGATATTACGACAACTTCATCGTCTGATAACAGCTGTGCATTAACCTGACCGAAATAACCATACTAATGATAACATACAGAAGCTTTGACTTTAGGAAAATAAGTGTCTCTTGTCAGCTGCGCTTCGGAAATACAACATAGTCTACTGTTAGATGTCTCTTTTGCTCATTCTCATCTAGTCAAGTATAACTTGAAACTTTGTAGTCGCTTACCAGCGGAGACTGTTTTCTCTTGAGGCTATATACCAATCACCATGTTCTCTTCATCCATTCAACTCTGACTCAGATGTAAGTAAACATTTCAGTGAAGTTCCTGAGAATTCTGCGGACTGACTGTTTCGCATCCTCCTGTACGAAACTGGGATTTGGAAAACACCATTTCGCTTAGTTATTCTAATACGTACCCTGTAAATCAGGAATCATGAACCTGCGCCTGAAACTCAACATTAGAAACAGCATTTTTGTTCAATAAATCGTGTTGTTATGTTTAACGTCTATTTAACAAATTTTATTTCATTTGTTTGACGCGCATATTTCTTCATAATATGTTAATATAACAAATTGCACAAACCTTTATAAAGGAACCACAGGATCATCAGATGAAGTCATAATTGTCACCGTACGCCAAACACCTACATACACCACTCACTGAAACCGCTTGTTAGATAGAATTTACCACGACAACAACATATTTCAGCCAAGGAGCATAGGAGCCCCAAGGTGAGGGTATCGTTTTGGTAAAAAGTACACTTGGTTTCAAAAGGAGAAAGACAGTAAAACTGTGTTGTTTAAAATTTCTTTGTAACGAAATGCATGACTGGAGAGTCTAAAGCATAAAGGGTGCCTGGTTGAATAAAAATGCATGAGCTCACGGGACACCATTAAACGCCCGCAGATACCAAAGCAAGTTATCACCAAGTTTATGACAAGTAAGCAACGATGGAACCGAATAACTTTTCAGCCGATCCGGAAAGGACAGTATCGGAATCCGTTGACCAGTTTTAACTGCAATGGGAAAATCTACGCAAATTGAATTCCAGTCTTCAGCAATGCATCCTGGAAATACGCAGTGTTTGACTGTCGCAAATAAACTTATCGAAGAAGACAGGAGGAAACGTTCTCAACTAGCTTTTGAGTTATGCTGATAAAATTCTCCTCTGGCTATCAGTAACTGTTCTTATTGATTAAACTTTAAATCAGTTCTTACTGTACTTCTTGTGAAACTGTACTGACTGGAGTTAGATTCATGGACGTTTCTGCTAGAATAAACATTAAGGTAAATATTTTTTTTACCGTGCTTCAACACGTTCGAGTAATTTTGTGTCTATTACATTTATGACGGTGCTGGTCACGTTTTTGGGAAACTAATAACGAAAACCTCATTCGATCTTTAAGAGTCCGTATGCTACCAGACGCTACTGATCCTCAACACATCTTCATACACTTACTTATCTTCTCATGTCAACTCATGGACGGGAGTGCAAATTGTGGTCGCTAAAATGTCGGAGACTTTCTGAAGCCGGTGTAAACGCAACAAGCTGGGAGCCAGCTAAACGTTCATGGCACTGAGCATCATACACTAACAACACTTACAGATGGGAAAAACGGAGTGGTGGCCAGGCAACAATGTGATACGGAGATATGAAGGCCTTGTCTGTTCCATCGAGCAAAGTTGGTACATGGCGCCTGCCTGGCCGCGGTCGTTATGACCAATGAGATTGCTTGTTAGAAACGTTATACATGATGGCAGCGTTCCTCAGTTGATGACAAACATGCATTCAAACCATTTACAGTTCTTTCTTTCAGTCTTCCTGTGCTTATTCACCTTTTGAACTTCTTCGCTAACGTTTCTCCTTTCAGGATTTTCCACGTCACTGGTGAGGTGAGCTGCTGCCACAATACATTCAGGTTGTGTCCATGGCTGTTATGATGACTGTGATAATGACGAAAGCAAAACAAACTTAATGAGAGGTCAACTTGTAAGACATTAAGGAAACCAGTTTGTATTGCGCCTGTCGATTGGCAGTCAGAGTGATGTTATACAGTAAGTTCAGCATCAGGTTTATTCGATCCATTTCAAACTTTGTGTTTACCTAAAAGAATGGCATGATGAAACTCCCCCTTATTGACTTCCTAAGAGAACAACGTAAGCGTGACAGTATAGAGATGTTAACAGTTTGCTATGCGTCAAGAAGAACTAAAACAATGACTTATGTCCATTCACCCAGGCTACCAAGAATACTTAAAGGTTTGGCAAAGGAGAGTAATTTGTTGGGCACAGATGTGACCCTTCATAACAGCGCCATCGAACTTCTTTCTCATGTCTGTCATTCAGTAGTGTTCTCGTGAATGTGTAACCACAAAATCTGCCATGCCAATCACTAGATATTTGCTATCCTGAGAGAAATAAGTAGCCGAGCTGATAGACATCATGTTAACATTGGGACTGGAAAAAGATCTCTCGTTCTCCATTTAGCCATGTGCACACGCTCATTCGAATACTGTCGTACAACATCTTACATTGTTTTGGACCGGCCTGGTCATTGATTTTTACAACGCTGTCGCTTTGCTTCTTGTTGAAGTAGACAATCGGTTTGACTTTGAACAAGTTTTCAGTGCAATCTACATTGGCCTTCCTAATAGCTACGGAAATCATAAGACAGTGGATGTTAGTACCCAATAAATCCGCTTCTGATAACTTTACTCCAATCAGCCCAGAAATTAGGCCAAATGCCCCAAGCATCCGTACTATTTGTCATACCGTCTTAATCTACTCACACCGAAGTAACTAAACTCGAATTTCTGACCTTCAATATTAATTTACCAATCGCACATAACGGTGAAGTACGCATTTCAACCTGAGTACCACTCGTAAGTGACCAAGGCGTTCACACCACCGATCGGTTTGGTAAACTTGTCATTTTAAGGGGAATCATCTTAATCTAGTGTGGTTCTTGCTAATACTGTGTGAGAAGTTTTGTGTATAGCAAACTTTTTGGGTAGTTTTTAACAAATCTGGGTAACGGTCGATTTAATTTTTTTCCAATGTTCAAAGTACTGGTGAAGACAAGCTGATAAAAAATATTCAAAAATAGTTATTTTTTCAGTAGCTTCATAACTAACGAGAAATTTTCGAAATATATACTTGATAAAAGTGTACAATGTGCAAGTCATTGACCTAAACATTACTGCTATGAGAACGAAAAGTTAAGCCTAACTATATGTTTTATAATGCTACATTTCAGCTGTTCGATGTTCAACCTTTGGCTATTTTTCTACCTGCTATTGGGGCTTGTTGTGGACACTGTCTACTGTCTTGATAATGGACTTGCCAGAACACCTCCTATGGGATGGATGAGTTGGCAACGATTTCGTTGTCAAATAGATTGCCAGTCCTACCCCGAAGACTGTATAAGTGAGAAGCTGATAAAAAGAACTGCCGATCGTTTGGCCTCCAATGGATGGAAAGATGTTGGTTATCGTTACCTCATCATTGATGATTGTTGGCAAATGAAGTCACGTGATCGTGTAACAGAAGAGATTACTGCAGATGTACAACGATTTCCCAGCGTGAGTTTATCACCCTAACATATTGTAGTTTGTCCGCATGCTAATGGTCGAGTTCAATCAGCAGAAGTTTACTCGGAATAATCGAACATCAAGCAGTAAAGGCATTCTCATAATAGTCACATGACTCAGATGTGATAAAGTTTTCAGTGTAAAATGCGACAGTCACAAAATTAACAATTAACAGAAATCCTGCATTCGAGTAAATCTTTGGATTCATTCCATACCTATGTACCAAGTCTATTAGACGGGGTGGTAAGCCTGAGTGTATTTACCCAAAGAGTGTTTAACACATTGAAATTTCCGAGAAACCAGTTTCACACAGTGTTCTCTGAAACATCCTTCAAAGGTTGGCGATACTTTTGGCCTTGACTAAAAGGAACTTAGTCCGACGTCATGTGTGAAAACCAAATGAACTTTTAGTCTGTAGGGTAGTTTGAAATCCCCAAAATTTTTTGTTTTATACTATGACGCGACAATTTAATTAGGTGAAAATCCACCATCAAGTTTGCCTAACTCCGTGAGCGGTAGGCAGCACTTATGACAATTTTGATAATCTAGTGATCGAGAGTGTTTTTATAATCTACTTCATTTTACGCACTACTCGGGAGATGCCACACTCAATCTGCGTTGGTATAAACCAAGAAAAATCTCATATCTACCTTTCTTTTCACCTGCTAACATACGTTATGAGGGCTGTTGTTAGTCACAAATTACAAATGAAAATTCTGTACATAGAAGTCTGAAATCCACATCTGGTTAATATTATTCGGTTTCAGGTAAGCTTTTCAAGTGGCTGACTATGAAAGGAATCACTTTCCCAGTTTTGGGTCTTACTCCACCTCACCACTAGTGCGTATTCTCGTTTTCATAGAAATTCATATTTCACTTCTCTTATTTCTGGGTTAAGATGAACCCACTGACAAACTCTGATTAACTCACGATTTTGTTATAACTTATACCGTGGATAGCTCATTGAATTTTGCCAACTAACAGAAACTGACGAGTAAGTTCTATTCAATATCTCACCGATCATCTCGTGAAGATATAAGTCACAATGTGTTGTAGTGGATGATGAGGAAAATTGAGGTATACCGCAACATTTGGTTGAAGTCTTGTTGAGGGTAGTCCCCCCCGTTTGCTGTAATCGCTGGCAAACTCCATGCAATCAGTTGAAGCGTCGGTATTCAGAGAGTTGGCAAACGACGGGTGTTAGTTTAATGTGGTTAGACTGGTGTTTTGTCAAAAGCAATTCGTTGAAACAGTAATCACTCGCTGAACGTTAAACACGGAAGAAGAAAATGCTCCAAAATGTTACTAAGCGCTCAGCAGTTCTGTGTGCATCCGCAAGTTGGCTCTTTAGCTTTCTAAGAATTTGTGACTAACCAGGCTGAAATGAAATCTGTACAGGTTTCTTTACGCTCTTGTAGTAAGCCCAAGTGTCCAGTGAGAATGGCATGACCATTTCACAACGGGTCAAATTCCCATCAACATGGCAATCTGGGAGAAACACACTGCGAGACACAGGCATTTTTGTTTTATTCTGATCAGTCGATTACATAACACACTCGGTTATATAGGTTCAACGTATGGCGAGACAGCTGTGTGAGGAATCTGTCACATGGGTGTTATCAAGACAAAACAAACGGTCTAAATGTCATAACAACAAAATTGTTTACTTCAGCATCTTCTGCCAAGTGAAGGCCAATGCGTGACGCTTGACTAGAAACCCTTGGTAAAATGCAAACATTTTAGATTTGCATTTGTGTTATAGAACTGCAAATGAAGTGGTGTGGTCAACGACATAACTTTTTGCAATTGTGTTCCAGGATCAAAAATATCGAGTGCTTTTAGGCTGTCTTGTGTTGCGTTATAATCCGTACTAGTCACTTAAGGGCGTGCTCCGCCTTTCTTTTTCGCAAGATTCAGTGTATTCTACCCAACTGTGTATCACCGCAACTCCAGACGAACTGGTAAATGTCATGAGGGACAGAGTTTTCCTGGAAACAACAGTCCAGTCAGTGGAGACTAATCTTGCGGGTGGAGATTAACAAGCATAATCCCGCTGTAGGATAAGTGCGATCAGTAGCGGATTTCAACTTTCGACCTACATCGGCAATATTGTGGTCTCTTGTGTAACGAAGGCTGACAAAACCTGCTTCTTTGGTGCTGGTTTTGCTTGTGAGTTAGCCACTCGTTCTTTGCAGTGAATTTCAACAAACTTAGTCAGATTCTGTTTCACAAAAGAACATTCTTAAATAGCTCCTCCACAGGCTTTAGGTGGTTGGTCGTGTACAGTGTATTTGATTGATGAAAGGTGTTTGCAGTAAATTGCATTTTTGTTTGACCTTGGATGAATGGTAGCACATTGATAAGAATATAATTTCAGAGGTATGAAAAACTATGATGTATTCCGTAATCTGCTAGCAAAAGATGGACTGTTTACCTGGATATTAAAAAGTGTTCAACATTTTTTACGCCACAAAATTTTCCCGTTAGTTAAGATAGAATCAGAACATTTCCGGTTTTTAGAAATCACAGTACATTATCGAAGGCTGTAATATTTTTATTGTACTGGTTACTGCAGTTTGAAAGCCACCGAGTTATCTCTCATGTTATGGATTGTTAACGAACTATATGAAGAGACATACAGTTAAGTGTCTCGCAAAATAGTGCCTAACCTGACCTCACATCTGAATGCGGCAAGCCATACGAAGAGCTGTTTTTTGGCTGTGAGTTTCGCCTGCGTGATATCAGAAAAGGTCCATTCGTAAATAGCTAGAATTTCTGATCGCCAGTCTTATTGTTGTGAATAATCGGGAAAAAATGGGGGAATTAACCTAGTTGACCTTTTGAAATTCTGGGTCTATTGTGAACTAGGGTGTACAACTCTGCTCACGATGACTTTACAGACACAACTACGTGACCAGTGGCTTAAGAGGGCAGTAGATGGTTACTTCACCTGGCTTGACAAATAATCAAAAGAAGCAACTTACAAAAATCTTTGTTCTAAAATCGGTCTGGATTACGAGGAAAGGACAAACAGTGGAAGCAAATAAAGTCGTCGAAATTATGTATATACGGTGTGAGCTTATGGTTAGTTCACCAATGCTGCAGCGACGGGAGCCACCGGAGATGTTAGTCAACTTTGAGCGCAAGCATACAGGAAGCTTACGAATCATTTGACAGTCGGATTAGCAAACATTTCTCGAAAGAATGATAAACCCGCTTTGAATATGCCATCTCTTTCGAAAGGCTGAATTCTGTCCTCTCCAATCGTCGAGCTCATACTGCAGACACGCCAGCAATGTACTCACTGTCCAGTTCTGCATCAGATTGATAAGAGGACGCATCTCATAAGTTGTTGGAACATCTTTACTCAAATGTGTCAGGTAGTCCTCTATATTCACAAACAGTTTGTGTTGACGTTTCAGCTGTTGTTGTAGCTTAATCCGACGTGGTGTGTGGTCAAGGGTGCCATGAACTTATTCGTCTTCTCGTCTGTTTATGTCTACATCTTAATTAGGATTTGTTTCCTTACTCGTTCAGACTGTGCAAAAAGTTGTCGCGTGAAACCTGACTTAAATTAGCTCCTTCACCAGTTCCATCAAAACAAATGGAAGGACCCGGTATTTTAAAATACACATCATATACTACTGATGGCTAGCATGCTGGGCATGTAGGTAGCAGTTTTAAACCTGCCTTTTATTTAACCACATTTTACTTAGTACACTACCGAAGTATTGCCTTGAAGAAGATTGTTTTCTCTTTTGTCCGTCGAAATAATTATTCTGATATACTAGTCACCATCAGATAACATTCGCCTAGCAATAGCTTGTTTTAAGTACTCACATTATACATTGATCTGCTGGTACACCCTCCGTGTTTGCTACTAAGTCGCGTTGATGTCTTCTCGAAAGTTAGTTATCGTATACGATTTTTTGTTTTCTTTCCGATCACAGGGCATAGAAAAAGTGGGTGAATACATTCATTCAAAGGGCTTACTATTCGGTATATACTTGGACTATGGGACACTGACGTGTGAAGGCTATCCAGGTAGTATGGACTATTTGGAAGTGGACGCTAACAGTTTGGCCAAATGGCAGGTGGACTATGTGAAAGTAGACGGATGCTACAGCCCTCAAGAGCGAATGCCCGGCGGATATGAGGATTTTGGCAAATTCTTGAATAAAACCGGCCGTCCAATCGTTTATTCATGTAGCTACCCGGCCTATATCGATTGGCGTTCAAATACAAGTGTGATTGACTGGGAACGGTTGCAACGTAACTGCAACCTATGGCGCATCTTATTTGATGTTCAAGACAGCTGGTCGTCCGTATTATCAATAATTGAAGTGTACAAAAAGTTCGGTTCGGTTCTGAACCCTATTGCAGGTCCGGGACATTGGAATGACCCAGATATGTTGATATTGGGCAATTTCGGTCTCTCACGAGACCAACAACGTGTTCAAATGGGCATGTGGTGTATGCTGGCTGCACCACTTCTCATTTCGGCAGATTTAGATAGCATGGATCCATTTAGTGAAAAACTACTGAAAAATCCGTATCTGTTAGCAATAAATCAAGACTCTGGTGGTCACGAGGCTCGTTTCATTGGAGAACAATATGGTGTTCAGGTAAGCTTGAAATGTGTACCATCGTCTTTTCATGTTAAAACCTACAGTGAATCCTGTAGTATACAGATGATAACCAGTAGAACATCACGAATGAAAGTGTTAGGGAAGATTTACCGGGAATTTACACTTCAATTCTTGAGGAAATTGACTGACTTGCTTGATTTTTAATTTCATTCAAAAAACAATTTAACAATGCACAACCAGAAGCAAGTTGTCAGTTGTGAAACTATGATAAGCTGATTATTTAGCCAGTACTTCTCGCAAAATTAAGCAAGGTGAGGCTAGGATTCAGTCCTGTTTTCATAGTCCTTGCAGTTCAGTACTTGAAACCTAACTTCATTTTGCAGTTTAGACTTAACCTTGTATTTCAGACTGCAACCGACGGCCAGATTGGTGCCCTGGTACTGGTTTGTTACAGAGTGTCGTGTACAATCTCAGCATATGCTAATGCTTGAATTGTGTATCAAACGGTTTTTGAGCAAATAGCTCGGTAGAGGGATCTTCTGATCCGGGTTTCCCCATTTATATAGCTTATCAGTGTGCACTCAGCTGAATGCGATGAATACAAAGTTGAGCCCATACTCAACGGTTGTAATTTGTTGATTTTGGTAATTCTCAACTAAGAGGTACGTTTACACAACAGATGTTGTTGGTGACCTGAGAGTAGTATCTATCAGTGACAAACCGTCCACCGTTCGGGAGGTGAGTATGTTATGACTTTTGTGAACATGCACTTTGGCGGAATGCTTCGGAGAAGCTCCGCTGATTTAAAAGAATTACCGAATGGGTTTTGTCCTTCACGTGAGCAAACATGCGAGGCACGAAGTCCGACAGTTTCCTCAGCTGCAGAAGGCAGTGTCACTCTGAAGATATGGAATGCGAACATGGGGGAGCACGTTGGCTATTCTACCTTCTCTCACCTTCGTTGTTTGTTCATTATGAGGTTTCAAAAACAGCATGACTGCGTGCGATTCAAAACGTGACAAGTAGGAATTTGTTAGAAGCTGTAACACCGACATTTCTCGAGAAAATTGGACGAAACAAAAACGCATTGGGTTATGGAAATAGGGAAGCGCCGAGTGGACTTTTGGAAACTATCATGTTTTTGGTGTACGTTTTCTTGGTAACCGTGGAAGAACAGCAGAAGGAAGAGACAAAAACTCGCGTCAACACTGTTTCAGTTGAATTAGATTTTTATTACCTCTTAGACTGATAGCCGCATTTCTACCCTTCGATCTTACTATCTGAGAAACCGGGTGTAAGAATTTTTACCAAACGTATTGCAAAGTTCGTTCCAGTGGGCACAAAGTGAGACAAGTTTAAATGCCGATTGTTGATCGGCACCATGACTTGTCCGCTGCCTACTGTTTGATCAGGATTGGTCAGCTTCGATAGGAAACACTGTATTCGCCTTGGGCCTTTATAAAGCTCATTGGTACAGCAACGTTCAATTGTTACCTTATTTAAAACTACAACCCCAATGGTATTTGAGTGCCCGTGTTCAAAACCACTCTTACGGAATCCTCATGTTGAGAACTGATTCATTCGATTGACGACCCTGTCTAATTACTAATACGCAGATGATCCGTTCTTTTCGACGGAGGAAACTATGACTGCCTTGATTATAGCAGTCAGGTACGTATTGATTAACAATTTGAAGTGAGCGGTGACTTAAGTATGTTAACATGTGCTCTTTAGAAAGTCAAGGATTAGTCTTAGAGTACAGAACCATGATCGCCCAATCTGCAAAAGCTGCAGTGTGAACTACGTACAAGGTTCGAACGGACATTGAACTATTTGTATCAAAGAGCTTATGCCATGTCGGCTGAAAGTAAAAGCTACAATGCAGGTGTAAGTTAACGCTGATAAGACAAAACCTAATTACACTCATAGCAGAGCAGTTAATCCAAACCGACATAGAATCATAGTTCGTGGTATATGATCTATCTACAGAAAGTCTGATAACTAAAAAAAACAGAATTCTGACATGTGTTTCTGAAACTGATTCGTTCTGACTTCATGACAACCCTGGTAATCGTTGGTTTTTTATCGTTTATTCCCATATTTTCGTTTAAATCATCTCTCCGTCATCCGGTATAGTTTATCTATTCCTGATTTTTCTTACAATACTAACAAATTATATTAATATCATCTACGGTAAGAGGTTTATATTTGTTATTGCGGAATATTTGACGTGAGTTGTAATATTTCATTGTTGTGTTCATAACCAAAATTCTCAAACTTTGTCCTGCAACCTGTGCTCATTAAACTGATGCTCAACCGAGAAAAGACTGATCAAAAAGGCTGGTACACTTGAGTTAGGCCGATATAAGTCTGTTTACCTATTATCAAATATGTTGAAGATTAGAAGTTATAAAACAGAGGGCGCGTATCGTATGTGAAACTGAAATTTTAGTACAGACGTAAAAATATGTTATACGCTAATTAGTCATATATTGTTTACCATGGCAAGTCTGAACTGGCAAGAATATTCTTCTGTATACCCCTAGGTATGCACCAATGTTTTAATGTGAATGCTTCAACGTGAACTAGATACAGAGTTGTATTTGAGTTAAAGTAAATAATTCACGTTTACAATTTTTGATCGTTATGCTTACTAATGAAATCCTCGAAAAAATGACGGTGTGAGTTAGCAGTCCGAGTTGAACGTTGATGCGAAATGGAGAAATTTTCAGCACAGTAGTTCAACAGTGGTCATCAGCCAGTGTAGAACTGTGACGATAATATATTAGTCTATACTACAACCAGTTTTCAAGCTCGTTTGTATCCTAGGATTCCTTCTTTTCTTCCGAGTTACAAAATAGTTATCAACTTTTATGTAGTTGTCAGATCTGTTAGGCTAGCAATATCAAGTTCAGACTGAATCTCCCATTTCCGAATACTTCGTTGATAAATTACTTAATTCGTGTGCACACAGCAGCCGGAACACAAAAGACCGATACCTACGATAGGTTGTCATCTGTCAGAAAGTCATCACAGAGTGGATCGGACTTATGTATTAGGGAATGTGATACACCCCAGCAGTTCATCCAGTCCTGACATGGAAACAGCGAGTAAGAAACACTAGTTAGAGGCACAGTTGTTCGTATTTTCTGTTGCGCCTTTTCCGTCGTATTTTTAAGTCCACTCCGGAGTCATGCTTTCCTGTTTGTCTGCTGACTGCTGATGAGAATCAGAAGAAATTCTTGGCCTTTAGTCTTACGTATTAACAATCCGAAAAGTAATGTTTAGGGGCGTTTTTGAACAATGTTGGTACAAATCAAAATAAGTATCAAATATGGCTTTCAGCATACTAATTTTGGTTTTATAAAATAAACCTGGACTATTTTTTTATAACTTGACTACATTTGTGAGCAATGATAGTCGTTGGGGCATATGCATCCATTCAACCAACTGTATCCTTTGTGAACCTGAGACAAATTGGACTTATGTGTTTGGTATCAATTCATACCATTAAATATTCTAAGCAATAAATCAGATTATTTGAGTTGTGAATCCATAGTTTTTAGAACAACTTTAACGCACCTTTTGGCTGTGCTGGTAAGCGCTACTTACACCGTAACTTGACTATCCGACTGAAGTGTGCACTGTAGAAATTAAACTGGAACAAACAAAAGTCGTTGTGGGTCGTTTTTTGAATGAGGCACTCAGCTGATGAATTTGATGGTCGTACGAATGCTTCGTTTCAGCAAAGCTGCATGGTTAAGACAAATTATGAGAAAAAATACTGTAACATGTGATGCTTATAACAAGCTTGATGAAAATACTGACGTTAGCAAAAATGGCAACAGCCAAAAGTGGTTTGCTCAAATGGAGGTTCAAACTGTTGTCTCAAAGACGACCAGTTTAGACCAACGTTCTTTGATCCTTTTAGACAGATTAGGAGGAAACCCATAGGCAACTCTCCTCAGACTTCGAAACAGCTAGGGCAATTGGTATTCAGCCGGTGGGGAAGAGGAGATGGTTAGCCTAGTGCAGTAAATGAACTAATCACACGTTGCTTCGTAATAGACACAAGAATTATTAAATGTTTGCGTCATCACAAAATTGTACGTTTGGTTTCAGAGAATAATTCTGGTTATCAGAAGATGTCAACTAAACGTAAGAGTTAACTGCTGAAAAGTTTTCAAAAATGAATGGGAACAAACGTATGCTAATTTTACGTTATGACGGAGTAAATGTCGATCACAAACCGGTTGTTAGCTATGTTGAGCTTTTAATTGACTAGTTCGAGGAATGTCTTGCAAAATGTTTGCTATTTCTTGCAGATTCACTGTCTGAGTGTCGGTATTAACGTTGTAACGTTTAACAACATCGTCTGCGTGTCTATACAAAAACCACCTAGCTTACTCACAGTTCTTTGCTAACTGAGGCAAATGGAATGGATAGAATCACACTGAGTCGTATTGGAAAAACATTTACGGTATATTGATTACATTGCTATATATTGTGTCCTAGGGTATAACTGATATGAAAATAGGCATTGTGTAACCAGTCAGGTTGGTCCAGTATTTAGGAAGTGGAATCAGCTTAATAAGCCTTTCCGTCAGTTACCATGGATTATGTTAAACAACTCAATCCGTTCAACTGAAGAAGACACAGTGATTATCTTGACACTGTTCTAATATTCTTCAGTCATTTGCATTCAGAAGTAAATCCGTTGATCACAATTTAGTAAAATCCACTATTTGGTCCTTCACAATTATTCATTCGAAATGTCTATCAGCAGAACAACCAAACGGTTTACATATTTGTAACAGAAAGGATGAACTTCTGAGTTGTCCAGAAGTTTTTGATGAACTCGAACCACTTAGTTTTTATAACGCAATATCCACGTAAGATGGTGCGATTCACGTTAGATAAAACGAAGTCTTCAGGAGATATTGGGCATTAAAAATCATGAATAACATTTCAGATTCAATGTTCTTTTTAGACCGACGTTAGGGTAATCTTTTTTAAGGTCGTCCAAGTTGAATTGTTAGCTATATTTTCGACAAAGTTGTAACTATAAATATGTCTCAGTATCTACAATGAAAGCCGGCCAACTTTGTGGACTGTTACATTTGGAGACGATTATACTTTTCCTAAGCACACTTTCAACCTCATTCTCCGATGCCGGTAATAGAAGCATTTATTTATTTAAAACTTGTAAATATTCTGTTAGAAAGAAGAAATAGAAGAAAAATGTAGACAGTAACAGTGCTTGTCCTTACATCTCTGTTCTGACCAAGTAATCAATATGGGCGGTTCTGGGCCCTCACGTTCCCAAAATTCACTAGACATTAACTGACACGGACAACTTTGTTTGCGATAGATAATTTACAGTATATTTTGCCCCAGTTCTCACAGCTTACTTACTAGTTCGATGGCATTAGACTAAGGAGATAAGCGATAATTGGGACGAAAGATTGTATCTTTCCGAGAACGTTCACATGATATTGAGTTTTGTATTAAGCCTTGTATTGTATAGTCAAACCGGTAGTCAAACGGTATACCAACTTGAAAACAGTTGAGTGGGTAAAACAGTGTGATAGTCAACTGCATATTTGAATGCGGGGAAAAATGGGAAAACAACTCTTTTAGTTATCAACATTTTGAAGTAAACAGATAAGTGACGAATAACCAAGACCGTAGATGAGATAGGGGGAGTAATTAGTAATCTTTTCATGACCACTTTACATATGTACGAGAATGGTGTCTCATCCGTTTACTTCAATAACAGTTTCAGTAATCAAAACCGGTAAATAAACGTCAAATGTTACGGGCTGTACTATCTTTAGTGAACACAACTAAACTTCCTATCAGCCATTGTCAGACAGTCAAAGTTTGGCTTCAAGTTTGCAGCATTCTGCTCGCTAGTTGCGAGTGAATAATGAGTCAAGCTAAAATAGTCTTATATTTGTTCGTCTTTCTCATTTATTCTCATTCACTAATCTTGCTATACATCTAATCTGACAGTTATGGATACGAGAACTGGAACATGAGCCTCAAGGATGGAGTATCGCGTTTGTCTACCCAGTGGATGGTGGTGGACCAATCCATCTACCTATTACACTCAAAGATATGGGTTTGAAGGATGATGCATTCTTTGAAGAAGAGGACGTTTTCTACACTCTGATTGACGTATTTGATGGATCCGTATTTGGCAAAGTTAAACTTGATGAAAAGTTCATCGTGCACGTCAACCCTACTGGTATTGTGATGTTTCGAGTACACAAAGAAGTGA
The DNA here is from genome assembly GCA_013368495.1 of Paragonimus heterotremus. Taxonomy (NCBI): domain Eukaryota; kingdom Metazoa; phylum Platyhelminthes; class Trematoda; order Plagiorchiida; family Troglotrematidae; genus Paragonimus; species Paragonimus heterotremus. The sequence continues at coordinate 80,010 of LUCH01000071.1, forward strand.
TGGACTATTACCTGGATTTTTATATTTTGTAGTGTATAATTTGTAGATTTGCCAATGCAAATGTGAGAGTAAAATTGATTTCTGTGCTGGTTTTCATGATCCAATCCCTATCCAATACAGTTGGTTTTCGATATACATATACTGTTTCCAAATGTCTGACCCGGATGGATGGGGAAAAAAAGATAGTTGGTGCAAAGTAATTCACACAGATTCAATAGTTGTGTTCTCGATGTCAAACGTGAACGGTGTTATAACAGGAGGGTTAAACATCTCATGCTGTGAACCACAACGGCTTCAGGCGTACCCACTTTCCAGCCACGGGGTTCTGTTTTGACCGGCTATCATCAGACTATAGAACCCACATCTCTCTTTCAGAATGACTGGTCAGCCTGTCAAGAGAAACGTTGATATACTGACAAAAAATCTTCCTCTCTTATTGGTTTTGTTCAGCAGTGGGCTTACGGTTGATCAGTTTTAATAGCTTAAGCTTTCTTATAAAATAGGATGAAGGTCAGCTCTTGATGTTAAACAGTTTTCCCAAGGAAACCAAAAAAAAGGGCAGGTAGGATGGCAATTTGCCCAAATTACTGGTGGGGTATCAGAAAGTTTATTGTCATATTATCCATATACGTTTACAGGTGTACGTAACGATAATTACCTAGGCTTATTTTCATTTAAAAACCGCCAGCACAGATTTGCTATCTTATCAGGTTTCATCATTAGTTTCTTACCTTCGCCCACATGTGACGGGGTTCCGATTCGCTTGCCTTTTGATGCGGCTAAATTGACTACACTTGCGGTTATGCTGTGTTAGTGTATTCCAATAGGAGTGAAATGCGTTTCCACGAGTATATTTCGAATGTGGTTTGCTGATTACGAAAACTCGGATGAGAAATGTAGGTTATCTAGTCATTAACAAGTAAAACTACGCCTAATAATCAGTAGCAATTGTGGTTACCTTATTCAGAAGTGAGATAGACATAAATGTGCAAAGGGCATTTACGATCGCTGTTGTACCAAGTGACGCACAATGATCGAGTCACTCTTTACAATGCAGTAAAAAACTTCGAAAACTCGCTACTAACACTATCCATACAGTAAGCTCCAGCGCATCTGAAGACCACGTTCAAGCAGACATACATAATTGATGTTTATTTCAGAATCTACAAACCCCTATCTATCTTTACCGAAATGGGGTTGTAGGTTGTCGACATACTCACCCATTCAAGTAAAATGTTGTTACCCGGAAATGGCAGAGCTTCTTTAAAAATGCTTTGGCATCAACAAATGAAACGCAGGAGAATACGAACTGGCATCATGTGTCAAAGTCCTCATTATTTATAAGGCTTACTTATGTTCCGACGAAACTGTAGACTAAGGCTCACCCAAATGTGGTACGGTTGCTTCACCCACCGCACCAACAACTACATAGTCAACAAAACCGACTCTCCACTGTCTAAACACCCAGCTGCATTTGATTCTGAGCACCCTTCAAGTTGCTCACTAAGTCAGTAGGTCTGTCATTCGTTTGAGAGCGCCTCTAGTCCAAAACTCCCTCGAAAAATGATTTACGGGATTTTTGAAAGATTATATAGGAAAGTTTCAACGTTGAGTTTACACGTTGTAACCAGTTGTTGATTACACTGCGAATAAGCTTCAAAAAGAATTTAACAAAATGATTTTACAAATTTGACATTTTATATCGGAGAGCATGGTCTTGTGAGCGCTGAATACTGTAATACGTTTCATCATACCACATCCACGTAAGTTTCACTCTGTTTAAAATTCTTCTGGCATTATTCTGTCGGAAATCAAGATCGTGTTTGTGTGAGCATTTTGGCGCGACGCTTCGACACAACCGTATCTCAGATTCTCTTTTTCTTTGCGCAGAACATTATTGAAGCCACGTTGAAAAAAACATCTCAATGCACACTTTAACAAAACTTAGAAGTGCATCCTTGTCCCAACCCATCTCTCATGAACATTTGACAGTAGTATGTGTCGCACGTTCTTTATCAGAATGTTATTGCTTACGCAGCAATTACATTCTATCCGTCGTAACACAGTTGTAACTCGTGAAAATTATTGGTTTGCTGTTTACAGAGTAAATGCCGATTCAATCAGTCAGCATTTGTTCCGTATGAAAATTGGCCATTCCGAATGAAAAGTTTTCTATTATTCGCAAGATTTGTTGATAGTACTTTCAAAAACCATCGCAACTAACAAGTTTTTTATTAAAACTTTAAATCTAAACAATTCTCTCATTTCATTTCTACTTATACAGTTCTAAGATATCATGGTGTACAAACTTACCACGGATATTCCCATCACCCAAGGTGTCGGGTAAGCTTACCTGCCTAAAATATCAGCAAGCCATCGGGCCTATGCATTATTCATAAACCTTGGTTCAACGGTATATGGACATTCAGTCCATTCATCGTTTGATACATGAGCATCTTATTTCCATTCCTTTGTTTAAAAACGTCTCAATTCTAGATGCCATATACCTGTATATATTTTGGGAACATTCTACAGATTCTTTGCACGCACAACATCTGTCGTAGCAAACGGAAGCCAACCAGCCACTTGATTATTCACATACCGTTATCTGAAATACCCAATTTCAGTGAACGAAATTAGCCTGAAATATTACTGTCTGGATTATTCTTATACTTAGTTAATCCTAAATTAAACACAGAGCAGTAATTCGAGTTCCTATACAAATACTTATATATATACATATATAATTACTGGCTTCAAGCAGTATGCAAAGTCGCATTCCATGGGGCTTCAGTCTTTCTCCATACCATTCTTTGTCGGTTTTCACTGAAATCATTTTATTCTACCTTTTTTCTTGCTCCCTAATTGTCTACTCCACTAATCATCCACTTGTCCCAACAAGCATTGACCAGTGCATCCATTGTCATTAGCTCACGAGAACATCAGCACGGTTGAGAATGATGATCCAAAATTAATGCTAGAATGTGTCATAGATTATAATACAAGCATATCTTTTGACTCTGACGACATATGACAAATTTTTACGCACCTAACCCATCTGTATCTCAATCTTTTGGTCATACTCCTGCTTACTATTAACCAGATGGTTTTCCCAAATACACAAATCTTGTCACATTCACTTACTTTCTATCAGAACTGCATCTCAACTGGTTTTTTCGCAACTGCAACAATTCATATTGATAATACATTTCATAGTTGTCTCATCTTAGAAGTCCGTATATATATTTAGGATAGAGATCCCAACTCAACATTCTTTTGTTTGCAACAAGACTGTAGGCCTCGTCACCGATTAGTACAGGACAATGATCCACCAGTATCCACCTGACCCTAGTTTGCCATTGACTGTTTGCTAGTAATATACTCGTAGTGATTTTGAGAACCGGTTCTGATTGCTGATATGACCATTATTTTAATTACTATAATAGACGATGTACGGCTAATCATCAAGTTTAGTCAGGTCAAGAAAAACCTTATGCGCCAGAAGATTGAAGTGTTTACTCAAAATTTTATTGTCAATCTAACGGAAATGTCCATCAGAAAACATCATCAAACTAACTGCATTCAATAGGGTGTGGCATATGGGTGTGTCATATGGTCAAGTACCAGTTCATGTGCAGTAAGCTGAAACAGATCAAGTTACATGAAAATGAGGACGGTTGTATTAAAAAAACACTGCCCTCAATAGATTAATGAGAACAGCACACTTTTTAGAACTGATAGTTTTAGTTCAAACTAAAACTTGTAAACAACTTTATTACGAAGGAAGTAATAAAATGGGCCACGATATATCAACGTTTTGTTTCCTCTCGTATACCGCAAAGATAAAATATTCAGCAGGCTGAATATTACTCACATTTGAGCACAAAATGTGAGTAGTGTTCAAGTTAAAACTAACCAAATCTCTAACTACTTATCAGTAACGTATGTCAGATAAATAAGGCCAAACAATGAATGGGTACACAAATCTTCATATGAAGCAATGTGATCAGAGTCATGACAAACCGATATGTTGATTCATCCACGTTTGTGTACACAACGCGTGATACGTTGGGACTTGCATGTATTTCCTTGGAGGTCCGATTGCATAACAGTATTCTGAATAATTAAACAGGGTCAACTTGAAGGTCTTTTCTCGTGAGATGTTCACGCAATCAAAGATTTGGGGTTCCTGGTGGCCTGCTGATCGGTTTGGAATTGTTGCTTCGGCCATTCCTAATCATGATGATATGTGTTTTGCTACTCTCTGGGATACGGCGTACATCTAAGCACTAGATGGAACTAAGGAGTAAATATAAAGCAAAACTGGTGACGGAGATAAAAAGGATCTGACTCAGAGTATTTCATGGATTTGCATAATTCAAGAGTTCCACCACACTAAATGGGTGTATTTCTGGTGGGTCTATTCCGTGTTATTGGACGCAGTCGTCTAGACAAACAAATTTGGGTATATGCTGAAATGGACGATAGTTTCCACATGCTCTTAACTCCGCAGAAATCGGCGCACAGAGGACGTGCATCGGAAAAGAACGAACAGCTCGTCATCTTTAGGAGGAAGCGTGTTTTTGATTTATGCAGTTTAAATACCAAGTTGACAGGTATATTTGTGAAAAGTGAAATTCGCGAAGAATAACGAAAGTCGCGAAATACAGAATGCTGTCCACCGAGTAGTTGTCGATCTGTTCTGGATAGCTCTGTAACTGTAAGTGGAAGGGTAGGTGAAGTGGGAGACAGAGTAGTCAGACGAACTGTGATTATGGGAAAATGGCACTGTGAGGGTTTGAACTATGTGCGAGTGAACATGTGTGAGCTGGAGCAAACGTTAAATTTAGCATGAAACTGATTATTAGATGGTTCTCTTTGATCACGTTTGCAACAGCAGAATTGTAACTTTCTTAGAAATCGTCTGCAGTGATTTTTTGTTGTTTATTTCCAAATGACTTTCGATAGACTGGTCAGGGTAGCCTTTCTTTAACAAAGTTTTTCTTAACATTTGTTGTTATGCTATTAACTGACAGCTTCGTAAAAAGGATGTTGATCAAACTACGTGTGTATACAACCAGAGAAAAATCGGGAAGCTGTTGATGCTGACCGCTCCCTATCGCTTTGTGTTGGACTGAATGCTGTGCCATACTATTTACAGGTCTTGTAATCAATACACCTGAAACCGGTTGAATTAACATTACCGTCTCAAACCTATGGATTACCGGCTCGAAATGTCAAATCTTTGACTGTTGAACTCTGTTGATCACCAACTTAACCCATTCAAACGCATTTGAAATACTGTTATGTAAACTGCATACTGCTTTGCATGAAAGTGATTAATACAGTTCGTCCGTTTGCCGTGATTCTGATTACGTAATATTTTATGTGGATCTATACGTACTTAATAACCGTCAGTTCCTAATTGTCGGATATATTCATGTTATACACGTCCAACGCTTGTGACTATCGTAATGTCCGTGTTATTCACGCCGCTGGAAATTAGCTAGAGGAAACCCAATTGACCAGGTAGTAAATTTGTTTAAGGAATCTTATCAAGAACAGTCTGACTTCATGAGTATGAGCAAAGTAACGTTCAGTAAATCAGTACAACCAATGTGGGAGAAGCCGACGAAGTATAGTGATCTGAGGCACCCAAGTAAGGCACTGAGATAGAATAACAGCCGGGTATCACACACAAGAAGAATTGCGAAAGGATTAATGACCCGTACGCCGATAGTATCAATCAGCGCGAAACTTAAAATCTTGGCTGTCAAGGGTTAGGAAAGTGTAGAACGTTTGACGAATGAGAATGCTTAAAGCTGCAGTCGGCAAGAATTTGCAGCGCGGTTTTTCACTAGGAGCAGCAAAAGGAGCCACTCTAATTCAGATGGTACATATTTATGGTTTTAAAAAAATTGGTGAAGAACGTGTGAACTGAACCGCAATGGCGTTAGGAATGAGTCATGTACGGCGTTACGCAAGCAGAATTTACTCGCTGTTTCTAATTCTAGAAACAAAACGATTCAATGTTGTTTTCGACGCAGGTTGTTTATTTAATCGGCCGGACGTTCTGAGTACTTTCTTTAGGATTGACGAAGCAATTCTGCCATACCTATGTCAAGCAGAAATTTTGCTATCGGTAGTAGAGACATCAAACTTATAATCCGCATATTACCCGAAGATTTCAGCATATTTCTTAACAATCAAGAAAGATAGTTCTCCTGGATGGCTGTCGTTGTCCATATTTAAATCCTCCTGTTGGTTGTACAATGTTGTCCACACACTAAACTTGGTGCACCCCCACTTTACAAACACATCAAACGCGGAACCGTTGTCAGAAGTTGAAGCAGTACACATTCCAAAGGTTCTAAATGTTAGAATGTATTCTAATTTGGACTACATAGAGAACCTTGAAGTTCTTACAGTACGTATTTTATCTGAATACACGTAATAACAATATGAGGCATTTTTCTTCAAATTTTGCTGAGAATTGCAGATTCTTCATTTGTCGATCAGCTTAGTAACGTAGTTTTTTAGTGGTTGCCAAACTTCTATAAAAACTTTACGTTCATATCTGAGGGAGTGTTTATTATATGACTGAGATGAACAAACAACCACACAAAGTAACTTTGTAAGGTTCTCTTACTCAAAGTAACCCTTCATCCTCCCTTCCAAGAGAACCAGAATGAGTCGTTTTCTTCCCCATGCGTGCCTCATATTTGTCACTATGCTTTCAGTGAGATAGTAAGCAAGTATCTACTATTCAAAGAATTTTTACTTATACACTCTTATTTCAATCAATTCGTCCTCCAGTAGTGGGTTCGCAAAGTCTTTGTAACCACACATTCGATAACCGAGTCCAAATTTGGAATCCCAAACTACTTACAGGTTTGGTTAATCTATTCGGCCAACCTCTGAACAGTTTGCCAAACAACAATAACTTTCCACTTCTCGTATCGAGCATATAATTTGTAACCATCTCTCTGCTAGTCAAAGTAATATGTCAAAAAGCTGGTTGAATAAGTGAATTTATCAAACTGTAACGAGAACTTCCGTTGTTGATCACACTGTCCTAGGGTTTCCACCAAGTGTTCAGAGTGAATATTTCTATCACTTCGAAGTAATTAGTGAAATACTATATCCATACCACTGCTCGTTGTTGCATGTTTGTAGTTAGAGTCATGTGACAGAAAAGTGTAATAATAAATAAAGTATAGTAAACGCTTTAAATCAGATAATTCATTTAGTCGGCAGTTTTACCTTTCTCAAACAATATGCAATCTAGAATGCTGAACTGCTCATAAACTGTTGATAATTGTTATATGAAACGCGTAGCAAACTGGCTTGCTTACAATGTTTCCTTATGAAGGTTTTCCTGCACAGCGTGAAGTAATGTAATGTAAAACAGCCTAGACTGGACTGTATACACTTTTTGTATAATTAAGGAAAAACAAGATATTCATCGGAAGTTTGTAAGGTAGACGTATGAAACTGTGCTTGAATGACATACGCACACAACGAAAATGAAAAACTATTTCCGCCAGTCATTTCGTGAAAATGGTTGTCCAAAACAAGGTATTCTTAAGTGCTTGCAAATTATCAGAACCGTAAAGGTACCGCAAGCTGTAAACAAAAAGATTACTAGTTTTTCGTTACCTTTAAAAGGCGATACCTCTATTAAAAGCAGGTTCAGCGCAACAATTAACGAAACGGATACAGTATCTCAGTAGCCCGTCATTGTGTCTCCAGTTAAAAGATGGTTTACTCAGTATGTGCTTCATCATTTTGTGCTTATTCCTGTGAAACAAGCTACGCGTCACACAGCGCGGTGATTACCTGAGTTCATTTACTTGCTGGACTTGTCAAGTATACTGAATTCAGTATGTAACTGGTGGAAGCAATCGTTGCTGTTAAGTTTATAGAACAATGTATTGAAAGCTCAGCACTTCCGAGTGATTACAGGATTATTCTTGCTCGGAACTGCGTTAATACTGAGCTGACAACCACAGCCTCTGACTTCAAACGGAAGGGACACATATACAATCAGATCATGTGAACTGGACTTACTGCAGGCTGCTGAGGCGGGAATATCAGCAGATCTGTCCCACAGAGTAGCGAGCAAGTTCAAGACTTACATTCAGAAGGATATGACAGAAAGGCAAGAAAAAGACATTGGAACTGAGAAATCAACTCAACTCGACAAGACTTAATGTCAAATATCCGAAAAGTCCTAAGGCATGCGTGCATACATTTTTCTCTCTCCAACGCTGAATGAAGTCGTCCTTGATGTTTAATCATTAGGAGGAAGGTTTTTATTTTGTAAAGTATATTTGAGTAGTTTGATTTAGAATGCTAGTTTAGAAGCTCTAATGGCCGATGTTTGATCTTCAGCTGGCTGTAACTGTTAGTGTCTTGATGTTCACAACAATTTTAGCACACTCGTACTATCCTCATCTTACCTGGACAACCATAGCTACAAACCTGCTCACTATGAAACACTTAGCTTCAGTACAGTCCTGAAGACAAATAAAAAAAATGAAAATATCCAGTCCTGACAAAATCGTATGACTCGTCATTCTAAACAAAACTGATTACGTTTGCAAAAGAATTATGCTGATGACAGATGTTACCAAATTTGTCAATGTAGAAAATGTAGAGGACGAGACGGCGGCTACTGAATAAACATCACATTAAACATTAAAACCTATAGATCAAAACGGACTATTTGATTCAGCTGCGGTTTAACGACTTAGACCAGTAGGTATTGTAGTGCCCAGACTTTATGGGTTATCTGAAATGCATCCAAACGGATTGCTGCTTAGGCCGGTGAACAGTGAATGGTGTCCAGTTTGTCGTGCCCACCTACTGAGCCACTCGTTAATAATGCAGCCGATAAATAATTAAATATGTGCTTACCCAAAAGCATAAACAGAGTTCATGTACAGTCAGTAATATTCATATTGGTTAATTCGTCCCTGTCGTAACTGTCACAGGTAGGATGCATCAGTCACGTGGTCAGCCTACAAGTCGTCACACGATTATTTTGTTGTTCAGTCATTTGCTTAGAGATACCAATATGTCATATCCGGTATGAAATCAGCGGACCCACATGTGCTGGTGCTGAAACGGTGGGCTACCAAGCATGTGTTGAGGGCAATAGGCAAGCCTTTGATATAGTTTCACACCAACTTTTTCGTGCGTCCTAGTTAGCTTATAATACTTCGACTTGTACCTCTGCTTCACCAATCCGTGTGTATGTGTGTGTGCACATGAACAGCCATATCAGACGGCAGAAATGAATTATACGAATTATACGTATATTCAAGCAACCTATTGCTTGTGTACATCAGTCGCATAAATGCGATTGTCGTCTTATTAAGTAATTCCTTGGTTAAGCGACAACGAGTTAAAAACCAAAAGAGTTATCGGTTTCGCAACGTTTCGACCCTCTCGGAGAGCCTTTATCAAGCGATTTAAATCAGAAAATTTACAATGTACAAGCTTCAAATTAAGCAGTCATCAACTAGCACATGTTTGCGTGTTTCACCTGCGGTGTGTTGACAGGCTACCAGTAGGATGTAAGGGTTCACGGTTCACTAGAGGTCACCATGTGAAGATTCCCCAGGTGCGAATAAGCATAGAGAGTTAATGTGTGCTTGGGTGTGTGAGTCTGTGTGTTTAATCTGCGTGCGTGTAGACTGTCTGGGATAGGGGGTGGGTGATAGGACTGCCGTAAACCTCTCCTACGTGGTGTTACTGCTGTTGACCCAGTAAATCGCGCCAAACAGCTGACAAGTCCAAGCCATCGGACCGATTCACCGCCTGTGGTGTATTAGCAATCAGCAAGGCTTCTGTCAGTAAGCGTTCTTTGTGGTTACGGAAACCACATTTAAGCACAGTTGGATGATCGAAGTCAACTTGATGTTGGTTGAGAATTGCTTGTGCTGCAATGGCCGAATCATGTTGTACTTTCCAAAGTTGTTGAGGGTCGGTCGGAGGTTTCTTACTACATCTTACATGTTCTTTGGTACGTATTTTCAACTGCCGGGCGGTTTGTCCTATGTATGAAGCTTGACAATCCTTACATTTAATTTGATATACACAGTCTGATTTCTCTAGAACCGTCGTCTCTTTACCGGGAGGTTTTTATTTAAGCTGAGGGGCACCATGATCAAGAAAGTGTAGAGACCTAATAATTAATAAGTCTGCACTTGGATGCAACAGCCAATCCTACCTTAATCAACTTGCCGTCAGATAGAACAAATTAAGCGATTCGGAGTTAAGTATTAATCAGGTATGTATGGAGGGTGTAAGTAGACGTGAAGGTCCAAGTTCTAATTAGCATCAGTGTGATACGCTGTGCTTATCCGGATAAGTGACATATCTGTTTTTAGGATTGAATTGAATTTACACATTATGAAAAGTTGAATATGTCGTTACAAGTACCTAAGTACTCAGTTGCTCAGTTATATTGTCTAATTTGCAATGCTAAAAATACATAAAATGTGCTTGCTGACTTTGACCTTCTTCAAACGATTTTACTGGCATCGTCGCTTCGTATTAGGCACAGACAACGATCGCAAGATCAGCAAAACCCACAGTTAGGGATAAACCTCAAGTTAATAAAGACAAGCTTGTATTCTGATGAGTGACAGGTTACGCACAACCACGGGGATGATGAAGATTACAGTGGGACCGGAACAGTATAGCTTGGACATCAACAACTTATCATGACGATGACAAACCCACTGGGGTACTTTTTGATTCATCAGTTGTAGGTGAGCTTATTTATGCAGTTCTAGCTGCGGGCGCCAAATAAATGAGGATTCTGGTGCACAGCATACCAGCAACATTGACAAAGGATGATTGTCATGCAGAGAACAACTTGGTGCTTACTGTAACCGATATAAGGTCGCTCAAGTTTTGTTCACAAACACCATTGTTAATTGTCAGTCACTCCACTCTGATGACATTCGTTTTTTCAACTAGTGTGGATGAACGTACGCGAAACGGGCACGTAGCTAAGTGTGGTTGGGGTCACGCACATTCAATTAACGTTATTAATTTGGGCTCAGTAACCAAGCCATTCAACAAAGTATGAGCTCAAACAACGAAACAAATTAAAAGGTTTTTTAATTACATGTGCCTTGCTGCTTAGGTGACAAATTGGCAAATTGAAAAAAACGAGAAAATGTGATTTAACCATTTAGAAACGCGCATGAAATCTTCGGAAGATTACCGTCTATGTGAACTGGGAAACGTTTTGCGACATGAACAAAACTTTCTGACGTTGAAAATTTTTTTAAGATAATTAGACTTCACATTCAAAATTCTTATAGCTTCTGGTATGTAACTAGCACATCCTTCTTGTAGCAGCTGAATTAAACTGTTCTGATTCTGGTTATAGGCACATAATTGGTGCCTAACGCCTTAAAAAAGTGTTTAACCGGTAAACGGAATTCATCCTGTCTTCAAAATAAACTGTTCTAACTCTCAGTAAATTTCGTGGAAGTTTTGTGGCATAGATCCCATAAGTAACATTGCTGTCAATAGCCAGGGGAGTAACAACCCGCTAACTGTAGTGTGGTTTAGGTATCGACATATCTATCTTCCAGTACACCCAGTCGATTTGCGCTGAGCAATCTTACAATTGTTACAATATGACCATAAACTGGATTTGCAGTAGAGTTTTCCTTTAGTCGTTTCTTTCACCTCCCTTGCTTAGTAAATTAAACGTCTGCTTTGGAAATCAAATATGTCACAATGACTTTTATTAGCTTTGGGCGCTTATAAACCGGAGTAGAAATTTAGAATACCCAGTCAGCAAAATCCTGGACTTCGGCTGGATTCAAACGGATTGCAGAAACAACATGACGGAACGCGGTAACTGCATTGATAGCCAAGAGACGAAGTCAGGCTAGAATTGAAGACATAACACATGTGAAGTTGACCTGACATACGGAGTAGTTGCATAATTTTGCTGAGGGGTGCCCGTGCCCCTATTTTACAACGAGATGAATCATCACGTAGCAACGAGCTAGACATTTTGAGCTCTATAATGTCTAACAGCAACAATGTCGACGGTCATCTATCCGTTCATGTCTTTGACTCCCTGTCAGTGCGTTTACTTTTGTCTAAATATGCACAGCAAAATGGTATCTAACTCAGATGTAAGTGGTCGTTTCAAGGGGCTGCCAAAGAAGCAAGCCCACAACCAGGTACACGCCTCTCGATAACGTCTGCGCTTCTGCGATACATACCTGTCGATACTACTCGATTTAAACAATCAACCGCAGACAACCATGATCAACTACTTGAAGACAGTATACGTTTCCAAACAGGAGTGACCAAAATTCGGAACTGAAAATTAAAACAACCCTTACAGTTGTCTCAAATAGGTGTACAGTAAACCTGAAATAGACAATGGTTATGAACTACATGAGTGACGCCCATCACATAGCAGCTATTCGTCAATTTATAAATCTTAATGCAAACTTTCACGTCTCACATCTTCAACTGATCCACTGCTGTATTCAGGGTATTTTTACTGGTTAGCCAGGACATATGAACAACCGAAATCAAAATGAGCTGTCCATTAAAAAACGATTTCTTTATATTACAAAGGTTATGATTTTGTTGAAGTTGTTTTTCAAAATTACTAGAATGACTCTTTCTAGTTTCATACTAATAAAATGAATTACTGCTTTCCAGTGTATAATCCGAACGCCGTAAATTTTACTGTTTAATCGTGCACAACTGCACGTGAATAAACATAATTTCATCGATATGATGGTGCATATCGAACTTTCTCTAGTCTCCATTTACCTGGATCAATACTGTACCGTAACATTTTAATTCACCAAACAAGTGAACATGATTCTGGTAATCGAAGCCCTAATCAATGTGTGCTGTGACAGGCGAATTCGTAGTATGTGTAAACACTGAAACAGGTTGATTAGGTCAGAAACATCTGAGGTAATTCGAGTAATTGTCAACTTCAGGCACAGTTTGTCCTCAGTCAACATTTAACAGCGATCAAAATAGCTAGTTTGTAGTTCTAATGTTAATTTCAATATAAAATTCCGCTCTACAAGATAATAGGTGTGCACAAATAATCGAGCCGGAGTTTAAAGCAGATCCAGTTGCAGAAAGGGTGGATTTCAGCTGGATTCGAATTACTGACAGAAACAACATGCCCTGAGGTCGCGAATACTTTGCTAGCTCAGCGGAGGTTGAGAATTTTGAAATTTAGACACAGTTACTCACCGAACCAACGGTGTCATACGGAATCCACCAAATGATCAATATGACAAACTCGATTATCTGAGAAATTAGGCCAAAATTTTAAAGTACTCAGCCTACAATGTGGCTTCGCAGTTCAGCTGGTAAAGCATTTGTTGGGTCTGGGGATGCTGTTCCTGTCGCTAATCCAAATCAAGTTGAAGTCGAAGTTTTTCTCAGTTGGGTCACTTTTAAATTATCAAATCTTGCAAACTAATGACTGTAGTTCAATTATGTACTGTTCTCGTAGAAGTTAATCCATGTTCTGATCATCACTCACCAAGTTCTTCACTATCGTGCCACTGATCAGGTTCACACTAAATAACACGTGATTCAAAAGTACACGGAACGCAGTTTGCGGTCTAAGATAGCCCCTCACTGTAGAAGTGATGGAACTAAGTAGTGTGCTCCCATCAAAACGGGAATTCGCACGATCAACCACTTTATGATTTCATGGTTAGAATTTTGAGACCACAAATTTACATCAAGTTTGCTCCAACACACGTGACCTGTAACTGTGGATAGCCGAGGTGAACATACCGACTGTGTTTACTATTCGGCATTAGTTCAACTGATCACATTTGCAGTTTGATCAATCGGCAAGCTGGAAACAGGTGTCCACGGTGAGCACATAACATTTTACTTTGGTTCAAACATTTAGTTCGGTTCTGAAAATGTAGACCCAAACTGATCAATCTAAATACAAGGAATAGGTTTTTGTTACGTCTTTGAGAAGAGTGGTTGTTAACGTCAGGTGATTTAATGAGCAGATTGTGATCAACATTCAGACATACGCTTTCTGGATAGAAGTATCAGAACAAAATCGTTTCTGTGTCAAGTTAGTTTGGAGTAGACTGGACTGCTTGCAAGTAGAAAAGTGAAAACATGACGCTTCTTTAAACGAACTACTACGACACTTGTCTAACTAGTACACAACTGTTGGGGCAAAGGGCACTTGACAAGCAGTCCGTATGGTATAACCGCATTCTGAAATCGAGAGCAAGGCCAAGCATCCTTTGGAGCCAAACTGTCCTGTGATTAGTGAAGTGCACCATAAGTTCACCCAACGTTTCTACGTCACAGCACTGTTAACAAGTCTTGACGTGTATATTCTAACCTTGTGATGTTGCTTTGGTTTCCTTTCGTATGTAGTTCAAGCCGTGTAAAGTAAGTTAGAATTCTATGCCATTGTATTCAGAAATCTATGGATGCATTCCAGATTACAACATTTCTACTGATAAGCATATATTTTAGGATAATCAGTAAAACTCCAAAGATTTTGGAACTATGGTTATCCCGACAGCATCAAAGTGTTACTGGTGTTTGCTTTTGTTGGCCTTGTGTAAACTGGCTATAAAAAATCAGTTTTTCAGAGAAACCCCCTCTGAACAAGTTATGATTTAAGCCTGAAATCTGGAGCGGTATGAATAACTATCCCCGTCACACTGAGGGGGGAATATCATCGTGCTGCTGACGTCTAGTTTTGTAGATGCTGTAGTTATTTGCATGACGACACCGACTCAAATGTCAATTATCAAAATTCAAACTTCATCGTTCCTCAAAGTTGGCATCAGTTAGTGATGCAGATGCACGTAACAGATGAAGTACATCTCTATGGCCAATCGGTAGTTTGAGTTCAAAAGTCTTAACTTACCCGACATTTACAAACCAATCTAGAATGCGCGTACAAATTGACATCAAGTTGTCTATACTGCACCCGACACTCAAATCACCCACCTGATTACACCACCCCCTGAGAACCCAACACCATCACAAGAATTTTATCCAACTGTTCATTTCCGCTTCGTTTTGTGAATAATGCACTTCTGACTGAGGCTGAAGCAGTCCTTTAAATGCACTGATATTCTGTTTTACTTGTCATGAAGGAAAAGTCGTTCGCAAGGCTATTCCCGAAGTGGTGCCAACGAATATGACAACTTCAATTGTTTTGTACATTTATCACTGAACCTATACCACGCGTCGGCTGGTTTATAATCGTCTGCTCTTCATTATGTACTTGTTGACATACGGAGAATGATTTGGATTAACATTTCTGGCTACTCTATTCATTGTAACCTGTCGATTGGTTTAGTGTTAAGGCGTTGTTTTAAACTGTTCGCTGAGGCTTCTGGTCCAGCAGATTGATTGCTCAAGCAGTATTCCATAGGAGACTGTGCGTTGTATGATCAACTTAGTCTAGGTGTGGAATTTCCGATCCACCAGTTTAGTTATGTGACTCAGCTGGCACCCAGAAGTTGAGGCGTCCGGACATGTTGTTTCTATCGCTGGTTGAAATACAGGTGAAATCCAAATTTTTTCACCTAGGTTTCTTCCGAATAAAAAAGAATTTGATAAGTCACCTAACAACGCATTCGTGTTGTGTTTTTGTCTAATCTAGTTTAGTCTGTTTGTGATAAAATATTCTGTTCTAGATTTTCTCTCCGTTTTTTCTGCTTGATTTGACTACACAATTTCTGCGGAATATTTCCTCGCTGAGGAAATGAACTGAGAAACAACTTCACATAAGCGTCTCATAAGATACAGCTAAGTCGACATCCCTGAGCACATCCTGTTAATGACAACTTAACATTTGTAATCTCGAACAGATTGGAACAATAAGGCGAATAAACTCAACCCATTTTCCCCCATATATATTTATCTAGTCAAATGGGTTTATCATCCAGCTTATATTATGATCTTTTCGTATGATTCTTTATGGAGGATGGTTGCTGAATTTGCTGTGACATACTCGTTTATGCTGAGAGGGATTAATTTTAGACAATCCGAGTCCATACCACACACGTCTGTCCTTTCTACACTTTTTTCCTATTCATCAAAACGCCTTAAGATCTCTATTTCAAAATAATTATTTTGTACACTTTATTGCTTGTACTCCCCAGTCGTAATAACCATTTGGTAAGTGAATAAAAACGACCAGCAACTCACTTAAGCGACATTTCTTTTGCAGGCGACTTCACAAAAATCTGTTAGACTGTTCATAGTTTGATTATTTTGACAAAATTGTCCAACGAATTCATTAACATCTTGAAAAGACAAGCTAGTAGTGATATATTGCACGATCTTTGTTCGAACTGATTTCGCTGCATCTTATCAAGTACACATTGCAGAAATGAAAATTACAAAATAGACATGAAATTGTGACTTACGGAGAGCGTTCGGTCCAGGTATAAGGAAAAGAAGAAATTAACTAGCACTACCAAGGTAGTGCTAATTTAATGAACAGTTCCTTCTGAACACACAATGGCGGCTTCAGGCGTTTAATAAGGGTTGCCTCGGCAAAGTGAAGCAAACCTTTATTCCGTTGCATGAAAATGACTGAGAATGCCGATGGATTGCCAGTCTCGTGATTTGACTCGAGCACATGACGCGCAATGGACGAATCCGGTGCCTTGTGTGAATGACCTTTGGCCTAAATCGCACAGATTCCAGCGGGTTGGTTGTTGCGGTTGCACACCCACTTGGGCAAATGCTCTGCCATCCTGACTTGCAGCTGCCTCTCCGTCACTCCAATGTAGGTGGAACTGCACCCACACGAATATTGGTACACGCAGTGTGACATGAGATGGAGAGGTAGGCGGTCCTTGATGGTGGGCGTTTGCATTTTGATAGTGTGAATACTGAGAACTACTTTTCCTTATACATGGACCGAACGCTCTCCGTAAGTCACAATTTCATGTATATTTTGTAATTTTCATTCCTGCAGTGTGTACTTGATAAGATGCAGCGAAATCAGTCCAAACAAAGATCGTGCAATATACCCACTACTAGCTTGTCTTTTCAAGTTCATTTCGGGGAAAGCTTGTTTCAGTCATTGACATACGTTAACAAGTCGCAGCAAAATTGCAGCACCTAGTTTATCAATTTTTGATGTCTTGCACGCACATAAAACAACACTGAGCTTGAAAACGAAACGGCGAGGTACATGTTCCCAATAAAGTTAACTTGGATACACTCAGAACTGATTATTGCGTCTTTGGCCATTCCGTCTAAAAAACAAAACCTGCGGCAACCTAAATGGTAGTAAGCAACCTAAGCGTATTTGATAATGTTACCCTTTTATATAAAAACAGTCCTAACAATAACGATCGCTGTTGGGCGATAAGCGTGGCACATTTCGACTGACTCTCCTGTTATTATGTTTCACCAAGTTCAGTTATGCAAATTGGATAAGGTAGTGCATTTTTAAATAATGTACACTGATCACCACCCTCAAACAAACAAATCCGCTTGAGCACTTGATCTCCACTTCTGGCTGACCGAAGTTGATCACTCACGGTTTCCTTCACATCAGATTGGGTGTGAGTTCTAATTGACTAAATCGTTTTGAATCGGTTCTATCATGACAATATTTGAGACTCTAACCAAAAGTTGTTTATCGGTCACTGCCAGATGCACGTAAACTGCAGGTGCCAATGGTTATTACTTGCTACTACAGAGCTGACTTTTGAAATAGACCGTGATTGTGCTTGCAGGTACATCGAATGGAACATGAAGTACGCAGACAAATTTCACCGTACACCATCTCCCTGGTTGACTGTTTCAGTTTAGGAGTGGTTCTTTCAGATAATTTACTAGCGAGAACTTCCAGGAGATTAGAAACGAGGTGACTCTGATGATCGGTCCCCGAAGAACTTCAAAGATAAACTGATGCGGACATTTAACGTGACAGAAACTGTAGCTGCGCACTTAACGTAGCCAAATTTAATCTGGCGGAAACAGACAGCGAACAGCCACATAGCGTTTCGATGAGGCATAACGATATTGCGCAATATTGCTCTTACTTAGTTAGACTCAATTTTCCACTTACATATTATCTAGTTACTATTCTCTAAATCCTTCAGTTGCATTAATCTAATGGTAATGTTTACCCATCTGGCTCACTTGTATTGACATTCATATAGCACTTTGTCTCAATCCTTAGCGAAATTACTGTACTTCATTGTTTTTGCGTTTACTTACATTATATCCTTTTATTGCCCAACTTTGTTTGCTATTAGGCTTACTATCTGACTGAGATGTGACTTGGTTTATTCACCTGTTCTTCACAGCTATTCAGACCGTATATCTTTGACTTTATGTACTCATATGATGTAGTGGCAATACAAACTGTTTCAAATCGTAGGCTTTGTTGGTTGTGGGTCAGGAGAGGTAGTGTCCGCATTAACTTCTGAGCGCAGAGGTAAGGGTTGCGTAACCGGATAACATTGGCCTCTGCAAATGCCAAGAGATCGATCAAAAATGATGAGATTCCGAATGCTGAACATTATCGAGACTATTCTCAACTCCATGTCTAGAAGTAAGTTAAAAACGGTACACTAGAACAAATTGATTAACAATTAAAACAAAATGACCAACCTTTCGTCTGTCTGTACAGCAGTTTTGATGTAACCGCTGTAAAACAATAGGTTTAGTTAATGTTGACGCAAACGTGTTTTCAGGCCAGTGCATCACCACATAAAGTCAAAACCTTTAACATACAATGAGTTTTGTCTGCAGTTGTAGGCTGTTTGTTTGAACAACGTTTTCCATTTATGCAACAGAAGTCTTACTTTACAAACACTGAAAGTAACGTCGATATCAAGGTTAGTAAGTCTGTATTAACATTTGTAGGAATAAATTCCGTCTTTTACAAGCATGGTAAATGACAGGATCCACAGTTTGTACATTCCAGCGTCAATTCATGGCCTTTGTCCGCATGAGCAAAGCATGTTCACATGTGTGGCTCTCGTTGTTAGGGCAGATAGAACAAGCATCAGTTGCACACTTTAGTGTCAGTGTCATTCGTAGGACAGCGAAATACTTATTCACCACAAAGGTTTAGAAGCATTGTGACTGCACGTTTCTCTATACAACTGAACCACAACAGTGCTCACATTGTGGCCAAACTAAAAAGAAAGCTTTTAATTTGTCATTTCCAGTGAAACTACTCACCATTAAAACCTGTGTTTTTCTTGAGAGAAGCAGTTGATTCAATTTGTGCCCTTGGTTGACATTAATATGCAAAAAAGTTGTCCAGCAAACGAAACACAAACTCTAGTTGTCCATCTTTTAAGGTCAGTGTGTCGAACGCCCTCTTTTGTTCTCGCATTACAAGTGTACTTCCTGGGAAGACTTTTGAGTTCTAAGTCAGGCTCCCGATTTACACATCAGTCACTATTTAGTTCCTGGACAGGAAGTGAATTTCCCCTCAAAAATCAGGTCACCTTCTCAAATGATTCTGCATTGCTTCCATACGAATTCGTCCATATCTAGATGGTAATCTTTCATACCAACTGTCATTGTGTTTTGTACAATCGAATTTCACAGCCAGAGGTTTGTTCAGGACCAGAAAACAATCAACCAATCACAGGCTTGTTTCTTCTAAGCCAATCAAATCCCCCCTTAACAGGTACCGAGTCTCTCGCCCTGCTACCATTATGCGTGACGGTCACGCTGAGGCGAATATGCCGATCGAATACACCTTTCCCATCCATTTCTCCTAATTACAGAGTGGCGTTTGTTGACGTAACAGTGGAAATGGTTTGACGTTTATTATTTCAGATTTTGCCCAACAACTAGCACGTTGGTTTGCGTGCGGCAATCAGATTTGTGCACATGTAACCTAACTAGCATTTGCTTATCTGACTTATCCAGCAAGGTAAAGCTTGGTCCATTTGACTCTGGTCGATAAACTCCACCGGCCTGTCTGACCCACGATCTGTACTCGGTAAAGCTGCTGCAGTCGGTAATATGAATGCAGATGTACGAGGGCAGAACTAAGGAACACATATGAGAAGAGAGATGAATCGTGTTGCCTGTGTAGATAAGAGGCTATTATGGAATATCTATCCGATTTAATGCGAAGAGAATGTTCAGCAGACCCGCATCACCCGGGTCGCGTCGATCCAGTACATTGTCTAACACTGGAATGACTGGGACCTCTACTGCTGTACAGTTGTATTCTCGAATACCTGTCAAAAAGAAAACACCTGTTTGGCGACTAGCTTCACACCCCTTACCGGTCAATCTGTTATACCGAAGGAGCCTGCTTTCGGCCTTGTTACTATCTTGCCTAGCTAGCTTGGTGTTCTTAATTGCGACCTTGAACCGAAAATGGGAGTCAGTGTATTTCAATTATGAACGAGTTTTTCAATTTTTGGATTTCGAGTACGGTCCCACAACTGACAATACGGAGGAGATATTGCGTGGTCTAACAAATCAATCGAACATTGATGAGCGCAACTTTACTGTTGATTATATAGTTTATGAAAATGGACATTTAGCCCATCCGGCCGATGTTGAAAAACTAAAAATAATTCATATGGATGAACCTTATTCAATCAAACAAGTTTGTGGCTTGTTTACAAAACTGAAAGAACCAGAAGTTGGACAGAAGTTTATCCAATCAATCACGTTGCACCAACTTCAGCGATTACACAGCCGTGGATCTTTTGTAATTCCTTCGCTGGGTAAACGAAAAGTTCCACGTCCTGCATATGTGAATGGAGATATTGAATTTTTGGAAAGCGATCGTGTTTTTGAACCCGAGGTTGCTTGGATTGTGATGAATTACTACTCTAGTATTTGGAACATGTATTATCAAAGAGCGCGTGCGTAAACCGTTGTCAGATCTATGTTCTTATCCTTAGGTGTGCATTGTTTTATGCATCATGAAATATTTTATCTGGTTGTACAAGAATGAATCATGAAAAATGGCCTCAAATTGAATATGTTTAACCTTGTAACCCAACAAGCAACTTAATTATAGTCATCCCACTATGAGTGAACCTTATTGGTATGGTGAAGAAAAGTCTTGCTCCATTAAGTAACTAACTTGTTATCATGGCTCAATGGCCGAAAACGGATCCCATTGGTCTAAATTTTGATTAGTCTCAAATTAATTGTTTGCACTTTGGCCAAATCGACGCTGAATCCCTTGTTGTTCATATGTAATGCACGCTTGTCGAACGCAACGGGGGAAAGCCGTGAACATCAAGCTGGTCGATAACACACCAAACTAAGTCTGTTTATCATCGGGTTAATTCTAGATTAACTGTTGATTCAGTCAGTCGTATTAAGTACGGGTTACCCCGACCTAATCCGTGTATCACAATATCGAATTCCGTTTCAGAGTTGGGGGGGTTTACTAAAGCAATTTGTTATAGATAGGAAAAGCAAAATGCTCAAGCTTGTTAATTTCAGTGGTTCTAACCACATTGCTTGTAATCAACGGATACTTAGGACCATTTTACCTGAAACAACCACTGAGTTCAACTGCAGTTACCAGGATGAAAATGAATGTCTTAGGATATTTTCTTGGACAAAAGCGAGCTACACATAAGCTGGAGGAAGTTCTGGCTGTGACAGTCAAAAAACCGCATGGTTTTAGTCGGACTTTCTGTCTGTCTATCATTCTCACCTCGGGGCAGATATAAAGATGCCTCAGCAAAATGATATTAGGTGACCCATATGGAAGTAAGCGTATCACAAGAAGAGTTCAGTTCATGTGGCGGTTAAGAAAGTCGAGCAACTACGTTAACCATTATGAATGACCAAGTACTCAAAACCGTAATTATCTTGTGAAACGTAGCCCCAATGTTTACTAATCGTGTATTTGCCAATTTAAAAGCCAACAAAATATTGGAATCCAAAAAAGATCGAAACACACGTAAATTGAGTCACACATATCTTATGAAATAGATCATATAATATCTTCACAAACACCTTCGGTTCCAGAGCATATCTGTTCAGATGATACCAACTTTCCATACGAAAGTATCGGTTTGTACTACATTTTCCTGAAGCTGAAATTTTTGATTACAGGGCCTCACGGATTAGCTCGTGATTAGCGTTGCTCACTGTTACTCCAAGGGTTGATAACTCAAGTATTCCACTCTCCGTGTAAAATGAACATCGGTTGGTTATTTATTGTTTTCACCAATTTTTCCCATTACTGCTACCGACTGCTGCTCACTGTGCATTTATTGACTGTGCCGTACTTTTTCTGATTATAATGCAATGTAGTTAGATTGATAGCGAGTTTTTGAAAGCGCCACTGCATCATTCTACTGACCACATTAAACAAACAACTCTCATTTGCGTCTGTTTGAACTACCTTAGTTGATTTACACAAAATCTGCTTTGTTTATTGCAAAAAAGCAGAGTCTTTGGTAAACGAACTTAAGTCAACTTTCCCCCCCCGTGATTCAGAATGGAAGAAAAGATGTTGGAAACCCTGAAGATGTCGACGCATGTTGAGTAGATATATTCCCAGCATATTCATTGCAACGGGCGATGCTTAACAACGTCGTAAAACAAAACCGACGACTCCAGATTAAAAGCAACTAAGCAAGTCCGTAATGTAAAAAAATTGATGTTTCTAATGTTCTCAGAAATGTAGAATTGTAACAATGACCACTGTAAAACACATGACTGAAAGACGCGTTGCACAGCTAGAATATTTGGGAATTATCGTGCGAAACGTTTAGTATATACTTACCCATCATTGACCACAGCGATCAATTTAGCTCTAAAGATAATCCGGAGGTGCCACATTAAAATTTTCTCTCTAATATTTTGTGGTTTCAGGTAGGAAGCACATTGTAAATAATTAGATATCAAATGTACAAGATGAAGCACATACATGAATGTGTATAAGACGTTAAAGTACACCTAAAATTTGAACCTGTGGATTTATTTCTTTCCAGATGTCTACGAGACTCATCTGTATCCACATTACTATGACGTATGCAAAGGTCCTGAGATTCCCGGCTCTCAACTGTCATATTTTGCGAACAATATTTCGGAGACCCGAATCACCTGTATTCAATTTTTTCTTAGTAAGTTTCGTAAATCGTGTACTTACTATCTCTACAGACGTTTGCCTACATTTTTGACGAAATTTCCCATCAAATATTTTTGAATTTTTTGCTCATAGTCAAAAGAAATTCTTTGTTCGACCGCAATGCGCACCCATAAACTGGCTTATCAATGAAAACCATTAGTTACGCTTCATGCCATATCAAGTAGATAGTAGAACAACCAAGTTACCGCTTAGCAATATTGACCAATTTCAATTTTTGAACCGCTATCAAAATATTCCTTAAAGTATCCGGTTTCAACTTTTGAACGCAACATGAAACGGTGTGTGAAAAAGCATCCTGAACTTGGTGAAAAACAAATGGATCATGCGGTGCAGCAGACAAGGTTAAGCTTACAGATCTGGTAATAGAGACAATTCTGTCCACTTCCGTTTCCACTACGATCACTATCCTGAAAACCCAATTCACTTACAACTGTAAAGCATGATGTTCCCTACCACATACCTGAATGATTATACTTGTTTCTGGTTTAAAAAATGTGTTTGAATTTAAAGCGCATCGGGTTGTAAACTGCCTAAAATTCATTTAGTTTTTTGAATTAGAACAAATGTTTCTAACGGGTCGATAACAAGTAGTTAGTGAAGAGATCTATACGACGGTTTATAAAATATTAGAATTAGACCAGACTCGTGGGACATGTGCGTGTTTATAATTGCAAAACAAGAGTATATTTGAACTGAAGCCTTCAGTAAAAGTCAAGCTTGTGGACGGCTTTTCTCGGCAATCCTCTCCGGGTTTTTACTATTACATGAAAGACCAGAATGTTGTGTATGAAAATTAGAACGAAACAAAAGTCACAGAAGTGGTGAAGATCATAGTCGACTGGAGAATGGCACGAGTGTTTATGAATGTGTGAAGCTGTCATGAGAAGCAAATTCATCTGTGTCGACTGGTTTACACTAGCTTAGAGTTAAAGTGGCTGTGGAATGTCTGGACAGGGGAGGTGTAAGGCATGTGAGGACTGTTTTTGGACACATAGACAGGGGTTGTAGAGCCTCGGCGGTTGATAGCAGTCACAACCTGACCGCTTTGGAGTGGGATTGATGAACCTCTTAAGTGACTGGAAAAGCTCCGTCCGAATTTACTGCATGACCGATATGAGGTAAATAGTAGCAGAATGAGCACTCTCGAACCAGTGTGTAACCATTTCAAGGGATGTTCTCGAAATGCTTTCGACAAGCACCTTGTGGTTCTCCTAACGTAGTCTGTTTGAGGATAACAGATCAGATAATAAATACTAAGGGTTGAAAACTAACTAGGCAAGCTATATTTGAGGTGTGGCACCAGCAACGGAAGGTATTGGACAATAAGTTGATCCTTGCTGAAGCACAAGCATTCTCAAGTAAATTAGAAACCCACCAGGCTGAGGCTTTGTAAATAGCTGGTCAGCGCTGAGCCCTGTTAATGAACACGTGACTCCTACAATTCAAACGCCAGTGACTGAGATGTTTTAACGCGTTTACCTAGGACTTCGAAACAGCTGTACACCTATCGAATGATTAGTATTCAGCTCATTGGTTGCAACATAAAACAGAGTACTACTGCTGTCTGAGTATGACCAAAGGGATTACTGCTGACAAACAGTGTACATATACCCTGTGTCCAAGCCTACACAGTATATGTGCCACGATTTTGTTTTCGAAGTTTGCTCGGAACCACCTCATTAATGGTTATATTTTCATACTATTAGGTATTTCTGGCAGCACTGATTTTAGTCTTGGATTCTTACACCTATTTCATTTTTTCAAGCACTCTTGCCGGAAAGTATGATGGCTGCACAATTCTGAACAATGGGAAGAATCTAAGGCATGAATCAAACAGCGTTTCCTGAAGTAAAGCCACATTATAAATTGACATATTATACATCCCCATTTTTGGTTGACGAGAAAAATAGTTCATTTTTAGAAAGTTAAGCATGAGCCTTTGTGTTCAACTCTATTTTGATCCTGTACTCAAAGTGCACGCGGTCTTCTTTTTATGAGACAACCATACTGACGAATGGTGTGGGATAAAGTTGATTTAACTAAACATGACATACATTGCAGCTGCCTCAGTGGTATGAGTTTTTTAGTCAGAACTCGGGTGGGAGTTCAAATCCAGGGTGTGCTAAAGATATATCTTATTCATGATCCTCAACAGGATCAGATTTACAGTTTAGAGCTTTTCTCCGGAATAATCCATCATCACCGTCTTTGTAAATTTTAAATTCCCGGTCAATTATTTACAACATTTAGTTTAACCAGGATCGAGTTTAATCAGTTTTCCCTATTTATATACTTTAATAAGGTTGACAGCGCAAACGAATTACAAAATGAAACAGTTTTCTGTATACTGTTTATGTGACACTATTTAAAACTGCCGATGGTTCCCCAGTGATTCTTGAGTTTGTTTGTTGTAAAAGATCACTGTATTTTAACTGCAAAACCCTTTGTGAGCACGGCGGAAATCTACGAGAACTGATTAGTAAGGCTTCAACAACTTCGAACTGTTCCACATGGATGAACACTGTAATCCCGTGTAAGTTGTGAGCTAAACATATAGTGAGTGACAGAGGACTAATCTTATTCACCTAAACAATTGTATGTAGGGAAAGAGGCTATCAAAGCAACCTGAACATATACGCGCTACTAATGAAAGCTTCCTGACAGACGACTTAGAGTCATACTTTGATGCTATTAAAAATAGGAGCTCTGCGCTATTGTGTCTCGACAGAATGAAACATCAATCAACAGCGACAGGACAGATAAATCTTAATTCTACATGGCGTAACCATTGCAGTTGGCTCCCTTTAGTATCCCCTTAATCAGACTACCCATAAAAGGGTAACGAAAATCACGCGCAGGTTCACTGTCGTTATATGAACCTGCCTTACCCCAGTTATCAATTTTTGTGTTCTGTTGATGGCAGGCTAATCACTTCAGGAACAACACACATTGGCTTAACCCAGTGTAACTTCGGTGCACTCTAAATGTGAACCCAAGTGAAACACTTGACAAACGTGGTTTGAAGCATTTGCAAAGTGTCACAAAAATGTGCTTAACAGTTCTCTTCATTTTAAATTTGCTTACTAAAAACAGATCGGTCGCTACACCTAAATTAGCGCTCTAATTGGAACGGGTCAGGTTTTCCTGAAATAACGAATACAGCCAAATAGAAAGAAGGCATATGTTGATTTTGATGATTAGGGACTGCGCGATTTGCTTTTGTTGGTCGCTTGCAAAAAGAAAGAGCATGAAGGCTTAATCCTGAACTGTGCAGTTCCATGTGTTCCGTGGCAACTAATTTGAATTTAAGAGGCTTATGAAAACATGGTATCTCACCACAAGTTACGCATGGCATTGACAATATTTTTGAACAGCATATTCAATGCTGTCCTAAGAAATGGGTGATTATTTTAAATAATTATTAAGTACTTAAAAAATAACAATCGCAAAACTCAGCAGGACACTCATTTGCTCACTAATGCAGTGTAATCTGTCATGCTTACAACTGGTAAATATTTTGCCTACTTATCATAGTTACATCACACTTCACAAAATTTTGACACAAGTCACGGAACGAAGGTTTAAACTGCTGGATCAATTACCTCACAGTTAACGTCTAACAATTTTTGAGGTTTTACTGACTTCCGCAAACTATGATCTCACATGGGACCATGTGCGCAGTTTATGTGATAAACCTGGTAAGCGCCTTGCGCGTTATTACTGAAAATGCGGGGCGATAGCCCGTTGGATGGATGGGCAACTAGGATACCACATTAACAAACTTCATCTAACAACTTTAAGAGAAAACATAAGTATAGCTTGCCCACCCCCCCTTCAAAATTTAGTCACAATGACATTTCCAGTCCATCATTCACAAACTAGACTAGTCAATCCATATGAGGTAGCAGTCGGATACTTCCGTACGGTTGGGTCTCGGTAAGGTTGGGGTCTGTCTGTTATGAAGTTCGTCATTTTATTTCTCAGTGGCAGAAGAGAACTATTTTCACAAGCTACTAACATGAAAGTGCCAGGATTTAACAAAAATGTATTACATTTTATCAAAAAACACATGCTCGTTTGAAACAGTATGAATGTCCCTAACGTCATTGTGAAGGTGACGTACTCAGAACAAGTAACACCAAGATAGGAGTCCTATCATGAGGACAACGAAACTAAGAATCTGAAGTTCTAAGTAATGCCCGAAATAACTTAAGAACTTGAGAAGAGAAGTCAGAAACAGTTTTGTGCACAATGTATCTCTCGAGCACATTTCGCTGCATCTCATCAGGTACATACTGCAGTTTGTGTGTTTATATAGCAAAGTTTAATGGTCATTGTGAAGCTAAACAACAAAATCAACAACCACACCAACACACGCACACTCACACACACTCACACACATCAACTACCAGGACAATTTGGTACTGACGAACAAGTCTTTCTGTACACAGATCGGTGGCTTCCATTTGCTAATTGCTACCGCCTCCGCGAACCGGAGAAGCCTTCGATTTTTTGTTGCGTAACGTATCCGAAACGCCTTCTCCAGGTTCAGTTGAGGTCGACAAGTCAACAGGTGTCGGGCGATCGATGATGCTGGTTCCCTGTGATTGTTACATTTTGACTTGATCCCGGTGTTGTTGTATTCATGAGTGTTTTGCGAACCCAAACTGGGATGTGTTCGTTGACCCGATGACGTAACTGCCGCTCCATTCTGCCTATGTAAGTGGCCCGGCATTGAAATGAAAATTCGTAGATGATGTAAGATTTGACGTTGAGCGGTAGCGATGTTTTCAACGGTGGAGTTGGTATTCGGGTGGTAGTGAACAGCATGACCAGTTGGGCTGCATAGAACGTGCTTCCCATAGCTGCCGTGTTGAGAACCACGTTGAAAGAAAATGGCTATCCATCGGCATTTGTTGAGAAACTCAGCAAACGAAAGCCGACCGCTGCGATGTGTTCAACAGTTCCCAAACTAAATGTCTATCTCCGTTTGCCATACAAAGGTGATGACATTGCCACTCTGTTGAAAACCGGTCTCACGGCAGCTATGGGAAGCACGTTCTATGCAGCCCAACTGGTCATGCTGTTCACTACCACCCGAATACCAACTCCACCGTTGAAAACATCGCTACCGCTCAACGTCAAATCTTACATCATCTACGAATTTTCATTTCAATGCCGGGCCACTTACATAGGCAGAATGGAGCGGCAGTTACGTCATCGGGTCAACGAACACATCCCAGTTTGGGTTCGCAAAACACTCATGAATACAACAACACCGGGATCAAGTCAAAGTGTAACAATCACAGGGAACCAGCATCATCGATCGCCCGACACCTGTTGACTTGTCGACCTCAACTGAACCTGGAGAAGGCGTTTCGGATACGTTACGCAACAAAAAAATCGAAGGCTTCTCCGGTTCGCGGAGGCGGTAGCAATTAGCAAATGGAAGCCACCGATCTGTGTACAGAAAGACTTGTTCGTCAGTACCAAATTGTCCTGGTAGTTGATGTGTGTGAGTGTGTGTGTGTTGGTGTGGTTGTTGATTTTGTTGTTTAGCTTCACAATGACCATTAAACTTTGCTATATAAACACACAAACTGCAGTATGTACCTGATGAGATGCAGCGAAATGTGCTCGAGAGATACATTGTGCACAAAATTGTTTCTGACTTCTCTGTTCGAATTTGTTACGGGAAAAGTTTGCTTTGCTTAACTTAAGAACTGTTTGACCTTGGTGAATACATTCCGACCACACATGACCGTTATCGTAAACAACTCCAAGCGTTGCGTCAGTGTACACTGTCTAACGAAGTTTTGTAGCAAATCAAGAATAACATGAGATGATGAATGAGGTTAAAGACATTATGTCACGTGAAGTCACATTGCGTACATCGAAGGATAGATTTTCACGTTGTTTCAGCGTGATGATGGTTTCCATACGTTGAAGACATGTGGTCAGTCACATGTCACACATACCCGTCGGAAATTGTGGCAATGATTCACCCGTTAAAGTCATTTACTGAGTGTTTCCGTAGTATGTAAATCTTTTGCATCTCCCCACCAATATTAATAAACTTCACGCATGGAGGGAACAGAAAATCTACCATACTGGCAATATCAGGGTGTATGCGTCAACGATTCTTGCGATAATTGTTTCTGGTCAACTTGATATGTTCAAGTTTCGTGCAGGTTTACGTTCATGCCGTGTACGCAGTGCCCACCATAACTGAACTGAATCAAATCAAGAGGTGGGGAGATTACAGGGTTTTGCTCATTTTCAAAGACCGGATTTCTCTACAAAGCAGGGGTTTAAGACAAACTATACTAACCCAAAATAAAAACAAGCTTTCAATTGTCAAAATTGCAATGACATTTTGATACGGGTGCTGAATTGAGATCCGTTCTCACGGACTGCACATCTGTGAGGTAACAGATATTCGCTCACTGACAGCTTGTCCTCCAGCTATACTTAAAACGTGAAGGCAATTACGCAGTGACGTGGAGCTACTTTTGGAAATGTAAAAGATTAGGCAAAAGAAACCACTCCGGAATATGAACTTTCTCATATATGGACCACCTGTGGAAAATGTCATCTGCTGAACCAGCCGTTAAAACATAATTGTATGGAGTGACTTAAGCAAATGACTGCTTATATACTCTAAGGTGATTATCGTGAAAATACCGCAATTTTTAATCTTGCATTCATTGCCTTGTAAGATGTAATTGCACAGTTAACCTTTCTGTTTGGAAATGAAAAAGCTTATTCAAATTAGTCACAAAGGGCTCCGTATTAATTTAGTCAAAGGCTTAATGCTTGTACAAATCACACATAACGTTACATGTGACCCTGGTAAAGTTTTCCATTCGAACTCAAGGATAGCAGCCAGTTTTATAAGCATTATTTTACATTCTATACTAGAACAGCTCATTGCTATCAAAGAAACGTCAGTGAGCAAATTAAAATGAACCATTACAACTCAGGACAAGATCCAGAGAGGATATTGTTAGTATCGGAATGCAACGAGAAAACCTTCAAGAAAACCAGGACATCTCAAAAAAATTTTCACTGTAGTGTCTATGTTCAAGATGTCGAATTCTTAAACCTATTTACAGTGAAAAGAGAAACCGACAAGTCGTAGATTGCTTGTGTGAACAACTCAGAAGAACTTATTTTTTGGTGGATTACATTGTCATATTTAAGAATATTTCAATTTCTGAATAATGTTTTGATGAAGGTTAGGTTCTAAATGGAAACCTTCTTGATGAACAGGTGAGGTATACATGCATAGTAATGATTAGTATTCAATACACAGGTAACGAGCGATCAGTAGGCGAGTTCACGTGAAATTCAACAAAATTTTGCGCCATGTTGAAAAGTTCTAATGAAGGTTTTTGTTGAAGGTACTTTTGTTGTTGCTTTCTTTTCCCACAGACTCACGTTCACCAGCGATGTCTAGCTGCTTTTTAACACTAGGAAGCACCTCCTGTAATCTTAGGGGGGGGGAGTTTCGTCAAATTTTAGCAATACTAATTCCAGATACCTGTCGAACAGGTGTCACGACCTTGTTAAACCCCATCAGCAATACATATCTACACATCCGAACTGATTTGGTTCTACCAGTCAGCAAGGTCATGTGGCACGCAAGGAGACCAGCACAAAGATAGCCCGCATATTTTCTTCCAAAACCAGTGACCGTCACCCTATAGCCTAGTTAATGATTATTTGAACTACATCGCTGTCGCTTATCAACCGTCTTAAGAAACGATTCCCTGACGTATGTTTTATTTGTAAGATCCGGCCTAAACGTAACACCTGTACCTCATCTCTTACGTGATTACTGGGGCAAACTGCTCACGTTACCACAACTCAACCAAATAGCTAAATGGATAAACGTATTTCTGCAGACTTGTAGGTAAGTGTGACCTTCAAATATGTACTGCCGTTCGTGTCAATGAATTGGAACAATTCTCTCAAGTATATCTTGGAAGTGTATGCCTACATTCATTACAGTGAAAGTTCATCGGTCTGAAAGGGAATCAGTCTAACATCTTGTGTAAAACTTTTCACCAACAGTTACTTGAATAAGTTTTATTTGATAGATAGCATACAAAGATGTCGACGTAATATTCGTTGTCTCAGTTCATATTGAACGATAGGTAGTAAGCGAAGGTGGCAATACCATCAACCCAATTAATGGGATTGGGTTCAGCGAATCCTAAAATAAAACTTAACACACGTGGTTGATGAACAGCAGCGGTTCCCAAATTCTAAACACTGAAACTAACATTCCGAAAAACTATTGCTCAAGGACTCAACGTATTTGAATATCGATTATAGGTGAGTTCACAGGTTCAATTACGTATTGTATGGGCAGTATTATATAAAATACAAAACATGATCTCACCTGCATAAAGCATTTGAATTTGAAGAAAAAGCTGGTATTAGTCGTGTTGACGAGTATCACAGTCAAATATTAAGGCGTGCTGAATGATCAGCCCGAATCAACTAACACAAAACACTAAAAGTGGCCAGTCAGCTAACAAAAAATAATCCAATTTGTAGACAGATTTACGCATGTAATGTCTGGTGCTGGTGAAGTACGGAAGCTTTAGACAGAAAGCCGTAATATCGGCTGTTCCTTGCCTTGCTGTCAACTGAGGAGATTTGTGTACATTCCCCTCGAGTCAAATCAGAGCGGAGAGAAATAAACTAAGAATTGGCTTTGCTTACGCATTTACCTGCTGAATTGAAACGTCAGTTAAAAACAATACATCCTTGATAGGTTTTATTATTCACTGGAAAGATGCTGTTGTTGGAAGACCATTGATTATTGAGAACCGTGTAGGTTAAGATGAGATCAAATGCTGACGACTGTAGTTAAGCGAGAATTGGGTAACTGTTACCAGTTTTGGGGATACGAGTTCATTTTCATCCTTCATTGACCCGACGATGTTTTGCTTTCAATGGTTTCTGGCTTATGTTTTCGACAATTGTGAATAACCAACATGTTTCTGTTATTATGTGGAGATTTGCCATAACAAGTTACTTTGTCAACAAGAACTCAATGAGATATCGCCTACCTATTCTCTTCAATAAATTCAACACACCTTGGGCTTTTCGTTCATTACTGCATAATTTGCCAACATGTTTCATTTACCTATCAGTACAGTCCGTTTGTCTTGTTCACCTACAAACAGAGGAGACATAGTAAAACCAGCAGTAACGCAGTAGTTCAAAGAGGCACTCTTGTTGACCCTAGACATCATCGTGACTCTAAATTGGCTAAGTTTCAAAGAAAACTCTCGAAAAGAAGGCAGTATGTCACACAGTCGACTACCTTTCCGATTATTCATGAACTGGCAACTTACCAACTGGTGGATCATCAATATCATCGAACGTGTGACATGAACAGTGTACAGGAGCTGGTATAATTATGTCAGCTTACTGAATAAGACGAGATTACAAATGAAATGTCGGGCGAACTTGTCAGGTAAAGAAACATAGCGGTGACTCATCTTCGAAAAAATAATCCTGTAGGTGTTTTGTTACATAATTTTGTGGATTTTTATCTTGTGTATTTTGTTTACATTTGGACATAGTTATACTGAAGGTAGAATTGAAAGCTGCAGCGTTTGTTTTCGTCTTTGTAACCGTTCAAGTTTTGCTATCTGAAGAGCTTTCATTTGTCCCGAGAGAAACCGCTAGCAATTGACTAACTAGACCAGTCGACTAAGTTTTGTGAACAGTATATATTGTTTGTCCTCTGGATTGTTTGAGCTCGTTCCGATATTTCAGTTTGTTATTTCCTGTGTGCAGGTAGTTGTACTACGTCACTGAATGCTGAGCATTGGTTATTGAATACGGTGCTCATTGAACAAAAGTGTATTTCCGTTAGTGGTACACAAACTAGCGGCTTCATTTTCATGGCGCAGCTACAGTCCTTACATTTTGTCTAACGTCGTTTGGTTTGTAGCGATCTAAAATTAGAGTCTAACCTTTGAAAAACAATAAAGCGCATAGATTTAAAGTGCATGAAGCCAGCTCATCCGTAAAGAGAAGTTACGGACAGCAGCGGAAACAAGTGGGACCGTGAATCCGTGTAGGCTGAACAATGTGCTTTAACGAACTGTTTTAATACAGAATACAATTTATGATTACAAATTTTCATTTTGACTCTTGGAACCAAATCTTATTGCAAATATTACGGAAGCAGAGAATTAGCACTGGTATGGAACAACATAAGGGGTCCAGTTGGGTGTGGAATTTAATCATTTCACTCGTTTGCACGGAAGAATGAGGAGGTTTCAAAATTGTTTTGGTTCACTTCTAATGGAATGTTCATCCAGTGTAAACTACAGTGGTCATAATATCATTTCATTTTGAAATGTCTCTGACCTTAAGATCAAAGCACAAATCGTAGTTATACACACTGCTTGTTGCAAACCGCTTAGTAAATAAAACCAACCAATGTGAGCATTAGTTTTGTCCATTTTTACGCACTCTGAATCCTTTGTTGTGTGGCTTGTAAGTTTATGTAAGGTCACGTGAACCGAAATGTAATTATACATCAAGTGCCGATTTAATTCTAAGGGCCATATCATATAAGATGCTTTTTTCAACGGATAAGCTTTTAGGAAATCAGAGGTGGAATCCGAATAACTGAAAAATAACCTAGTTAGAAGACGCGAATATAAATTCAAGCAACACGTTGTCATCTGTAGAAACATTTTGGCGGAAGTAATGAGCAAAATAACAACACAAATCGGTTGCGATGGGGATAAGTGTTCAAGTAATTGCTTCCGAAGGACAAAACTTTCGCTACATCACTTGTTAGTATTTCGGCCAAATCTGTGCTCAGCTGGGAAAAGAATCTGGTTATTGACGATCGCGTCGTACACTTGTCATGAGATAATCTGATCCACATAATTAACAGAAAAGATCGTGTAACATGGTTTTTACCAAACTGAATCCCATAGTGTTGGTGTTCAAGTCATATCGAACATCTTATCCGGAAACTTGTTACAAATTAAAATTCACTCAATTCTAGTTTAATTTTTTGGAACAGGCAACCGAAAAAACGAATTAATTTAAGCTTTTGTGGAATGCAAATTTCATCAGAAGTCAAAACTCGGCATACAAACTCGTTTTCGGTGTATTATCTTCAGGCCACACACAACACAATAAATGTCAAGTCAGGGTTTTGCAAAATTTAATACAGTGTGAGTCGCACAAACGGATATCCAGCTAAATTCCCAACTCGAAACAAGCAACGAAGGGAACCGCAAGACCGCGAGTTTTCTGTCGAGCGGAAAGCCATCTATATGAAATTGACTTACAAGGGAGAATTATCAAGTGTTTCGCTGACGAGAAGGCTCGACACGGCCCTGTTGAGAACGTTCCATGTTGCACAACTAAGACTAACGTTCTCCTCTAAGCCAGCTGTACGCCTTCAACTCAAAGATGCAGAGCCCAGTAGTGCTACCTCGTTTTGTATCCACTCATTCGCTTGTTCCTGTGAAGCAGGTTACAGTGATCGCACAACAAGGCGTTTGTCAGAGAGAATACGCGAACGTCATCCAGCTTGGCTGATAAACGGACAACAACAAAAGATTCCCTGCGCATTTTTGGCCCACTTGGTTCATACGGGTCACAGAGTCAATGTGGATGTCGCATTCAAGCCGATCTACAGTGGCACACGTGTTCACACCAGGTATGTGAAATGTCGTATCTTGACTGCTGCGGAAACGATCGGAATCCGGCTGCGAAACCCTAATCTGTGTGCGCAGAAGTCTTTTGTTCAAGCGATGAAGTTACCACGACTTGCCGTCGTTGGAACGCTTGACACGGCACCACAGTAACCATGTCAGAAATCCCAAAATGACGTTAGATCCACACTGTATTGAATTTCACAAAATCCTGACTTGACAACTAATTTCATATTTATTGTGTTGTATTTGGCCTGAAGATTATACACCGAAAACGAGCTTGTTCGCCACGTCTCGACTTTTGATGAAATCTCCGGGTATATTTGAACAGCTGAATGCAAATTTGTTGACTGTGTTATTTACTCAATTATTGGTAAGTTATCTGGCAAAATTGGGAGGAAACCCTGTGATTTAGAGATTTGTGATTATTGCGTATCGAATCCATCCACAATCAGAATATCACAAAAATTTCGTCGAAAAAGTTGAGCTGTCAAAATTTACTTAAATCGGCCACGAGGTCTGTGTGACACCCGATAGTTTGGTGACAATTCTTCGGTCGGAGTTAATGCAGTGTGTATCTTGGGGAGTTATTTGTTGCGTGTATCTGTTTGTGAGCCTTGCTGGCGCACTCTGACGCACACAAGCGTGAAGCCCATGTGTTTAAACGATCGTTTCATAATAAGCTTAGTCAGTACAATTAAATTACCGCCGAATATTTATCTACACGAATAAGTAGTTTCGACATTGCTGGAGTGTTCACAGCGACCTACAAAATTCTTCCTGCGTCGATTATTACGAATTTTACATGCCCACACAATACACTTCAACTGAAGCACTTGAAGTATACATTGTCGGCATTACTGTTTTCTTGCTGCGCACGCAACCAGCTCGATTGCAGTGAATTATTTGTGAAAAAGTAGTTCTTATATAAATTAGGTACAAACCTTTTCGATTCCAAACACGACAGCTAGGTGTCAATCGAGGAACAAAGGATCACGTGAGATATGTGGGACTAGGAGGCTGTTAGACACCGACGAATTGCACCCAACATACTGACAGTCCCTCACTCGGTCTGATTACTAAACAAGTGCTTTGATCGTTCTCTGGTATGCATCGTTAAGTGTGAATGACGCTAGAGTCGTGTATCCAACGTGATAGACAGTTTATCAAGTACCTTGGAACATCCGCGGCAATGCTAAAAGGGCTTTGGTCCCACAGGACGAACGGGCTGCTTTATTGCGATTCTTTGCTTATCTAGCCAGGTCGATTTATCACCTTCGGTTTGACTAAAGGGCAATTTCTTGCCGCGATAACATATCTCCAAGACAATTCATTATCGGTTTGATTCAGCTTGGAATATGCATTGTTAATGTAATAACAGTGTCGCGGTATTTAGTTCAGTAGAGTTGAAATAATACCAGTAGTAATAGCCGCTGTTAAACTTTGAAACAGAAATAGAACTTGTGTTCATTAGTCGCCTTCAAATAGATACCAACATATTTTATCTTATGATGAAAAATTCCATATAATGTTTCAACCACAATGGCGTGCGTTCCATCAGGCACGATTTATAATCCCCACATGCAGACCAAACGTTCCGTTGGGGGGTTTTTCGGTCACGTTGACAGTAAATGTTATCGAGATATATAAAATGTAAAAGACTTGCAACAATTAGCATTCTTAAAACCTATACATTTTCCACTCATAAAGTGATTGATCGTCTGACTTGCCTCAACTGAGACAACCATGAATGGTTTTTTAAGCGAACGTAATGTTATTCCACAACATTAATTAGTTTAGCGGCCGCTACCAAAGGCAATTAGCTTCCGTTTTATAAATCGTCTTCCTCCACGACTGACATATGTAGAGTCGGATCGTCCTCTGCAACTTGTCTGATTAACTGAAGTAGATGGCTTTAGTTCTTATGGGCTGCCAACTTGATAAATTTTGTTATATTCGTTCCTGCAGCATTTTCGCCGAACATACAGCAATGCTGTTGAATCAACCTTAAAACTATGAAAAAATGGCTCTAGTTTTCCACCCTGAGAAAACAGTACACCGTCACTTTAGTATTGCGGAGATTGAGTTGTACATATTGACGGCGTTTATACATAGCGATCTATTAGGAACAACAGATTTTACATGCAGCCTAAATGAAATCCACAGGCCGGCCAGTTCAAAAACTTATTCAGTGGCAGAAGCACTCACCATGAAAAGAGACAGAGCGTTTTCTTGTTGAACGATACAGTCTCAGGTAAAGTGAAAAGAACGTTGGACGTCAAAATGAGTTCCAGAATATTGAAATAACGATCAACGTCCCAACTACCAGATGATGGGGCTAATTTGCTGACACCAAAAGGTGAATTTCCCTTCGCATGATGGATCAAAACACAAAGATCAAACCAGCTGTCTGAGTATACCAAAATGTCTTTTTGCATAAAGCACTGAAACTAAAGGAGTGCCACAGATAAATTAATGAAACCTGCCTTCCAGCCCTCATTCTGGGATGCTACCGATTCAAAAACGATTTCTTATTATCCTGTAATTTGATTGTTGCATTTTACTCTGTTTCTCTTACGTTTTTCCAAATAATTCAACGAGGAATTTAAGTACCGATTTGAGTCACGGCTAACGTTTTGGCGTAACGATAATTTCTCGGTAAACGTACTCTTCACCTTCTTCTTAGATTTCTTGTGATTCCCTTCGTTTCCGATGTTTTAAAAAACTCGTAACACGGGAATATTTGAACAGTTACTCGTATATCTATTTGTATTTTCTTTGACGATAAGATATCTCCCTTTTCTAGTCAGTCAAATAACCATTATATGACCTGGCTTGTTTCAGGTAGATGCATTATGGAGCAGTTAACCATCTGACGTTAAGTTCACACGCAGGACATTGACAATTGTAGTTTTGACCATGAATGCCCAGGTTTCTAGAAGCCTCACGTCTACGTAGCCCATTGACGTTGGTCACGGTTTGAGCCTAACAGTTGCATAATTTTCTGTGACAAATAAGCAATATATTAGCTGTAAGTTTTTATTACGGAACTGTCGTCCCAATATATCAGTCGACTTTTGACAGTGATACTTGTAACGAAATCAGAAACTTATGAAAAAGAATGTAACTTTTGGACATTAATCTGATGAGGCTCATCTACAGAATCAACTGTCTGTATAACAAACAACTGCAGTATATAAAAATCTACATCAACTAAAATGATGACAACATGGATAATTTGGCAGAGTGATCCCCTTCCTCTAACCAAAATACCTGAGTACAATCTACATATGATTATTTGTTCCGAATGGCTTCTACTTAGTGAAGCGGTTTTTTAAACGTGTTTGTCGAGTTGAAGGAAAATTTCGAATTTTCCCCAGCTCGTGTTCAGTGTAAGCCAATCATATACTACTCGAGAAGACGGTATTAGATCTCCCCACCCTACGGGATATAGTCCAAGCGTACGAGCTTCCATTTTATAAACCTAAACTAAAAATAACCGTTACAACGAAGATTGCTGCGAAGTTAACAGGTAGTGATTAGGTGTAACCTTAGCCATCAGTTTAACTGTTTTACTGACTGATTTCGAGGTTATTTGTGTATTTTACATCAGAATAAGTGAAGTCCTTGGATAGAACAGATATCAACATCACTTGCAAAAACCCACACGTAGAACCTCAGTCTGGTTTGGGATTATCAGTGGTATCAGGCATTTCAAACCAAAGTAAGACAACATAGTCGTGATAGTTCAAATTCACTTAGACCACACTGTCGATTTCTTTACCAACAGATGAGCGTACCCGTTAAATTTCGACGGATATCTCAGTAAAACGAAACAGATTTTTAATAGGTTGTGGGGATCAGTTTGCTACAGGTTCCAATTCATTCTTTCATTTCAGCACTTGCATGAGGAGTACGATGCCAGTAGTTCAACCCTCATTTCGGCTAGAACTATGTTTTACCATGGAGCTTTAATTGAGTGCAATATTTAGTTTTAAATCCTGCCTGTTGAAAACCGCATCGCGAATGTGAACAGTACGACCTACCACAAGTGGACTGTATGTGTGGCAGTTCACTATGCCACACTGAGAGACTGACAAGTAAGCACTGAATTTTTATAATACGGAAATTGATTTCTTTGTTCCCCAGACTGTTTATCTGAAACCTCTGTGGTCCACATACAAACGAATCTTTACAGCGAATTGGCACAAGCCTTGTAACGGGTGAGTTGAACAGTAAGGTTTGCGTATCGGCCATCTAGACTTGAGCTCAGTGAAGGTGCTGACGAGGGGAAAAATAAACTCGACTAAAACTACGGTTTTGTCTTGTGCACTCTTAGGTCCATTCTGGTCGGTCCTGTAAGTCTGAAACAGCTCACGTAGAAAGTTATTGGTCATTTGCGATTCAGACAAACGTCAACTTCCAGAGCAAATACCATGGTTATAAAGGTTGTGCCTACCAAGCGCCGTGCTTTATTTACCTTCTCAAGTTATAGTGTTTTCTTCGAAATACCATATAGGTGTTAGTGTGAGTGATGGTGAGATTCATCGTTACCTCCTACGAAGGATGTTGTACTTGTTCAGCTGGATAGAAGGAGGTTACCGTTTCAAAGTTTGAATACTCTGAAATCCTGTTTTGCTAAAATGAGAGTGCTCCATTGCCGCTCGTCAGAATGTAGCGCTCTGAAAGTACTGAAGATTCTAATGGTTATGATTCTATGTAGCATTCCATGATATTCGACCTCAAACTAGCATACGACGAGAGTTTGCCCTGATTTGCATTTTTCAGGTAAGGAGGATCATCACCTACTAACCACATAGCCAACAGCACGAAAGTGTTCCACTTCTTCTGTTTCAGGCGGTCAGTAAATGATCATTGCACACAATAATCAAACATATCAGTCGAGCTGTTGGCTTAATGGCTGGTCTAATGATATTATGCATACTGTGTTTTATATCGAATCTATATGCGGTCTCAGCTAGCCTAAACATTTATACGTTCAGACGACCTATCACTCCTCAACACTTAGTCCCAGTGATCACTAGCGAAATGATGAACGGCACTTTGGACTTGGTTGATGTTTATTAGAACCATTCGCTCCAGGGAATCAAGTCTGTGTCCTGCAAGTAAGCGGAAGATGGTAGTCCACGCAGATCTAGTAGAACATAGATCGCGGTCAAAAACGTTTTAGGAAGGTTTGTAAATTTTACCCAGCATTTCTCCGTCGGTTAAGATTGGTCAGGTTTGTGCACACAGTTGGTCTGGGTGGCGATAAATGAGAGAGAGAGAGTAACAACTAAAAAATAGAAGAAAGGACTGTTTGCATATTATATAGTAAGCTAATATTATCGTGTAAACAGACTTCAGAGAAATTTCGGTACATTGCACTTCGACCAATCCTTGTCAGAAACGTTTTCACAATCTGTGGACATTATGGTTTGGAACAGCAGACGTTAGACGTTTCCTGTGATCTCTTACGTCAAAATGCCCAGAGTGTCTCTTCATTTTACAGTTAACCTACGGCTTTTACCTTAAAATCAGCAGGACAGGTTTAGTCCGTATTTGAACATTTCAATCAAGAATGATTTGGATAAATTTCTTAAAGGCGAGTTTTCAGTAAGTTACTTGTGTGAACCACGTGCTGTTTCTTACCATGCTGATAATGTCAGTGTTTTTCTCTGTGGTATTTACTTAACAAGCCCCCTATTAGTCTGAAGTTAAATAAAAACAAGGTATCTGGTACTCGCCTATTTGATCATCGTTGCCCTCATATCAAAATTTAGAGGTGGGTTCGACTGCTTCTATAGACAACCTCAGTTACACAAACAAATGGGGAGCATAAGCCTGAATATCGAACAACTATCGGGTTTTGAATGCAGCTCAACAACTGTACATGTAAAAAAGCAGGGGATCGATAACACGGTGTCTTTATTCGCAATCTGGGTGAACCTACCACACAACAGTATGTGAGTTGCGTCGTATAAAGAAAATAGCGATAGAAATGCAACGTTTGGTTCTCACGTCCATAATCTACAAGAGTGGTATCTTGTTTTCGAATTTTAACAGATCACTGTATCCCGAATGCTATGTTTTCATGATCTAGAAAAAAAGTCAATGTACTCTGTAGAGACATTTCGACCGATCTCCTCGGTTACGATACACGGACTATGATCAATTAACATACATCAATTTAAATAAGTGTAAAATAAGAATGAGCCATCAACTGCGATAGAAATAGCATACAGTACCAGCCACGTTTGAATGGGTCATCCCAAGCTAAGAACAAGCGAACGAAATTCAAATTTCAAACTGGTCGAGTAAGA